>WOVY01002292.1:600000-1074806 GCA_013436015.1 Rhipicephalus annulatus | reverse complement strand
TTGTTCGTTCGTTCTTCTATTTTCTTCTATCGCTCTCGTCGAAGGGCTGTCTCACAAACCTGCTCTGCCCACTGACGCAACCAGGACGGGGTTATACGCTTGGTCAACGATGACTGATTCAAGGGCGGAGTCCGCCTGGGTCGTGCTTGTGTGGCTTCGATGGCGGCAATTACTGTGCTCGCTGCCGACGCAGTTCCGGACGGAGCAGCTGACAGCGCGTTCTTTGCCAGGATTGGGGCCTTCCGGCATTTATTTGGGCTGCAGCCTTAAACTTAGTTTGCGGCTAAGCTATGTTATTTTTCACGGTGAGAACGCACACTGGATCGCGTCTTGGTAAGCGAGCTATGCAGTTTTATACTTCGCACCATGGTATTTTAGGACCGTGATTGTTAGTGGCGAGGAGTCGGTGACCCAGCCAGATTACCGCTTCAGATGCTTCTGGTACCGAGTTCGATAGTGTGCTGTTGGGAATTCTTCAGTTTTTCTAGTGGAATATTGGTACCCTGGCATGGCGCTTGGTTTCGTACTTATTTCTGCAACCGAGGACAAGTTAGAGAAGACGTTGAGAATAATAAAGACTGAGTTATACGTCCCAAAAGCAAGAAATGATTATTAGGGACGCCGTTGTGGAAGGCTACGGAATTTTTGATCATTTGGTGTTCTTTAACGAGAACTGACATCCAACTGTTAACGTGCTTCTAGCATTTCGCGTCCATCCGAATGCGACCGGCGAGGCCGGTATCGAACCAGCGACCTTTGGATCAGAAGTCGAGTGACATAACCATTAGAGGACCGAAGCGGAGTAGATAAAAGTATGAGTAGGCATATTTTCTCGCTGTGCTCTTTTCGTGGCCTATTTCAAACCGCTTAATTGCCTTTGTTGTGCAATATAGGCGTATGAAAACGACGCATGTTCTCACCACGGAACTGATGCTCAAGTCTTTACGTATGGTGTGAGCCTCCCTAAAACGGTCGTATCTCACTGTCTTTCCTCGCCAGCTCATCGAGCTTGGGCTGCTTCTCACGTTTAAATTCTTGCGTCATGCTACTGAGGGGAACAAAAATCACAACATATCCACGGAGTGCATGATCAGAATCGGAATCGTTTTCTTTTTCACGTCAAACAGAGGAGAGAATGCATGATTATTGTATACAGAAGGAGCTCCCATAGTTACAAATTGAATCGGGACGTCCTGTACATGATAACATAGTGAATAACACGAGTAAATTGGCAATTCCTGGAATAATAGTAATATTATATTATTATTAATAATAATGACTAATTCATATTGAGTAAGAGAATATCAACAGCGTTAACAAGAAATATTGAATAAGTAATGCGCCATACTCGAATAGAGTAAGGACAGTGTGAGAGACATTTCAAAAGGAATAAACAGTATTGCAGTAAAAAACACAGTAAAGCTCAAACTGATAAACAATATATAAAGACAAATAAGGAAAATCACAGAAAAGGGATACAAGAATGAGGAAAGATGAGAAGATAGACAGAAACAACCGTATATGAGAACACCTAAAGCAGTGAAGAACCGGAATCAGACAAACGATACAGAAAATGCTTAAGTTGAGATCGGAACCTATAAGCATTTAGTGATTTTAGAGTAGACGGTAGCGAATTCCAAAAAAAAAGCAAGTGCTGAGAAATGTAATGACTGCTTGCCGTAGTTCGTGCGAACGATGGGTAAAATGAAATTATTGTTTCCAGCGACTGATGATGAGTGGGGCGATGATTAATGATGCTGAGTGTGGCGAAGCGTCTGTCCACCCGTTCGTTCTTGCTTTTGTCCGTCCGTGCGTCCGTCCGTGCGACCGTCCGCGCGTCTCTCCGTCCGTCCGTCCGTCCGTCCGTATATGCGTCCGTCCATCCATCTGTACATCTGTCTGTGCATCTGTCTGTCCGCCCATCCGTCCGTCCGTCCATCTAGTGAACACTCCTAGTACCGCCATGTCGCATCTTTTCATCATATATTCAGCATATAGAAGTACCGCCATCCAGCGGACATTCCAAGGACTAAACTAGAGGTGGCACTCGCGCACTTTCTTACAGCCTGCTTTTCGTGTCTACTTCCCACCGCATCTAGTTCATGGATATATACTAGTTCACTATATCATGGCACTGCGGCCCAACCCTCGCTAAACCTTGCTAAAACCACGGAGGTTACGCCCAGCGAGTCTAACGTGGCAAACCTTTCTGGTCAGACAGTGCTCAGAGTGCGTCCTTCTGATACTAGCTTTTTTTTTTCAGTAAGCATCAAATTCAAGGCATATTTTATTGAAGTTTAAGTCACCAATACTCAATACTCGTCTCTGTAAGTTCTTTCATCAGAAACAACTATCTTCTTTCATTAATGATTAATGTGCGCGGGTTTCCTCCTCAATCCAAATGAGTGCGCGCGTGCCGCTCTTCTATAGTCCTGCCGTGGAGGTCTATACTTACTACTACGACGACTACTACATACATCGCGGACGCACTACCCATGACATAGGGAACTTCGCCCCCAATATTCCTGACGTTTGCCGGTGCGATTGAAATAATGTTCCATGAATGCGGAAAGGGTATGTGGTCAGTCAACTGGACGCACGCCCAGGAGAGCACTAACTGCTCAGCTTATTTGACATTAACTGGCCAAAAATTGTCTGTCGCAACTATAGAGCATCGCGATGGCCTACTAGGAGGACTGCAATCAACCTGTCATCCAGTGAAAGCTGTGTACAGCGTGTAATTCCGCCATTTCCAGAACCGGTTGTGCTTGTTGCACGCAGAGATTTCCTGGAAGATGTGTGCTACATACGCGTACACGTATACGTTATAGCTTGCATTTATAGTTAGTTCTTAGTGACTCAAATGTATGACTTAGCCTCTTGAAACAATGTAAAGAAGCCGGAGTACTAAACCGGCAGCTGTACACATGAATGCATTCTGGAATTCTAACTCTCTTTATACTTCTCAGTGACCCTCTCTCTGTCCATAACGAACGTTACATGAGACATCGTATTCATAAGCTCTGTTATACTATAACACATCTGTGCATGAATGCGACATCTGAGTAGCGCATTGCCCAGAGCGCGTCATGGGTAAGTACTTTTTCTTTAGTACTCCTTTAGTACTCCAGTACTTTACATGCCTGTCCCGATTCAAACGACTATCAGACCGTAGTATAATAGTAGTGGTTGGAGTTCAACACCGAGTTTTTCACAAAATTACCTAGAGGGAAATCTGGCGCTAGTGAGCTGTTGGATGCAAGGGAATGCCGGGATATGTGAGCTTCGAACTTTACTGGGATTTGTATGTATACCCCGAAGACGCTTCTGACTTCACGTTAAAATTGTTTATTTCTTACTAAAAGAGCACATAATAAGCTATTTATTTTTTGTCATTGCACAGAAACGTATTTTATTTCACACTGGAACCTTCTGCGTCGATGTACAGTTTTACCAAGCGTAAGAAATAACCAACGGCCGCTAAGCTTGGCAGGCAAGCGACAGAGCGAGCGTTCTCTTCATCACATTACGTCGTCTGTTTTTTTTTCTTTATTTTGCCACTTGGAAAGTGAGTGGACTTTTATATTAGAATATGATACGCGTGGATGAGATACGTTTTTAAACGTTTTGTTTTAGACAAGTTTTATTTGCGCAGTCGTATTCAGTTTTGAGCGGAAGCCTCGCTCAACACCAGCGATCACGAGCCTCGCAGACACTCATGTATACCGTCAATCCTGCAGCGCTCCAACGGGGGGGGGGGGGGGGGGGGCTAAGAAATTCGCATAGACGGTGGCGCCACATTTGCCTCTATAGGCATTTTCTTAAGAAACTATATGGGGTTCAGCGTCCCAGAACCACGATATGATTGTGAGGTACGACCTATAGTCGAAAATTTTGATCATCTGCATGGTGTTCTTCACCGCGCTTCGAACTCTTTCAGAAAGCATATGCGCGAAATACCGCTCATATATGTGCCAAATTCGTCGACACTATATGCATTCCTTTCTGTGTTGAAGAGGCGTGCATTTTTCCAAGTAGCCAGGCAATGGATTCACTAAGAAAAGCTTATTGGCTCACGAATTCATCGCCGCAAAAAAAAAAAAATCCTAGAATCCCTCCAGTACTAGCGGAGTTACAAAGCCTCCATTACTTCGGGGAGGGCACCCCATTAAAATGGTCATTTTATGCCATGGTGAAAAAGAAAAAATCGGAAAGGGGGTTGGGGTGGGGGCGAGGGCCCGGTGTGCCACCCCGTAACTACTTACCCTGAGCGTGGAAAACCCCTTTTCCCATTTGATACATCTTTTATATGCCTGATTGATTGATTGATTTGTGGGGTTTAACGTCCCAATTATATACCTGTTGAACGGCTATCTTTTCATTGAAACCATGAGGTTTCTGAAGCTTTACGCACTTTTGAGGAACTCGCTTTCGTTTGTTCGACTGAGAAAGTATGCATAGTTCCCGGAAATTTCTGGTCCTTTTTGAATTTATCTTCCAAGACGAGCTCCGGTGCGTCGGTTGCCATGGCGTTTCCGATTTCGAGACGATTTCAAGTACTTGAGCCGTTCATCAGCAAAACGAAAACGTTGTCAGAGCTCGTTGTGTATATATGCTGGTCGCTGGTTATTTTTATTGATTATGTAACGTAATATCTACTCAATTTATCTTACAGTGATCCAATACGCATGCTCAAAAAAGCACACGACTGATTCCTATTCCTCGGGTGCTCGGAGTTAACGCTGCTTTGATATATTCTTCTTTAGCGAGGTGGATGTATCCCGCTGGCTATCCGTATAGGGCACGACCCTGATGTTTTAACGCATGTTTGTTGACCTCCGTCATACTGTTTTTAATTTCACTCTATGCTTTACTTTTTTTAAAAAACACACTAAGAAAGAAAAGAAATTGGTTTGTCGTGTTAGTAGATTACGCTTTCTACTAACACGACAAAAGCATCACTCTTGCTCCGAGGAAAATGAGCAAGAAGGAAGATACAGGTGGCAACGCCGTCTTCAGGGTCCAGCATTATCCCGTGTCAGACTTTGACGGCGCCGGCTAGTGCTTACAAAAATATTATTCGGTATAAGTCAGCTGCATATTGCTCTTATATGTTATCAAATACTCCATATAGCAGTCTTCAGCATATGTTACGCTCGTGGCCTGGACACGAACGAGTACCTTGAAATCCGTTAAGGCGCCCTCACATCTGGTGGATGAGGTTCTGGCGTTTGATTCGGGGAATTAAACTGTGACCCCCTATTTTATTTTCTAACAGCGAGTTGGTATATGAAGAGAACGATGGTATAAAAAAACATCAACACTGTACACATATTTACTATTTCACTTTAATGTTTCCATATAAATTTGAGACAGTCTAACCCTATAGCCACACCTCTTTCAAGATGCCTCGTATCTCGGGTCCAACGCGCGCGCCTCCACAAAGTTTCACTGTGCGCGCCTATCAGTCCGCAAAGCAAATAATACGGCCTCTCCTTATCTCGGCGCCGTTTCTCGTTTAAGAACGTGTGTGTCTCTTCCGTCCTACGGGTTCGTTTTTCGGTCCGTATATATATATATATACCTCTCTCTTTCACCCCCATATGTCTCAGCTATGGCGCTCACCCTTCTCGCCTCATCTTATCCGCTTATCGCTCTCGGACGGAGCTCTCCGTCTGCTTCGCGAGACAGTGGTGGCGACATTGAAAGCGACATCTTGGGATACCCGCCGTTTCGTGCTGTTTATTTGCGCACTCGGCAAGGTTCGCTCACCGCGGTGGCAAAACCGCTTTTCCATGGTCTTTTTTTTATTTTGTTTATTTAATTTCTTATCGTTACTTTTGTTCGTTGCCGCAGTTCACGTTTCGAAAGCTGCTTACGTCGAGGCGTTGTGACGCTATACCAGATTCTAAATATTTAATTCGTGTTGCTGGAAGGCCTCATACGTACACTGTCATCACTGTGGAATAAAAAAAAGACATAAAATATCAATGCAAGGCATACCACGGAGAATGTCGGACGAAAAGCCGTGCCGATTAAGTGCTACGCACTTTAAAAGAGAATTCAGGAACCCTCGCCCTCTCGGAAAAATCGGTGCAGGGGAAGCTTGGCGTGCGTGCCTAGAGTGTTACTTAGATTCCTTAATCCTTCTTTCACTACAGCGCTTTGTGTAATTTTTCGTCCTAGCTGCTTCTTTTCCTCCGTGCCGGGAATCAGAGACCCCAATTCAGTTCGTAACTATGGGCCCTCCTTCTACTAATCATGTATTATCTCACAAGGAGGATTAAAGAAAAATTGCTGGAGTGGAAGCTTCCGCAATGTCTTGCCAGCAGAAGTGAAGTCACCTTTTGCCACTGCCAAGATGGCGGAAACATGCTCTTTTTTTTTTTGATAGTGGCCACTTGAAGATCAAATGACTTTAATATGTTATGTAAATGTTACGTTAGTTCTATATTAAAGAAAAGTTGTTCCCGATAAAATAACACACAGAAACGAGTATAGATGACTGAATCTTCAAACAACTTTGTCTCCAATCAGAGGCTCACTAAGGAAAACTAGTAACTGTAAGACGCACTTGGAGCACTATGTGACCCGGAAAAGTTCCCACATTAAACTCGTTGGGCGTGCGAGGGAAACGCATCGTTTTCAATCACTGAACGGTGATACTTTATCATGCCCCTAGTAAGATGGCCACCACAGCCGCCATCTTGCCAGAGGAACGGCTTCACTTCTTCGCAATCATTACCACTCCAGGAATTTTTTAAATCCTCCTTGTTCTCTCATTTGTTTGACGTGAAAAATAAAATTATTTTGATTCTGAATCGGGCCTTCATCAGTATCTGTAAACGTTGATGCTTACGGGCGCAACACTTCAATTGCTACAGGCAACAAACGACGTCCATGCATTCATATCTAGGCAGTAGTGAAATGTGGCAGTGTGTAGTGACGAGTCACCTCCATAAAAGATCAGATTGCCATATCAGAAACGGCCAATCGCCGACAAGCCTATGATCGAGAGAGCGTCATTTGTTGAAAAAAGGCGCATGCAAATGCGCATGTGGCCGGCGCACTTTCGACGGCTGCTTTATCTACTCGCCAGTGTCGGTATTTTTTTTTAACATGAAAGTGTTTTGTGTTGGGGTCTACCACGGCTCCGTGGACATATTTCCGTCACGGATATGACGTTGTCTGCAAAGGGAAAAAAAACTAAATACAAAAGCTCTGCTGCGGAGCATCGAACCAGTGACCTAGCGCGCAGCGCTAACCACTATGCCACACCGCGCACATAATGGAGCGTGCTAACGGCAAGCAATTTATATGCAACATATACCGTTTGGTGGTCCTCAAGCTCCGCAGATTCAGTGCGTTTTCGTCATCAATGGTGAGATGGCGCGACGGGCGTGCGTTGGGCCCGCTCTTAAGGTCTTGCGGCCTTTCGAGTTTCGAAGAGTTCCGCCTCCACGGAGCGTGGTGCTCCTGCGCGCGCGCTTGTCGAACTCGTGTTTCGAGAGAGCACGAAGGTCACTTCGCTCGCTGCCGCGGCCACGTTTGCGGAAAGAGCACGCTTCTCACACACGAAGAAGTACGAATTATGACTTTTCCTCTGTATACCTATCCGTTCGTTCCGTGCGTCATTCTTTCTGTTTATACAGCCCGTTTTAAAGGGACCCTACAGGCAACTACTAAGTCGACGTTGATTGTTGAAATAGCGGTCCAGAAACTTCGTAGTGGTAGTTTTGTGGCAATGAAGTGCCTATTTTGCAATAAAATAATGTTTTAGTGGTCTGCATCCGGCTAGCGCACTTCAATTTACCCGCCAAAAGCAAAACGTCTCACGTCACTGTCTTCTTCTTCTTCTTCTTCTTCTTCTTCTTCTTCTTCTTCTTCTTCTTCTTCTTCTTCTTCTTCTTCTTCTTCTTCTTGTCGTTCTTTGCGATTTGTTGCGGTATCATTCATTCCTACGGCTTTGCGGCGAAACAATGCACAATAAACGCGCAACTACCTCTGCAAAGGCATGTTTCACTTTCGCTTTTTACCGAATACTTGAGAGAGAGAGAGAGATCATTCACATTTTTTTTGTATAATTTCTCACGACACTGCTGCTTAAACTGGTCAGTTATGAAAGCTTTGCTTAGAAAAAAATTACTTTCCACCTACTTGTGGAGCGAACTTCTCCATCAACCGTGAGACGAAGGCTGGCTCGCGCACGGCTTCCACGGAACGAAAAAGCAAATAATCGCAAGTAAATACAATCTCTACAAAGTGGAGCCGAGGGTTCTTTCTGTTGCGTGGTGTACTTTTTTCTTTTTCTCTCTCGTTTTGTTTCTTCACGACGATAAGCCTGTTATTTTACTTTTCCTTTGGGGGGGGGGGGGGGGGAGGTTGCGTAAGATGGCGTCACGAACGGCCTCCGGGAAAAGAAAGAAACGAGGAAAGATGAGGGTAATCGAAAAGTTAAAAACAGCGCCTGACTCATGGCAACACCGTTTCACGAGGGTCGCCCACCTTCACGCAGAGTCGTTAGAGGCGGTTAGTTCACGCACTCGCGTTGTTGGCGCTTTCTCGCCAGGTTGTATGCCGACCGTGCTTGCGCGACCGCCAACCCGAATAAGCAGCGGACCACAGCTTAGTGCATGGACCGGCATGCAGCGGCCTGTGCACGACGCGCTGACCTTGGGTCACCGCAGCGTGGTGAAATCGAGCTGACCCCCTTTGACTGTCACTGCGCTCTTTGCGCAATCAAGCAGCGCCCTTCGCGCTACGGTCCTGGGTGCGTGTACACCAAATTCGCCATGGCCGCGTCTGTCGCTTCAGTGGCATAGCCAGAAAATTATTTCAGAATCGCACGACCCCTCGTTATAATAATAATAATAATAATATTAATGATGATGATGATGGTGATGATAATAATATCTGGGGATTAACGTCCCAAAACAACGATATAAGAGATGCCGTATAGTGGAGCGTTCGACCACCCTCGGATCTTTAACGTGCACCTAAATCTAAGTACATGGGCCCCAAACATTTTCACCTACATCGCAAATACAGCCGCCGCAACCGCAATTCGATTATAGGTTGGGGCATCGCCAGGGGGTGGCACACCAGGCCCAGCCCCCCCCCCCCCCCTCTCCACCCTTCGGAATTTTTTTTCGCCATGGCGTAGAGAGCCAAAAATGTTCGTTAGATTTGTGGGGTTTAACGTCCCAAAACCACCATATGATTATGAGAGACGCCGTAGTGGAGGGCTCCGGAAATTTTGACCACTGTTGAGAACGACGGGCCGATCCCGCCGAAGCCACCACTGTTGCGAATCTGCCTCCGTGGCTGCCACCGATGCCACCACTGTTGCGAAGCCACCTCCGAATCCCACCGCTGACCTCCACTGTTGAGAAAGACGGCGACGCCGACCCGGTCCCACAGGCGCCACTGCTTTCAACTCCGCCGGGAAGGTCACCAGCCGTTTGGTAGCGTATGTTTCTCAGCTCGCGACTGCTTCTGCGCAGAGCTGATAAGACGAGCGGTCGAGACGACGGTGAGTTAAACAAGGTTTATGTACAGCATATATACAGAGGCGTTACAATTTCGGCACTGGGGCCGACAGAGACTCGAAGAGCCGAGCTCTCCTCTCTAACACATGGGTCAGCTTTTCGCCTAAAACCGCCGACTCACACACATGTCGGCTCTCCGACACGGGGCCTCCTCTCACTCACATAGGACCGCCGATCGCGACGCGCCGCAGGGCTTCTTTTATTTACGCCGGGTCCAACCAAAAAGTCCAATCAGAAGCGCCGCCGGTCGTCAGGCAGGTTCCGCCAATGGGGTCGCCGCGCCATGCGTCAGACCACCAGACACGAGGACGCCGGCTCGCTGTCACGTGCGCAGCTGACTCAATGCACGTGGGCCAGAGGGGCGCCGCGCGTGTTCACGCCGTCGCGTTGATCGCGCCAGGCGGACTTCGGGCTGGCCTTGACCCAGATTGCCGTTTTCAGAGGCACGGACGTTTGACGAGGACTCGCTGGCATAACAGCACCCCCGCCGCCAGACAATGCACCGGAAAGACGAGCTGCTTCCACGGGGCTCGGATGTCAGGTGCGCTCGTTCGCCAGGTCCCTCCAGGTTCGCCTCCAGGGCCATGGGGAGAATACAGCTCCAGACTGTTCCGGGAATACAGCCCATTCTTGACGACGGATCCCAGCTCCACTGGCTTGTCGCCACAACTTGTCGACCAGCTTCACTCGTCTCTTCTGACCATCTTCGGCTTCAGCACTTGTCGATGGTTCTGCAACTTGCTAAGAACGGTTCGGCAACAAACAACACACGACACAAGCAAGTGCCCTCGGTCACCCGACAGAACACCAGACAAAGTATAGTACAACATATACCTATCTACGTGTCTATCGGAATTTTGTTCCCCCTACATCAAGAGGCACATGTGGGACACAAGACTCTTAAAGTAAGAACTTGAATTTTTCACAATTACAACAACGCAACGAATTAGAATACCACATAAAGTTGGCCCCTTGAGATCACTCCAAACGAGAGCGCTCAGCCCAGGTCGTGATGAGGTCAAAATTTTGCCCCGAATCGCCAACGAGAAACCGAAAGGTTGAGAAGTTACTAGCTGGAACGCACTGCTCAATGCACCTGCATTAGCGTTTACCTTTCCTTTAATTTTTTTTTAATAGCGAACGTCAAAGTTGCGCTGTGGAGCAACATGCTCCACTTCAGTAACCGGCCACTTTTAGACGACGATACCTATGCGGCACCAAGAGCGGCTCACACTTTCGACGTTGCACAGGGGAACAACGATACGGCTTGCTACGGATTGACTCCTCACCGCTTAGCTCGATATCGTGTTCGATCACCCTCGTGTTTCCGGAGCGGTCCGAAAACACGTCTTCAAACTCGGAACCAATCTTTCTCAGGTCCTCTTTCTCAGGTCCTCCTTCACTTAAGCTAGGCTCTAGGTTTATCTGCTCCCGGATTACTTTCGATCCCCCTTCAATTACCTCACTAGAACTCAAAATTTCTGCTTCCTCTTCCTCTGAAGCATTCAACAACAGATTTACGACCGCTTGATGTTGAACGTATGGTTTCATCAAGTTGTAAATTTTGTCCGGCCGCCTTCCTAATTTCACTTCATAATTTGTATCGCAAGGCTTCGATAATACTTTGGCGGGCCCTTCCCAATCAACCTCAAGCTTGTTCTTTTTGAACGGCTGCAGCAGCATTACCTGACTCCCTACTTCAAAAGCACGCTTCTTCACCGATTCCTCGTAGTGCTCCTTCGACAGCACTTTTGCCACGTTTTTCTGGCTTTGCACTAGCGCTTCAATTTGGCTTTCCACTAGCGCTTCAATCGAGAGATCCTCACGCTGCTCTCGAATGAGCGTCCCTCGATCATCTCTCGGCAGCTCGCTCCAACTTTCCGCTACAGGCGAGAGCGTTGCAGCCCTCTCGCTCTGATCCAATGGCGCCACGTCGTCTCCCCCAGCGCATACCGCGCCGGCCGCTCCCGCGACGCGCCGCTCGCGTGACTGCTCACATGACTCATGCGGAAAATTTTCTTTCTGGGGTTCCGTCGACCCGCCGACAAGGTCACTTGAGAGTTCACCGCATTGAACCAGATCAAGCTGCCGCGATAGCTTCCGCGCGTGCGATCGCGTGAGGGCCATGCACGCTAAGTTGGAGAAGAACGATTTGCCCTGCTCTTTGAGAAGCTGCTCTGAGTTGTTGGAGAAAAGATAAGGAAAACGATCATTTAGCGCGGCAGACACAGCTGCTTCGGTGCGAATCTCACCGAACGGGCCTTCAATGACAACCGTGGCGATTGGTAAGCGAACACTCTGCTCCTCGGCGACTTGCCTGATCCACGCGCATTCTCCTGTGAAGTCATCTGGAGACACTAATGAAGGATGGACAACGTCCATGGTTGCCGCTGAGTAAGTGCTCGGCACGTTTTCTCATTGACCCTAATTTCTTGGAGATACGGCTCCAACAACCGAATATTTTTTTCTGATTCTCGGATCGTTGCGAAGGCAAACTTTTCCTGACAGTTTCTCGCGATGTGTCCTTCCTTTTTGCAGTTGTAGCAGATTAGCGGCTTCCGTTTGTTTTCCGATTCAAATGCCTGTGTGGTAGAAACCTCACTCGATTTCTCCGCTTCTGTTTGCCCTTCCCCTACACTGTCCTTCGTAAGAGACGGGTCCTTCTTGAAATTACGGTGCGGAGCGGGTTTCCGTTGATCGGGTTTCTTTGAAAAGCCCTCTTTTCTCTCATCCTTTTCAACGCGCACTGCCCTGCTGTGCAACTTTCGGCGAGTATAATACTCCTCAGCTAACTCTGCTGCCTTGGTTAGCTGTACTTCACCAAGTCTGTCTTGCAGCCAAAGTCTGACATTATCCTCGATGCAGCGGTAGAATTGCTCCAATGCCACGCATTCCACCACTTTATCGCGGTCGTCATAAACACCTTCGCCCTTGAGCCATTCGATTAAATCGGCTTTAAGACGAAACGCGAAGTCAACGTGTGACTCATTCCCCTTTTCAGCATACCGGAACCTTTGCCTGAAAGCCTCGGGCGACAACTTATAACGTCTCAAGAGCACTTCCTTAACGTCGTCATACCTCTCAAACGCTTCCCTCGACAAGCAAGTTATCGCGTCGGACACTTCGCCGGGAAGAAGAGCTATCAGGTTCTGCGCCCAAAGAGACCGCTCCAAAGCGTTTCGCTCACAGACGTGTTCAAACTTGACGAGATACTTCGCCATGTCCTCGCCTACTACGAACGGTGGCAGTTGGTCACGAATTCTAAAACCGCTGACCTGAATCGTCGGAGAAGGTACGCTAGGCGCCTGCGAGCACTGTAGGATTGCCAATTCTAGTCGTTTCATCTCGAGGCGCTCCTGTCTCTCGGCCTCTTCGCGCTCGCGACGTTCGCGCCTTTCAATTTCTTCACGTTCGCGAACTTCTCGCCTCTCAGCTTCTTGACGTTCGCGAGCTTCTACTTCTCGCCTTTCAGCCTCCTCGCGGCGTGCTTTGATATCCGCCCAGGCCTCATCGACTTCCTCCGCCGACACTCCCTCATCCTTCATGATCTCAAGGATCGCTTGCTTTCGTTTCGCACGGCCCAAAGTAATGCCGAGTTCCTCACAAATTTCGATGAGTTCCTTCACTTTAAGGTTCTCCATCGTTCACACTAGCCTCTTGCTGTTTGCCCCTGTTAACAATTTACTTGCCGTACCCACTATAAGCCTACTAGCACGACGCGCAAGCAATTTTTCACACTCCCGTGTTTACCCCCTCCGTATTAACTTCGGTTTCAAAGCACTTCGACTTTGCTTGAAACGATCAAAGCTCACTACAATGCTTCACACAGCCCTTCTCTAAACTACTACAACCTGAGCTAGAGTAGTCTGGTGAACTGAGGGGAAAACATCAGGCACTCACCGCATCGATGTCGCTGACGCCGGCCGATCCCGCAGTTGCCAACCGCTGTTGAGAACGACGGGCCGATCCCGCCGAAGCCACCACTGTTGCGAATCTGCCTCCGTGGCTGCCACCGATGCCACCACTGTTGCGAAGCCACCTCCGAATCCCACCGCTGACCTCCACTGTTGAGAAAGACGGCGACGCCGACCCGGTCCCACAGGCGCCACTGCTTTCAACTCCGCCGGGAAGGTCACCAGCCGTTTGGTAGCGTATGTTTCTCAGCTCGCGACTGCTTCTGCGCAGAGCTGATAAGACGAGCGGTCGAGACGACGGTGAGTTAAACAAGGTTTATGTACAGCATATATACAGAGGCGTTACAATTTCGGCACTGGGGCCGACAGAGACTCGAAGAGCCGAGCTCTCCTCTCTAACACATGGGTCAGCTTTTCGCCTAAAACCGCCGACTCACACACATGTCGGCTCTCCGACACGGGGCCTCCTCTCACTCACATAGGACCGCCGATCGCGACGCGCCGCAGGGCTTCTTTTATTTACACCGGGTCCAACCAAAAAGTCCAATCAGAAGCGCCGCCGGTCGTCAGGCAGGTTCCGCCAATGGGGTCGCCGCGCCATGCGTCAGACCACCAGACACGAGGACGCCGGCTCGCTGTCACGTGCGCAGCTGACTCAATGCACGTGGGCCAGAGGGGCGCCGCGCGTGTTCACGCCGTCGAGTTGATCGCGCCAGGCGGACTTCGGGCTGGCCTTGACCCAGATTGCCGTTTTCAGAGGCACGGACGTTTGACGAGGACTCGCTGGCATAACACCACCTGGGGTTCTTTACCGTGCACCCAAATCTGAGTACACGGGCCTACAACATTTCCGCCTCCATCGGAAATGCAGCCGCCGCAGCCGGGATTTGAACCCGCGACTTGCGGGTCAGCAGCCGAGTACCTTAGCCACTAGACCACCGCGGCGGGGCAAAAAACAAAAATGTTCGTTTCAAAGGGTTGCCTCCCCCCCTGAAATTGTGCAGGTGTCCCCCCCCCCCCGCCCTAGATAAGCATTTCTGGGTATACTACCATCCGAAACAGTATTATATTTCGTTCACAATTACATGTTGTACCGTGCTCATATGTGCTGCTGGACTCTGCATCTTTGTCACGCTGCGGTTTTTGTGGATTGTTTTTCGTCATTGCTGGTGTGGCCAGTGGGTAACACACAGGGCCGTGCACCCTTCTTCCCTTGCCCCGCCACGGTGGTCTATAGTGGCTGAGGTACTCGGCTGCTGACCTGCAGGTCGCGGGCTCAAATCCTGACTGTGGCGGCTGCGTTTCCGATGGAGGTGGAAATGTTGTAAGCCCGTGTACTCAGATTTGGATGCACGTTAAAAAACCCCCAGATGGTCAAAATTTCCGGAGCCCTCTACTACGGCGTCTCTCATAATCATATGGTGGTTTTGGGACGTTAAACCCCACAAATCAATCAATCCCCCTTGTTCCCGAAATGTTTTACCATGGCATTCATAGCACAAAATGACCATTTGATCGCCTGGCCCCTGTTTCAGATAAAAAAAGTGCCGCCCCCCGCCCTCCCGAAAGAAATTCCAGAATGCGCCCCTGTCCGTCACCCCCGAATTTCTCGGGTGTCTTTGTGTTGTCCTATTGTGTTTGTTTTGTTATTTTGTTTTTCTTATCGGGTAATTGAATGACGTGCAAAAATCCCCCCCTCCACCTTGAAAGGAGCCACTTTCTAGTGGCTACGCTGATTGATATGTGGGGCTTAACGTCCCAAAACCACTATATGATTATGAGAGACGCCGTAGTGGAGGGCTCCGGAAATTTCGACCACCTGGGGTTCTTTAACGTGCACCCAAATCTGAGCACACGGGCCTACAACATTTCCGCCTCCATCGGAAATGCAGCCGCCGCAGCTGGGATTCGAACCAGTGACCTGCGGGTCAGCAGCCGAGTACCTTAGCCACTAGACCACCGCGGCGGGGCTCTAGTGGCTACGCTTGTCTGTATGATGCGATGATATCGACGGGATTATCATGATTCAAGTACTCTCGAACTGTGGCATAGAGTTGATGCGCTCAGATATGTAGTACGTCTTTTGTGGTAATTTGGCAGTAATTTCTTTGAACGGCAGTGGCAGTGGCAGAACGGCAGGTAGATTTCTTCGAACGGCAGATACTGCGGAAATATTGTCTCGCAAGATTGAAAAAAAAAAAATTAATCCGTATCTGACGAATGGTTCGCCGTGCACATCGGCGTAGTCAGAAATTTTTATCTATTCACAGGAACAAAAAAAGAACACGTGCACAGTACTCACAAAATGTTAACTTGCGGGGCGACATATGCTATAGTCTTCTAAATTTCCGGCCAAAACGGTAAATCCTTATATCAAAACCAGTTCTCTGGTGCCCGTTCCCCAAAAAGTATATCTAAATATTTTTTTGTTATCTTCTTGTCTTTAAAGCCTATAGTATGCTGGGTTTCCACATTTCTTGCATGAAATATAAACGTGCACGTGCTTAATATTTATCTTGCACCTTGCAGCTGAAAAATCAGTGAGCTCTCTTTCTCTCTTTTTCTAATGATAGTATCGTGTGTAGCTCCGTATCATAACGGAATTCCTGTGAGACTCGCGTCGCGTAGATACTCCGAAACACTAGTGTACAACATGTAAAAAAAAAGTTACAACGTAAAAAGAATCGAAAAATAAAAATGTATGCGCACGTGGGCGACAATGCATGCACTCTTTGCTTTTATCGTCAAAACAGCCGCCGCTCTGTCAGTGAATTCCTTCCCCCCCCACCCCCCGCGAGATAAAAACATTGACTTACATTGCTTATTACTAATTGTTTCTATTTTCCTTTTATAGGCTTACGGGGATTACATATATTGTCCACTTAAATATAACCGAGCGCCGGCAGAGGACAGTCGATAACGCAATAAACCCGCCCTGTTTGGTTTTAAGCATTGCATTTGTTCTGCGCGGGCCGTCTCTACTCGTGCCTCAGTCTTTCCTTCTCGGCGTGTCTTTTATTTCTTTTATCGAGCCGTCATTGTCAGCGGATGCCGGTTCCGGCGCGCCGCGCCGCCCGTGTAGCCGTAGCCGCCATCGGGCCACCGGCGAGCCATTCGAAGCGTGTACCACGTGACACCGGCAAACCCCGCCACGGCCTTCTTCTCTCTTGATAAAGCAGGCGGCGAAAAGCCCGTTTTCCCCGTTGTTTCGCTAGCGGCGCCACGGCCAGTCGTGCACTCTCCTTTCCTGCGACACGGTTTTCGCTAGCTGCCCCACCGGCCGTGCACGCCTGCCTGCCTGCGACACTTGTGCCCTTGAGACGGAGCGGTTAGCAAGTGTCTTTTCGGCTTGCCGGTGAATATCAGTTTAGAGGAGAGAAAACATGGACGCGGGCATCTACCAGGAACTGCGAGACATCGCCAACAAACTCCGCATCCTGTGCATTCGTGCCACCAATGCCTCCAACAGCGGGTACGTAACGTTTACCGTAGTTAGTGTACTAGAATGGGCTAGTACACTCTACCGTAGTCCCTTTATGCTTGCACCTACGAAGCAGTGTTTGGTACTGCCCACGGTGGAATTCCTCCGCCGTGGTACTTCCCGTCTTGTTTTTCGGGTAGCCTGGTAACCGGAGTGCTTCGAACGAGCCGTTCATTTTGTCTGGCTTCATGTTCTGCTCTCCTCTGATATGATAGACACGGAGCAAGTCGCGCCGAAGTGCGTCGTCGTGCCGATAATTTTGAAAAGTTTCAGATAGCGCTGCACATAATTCCCGACTGAGCTAGCGCTGTCCGGTGCAGTGTCGCCTGAGCGCGTGGCAATTCCGTTCGCGTGATGCTCTTGCGTATACGTGACGTGAAACGTTCGAAGAACTTGCGGAAAACGCGGCTCACCGGCGTAGCGTGTTTGGTAGAGCATCTAGCGCGTAATTTGAACGTTACAACGTGAAGTCTTTCAGGCACTTTTTTTTTTTCTTTCTCGTTGCTTGAGGGTTAGCCACGCCCCCTTTCTCTGCTTGGGTAGGTGCTCTTGTGTGAATCACAATTTTGAAGTTGAGTCCTCGAGGTTGAGTCTTTATTTGTAGGACGCTCTTCCAACCACCTATAATTGGGGCTACGTACTCCCCGATCCTGCAACGGTTAATTTTATTCGGTTCCAGCCCGAGACAGTTGTCAGTTTCAAATTTCACGCATTATCCCAAAATGCTGTTACATGTTTTTATAGACCTCTTTTGCCATATCTATACCAGATGTATGTGCCCTTACGCCAATTTATTCTTAGGTGCCAAGCGCCTTAGAGGCTCGGCGTGTTATATCGTCGTCACTAGCCATCATAAATGGGTATTCGTCACAAAAATTAAATTTCACAACTTGCCGCCGGCCCATACTATGCATATTTCAACTTATAGGATCGTTGTTACTGTTTAAAATATTGTTTGGCCTAGCAGTCCATGGGGCCAGAATTCTCTGATGAAATTTAGAGGCACTCGCGTTTCTTATCTAAAAGCAGAGACCTCAACGTGCATCTTTGCAGTAAAGTCATGTTTTCGAAATGCCACTTCTTTAAACATATCTGCCTGATAATGCCTTAGGGAACCGGCGGCAATGCTCGGTGTACATTTGACATGTAATTCGCACTCAACATCATGGTTACAGGACGGCTTTATGCTCTCTCATAGTAGAGTACCTAGTACTCTAAATCGTTAGCCACTTTTTCTAAACGCACAGTGAAGCCCTAAAGTAAATACTTTTTTTTTTCTCATCACGTATTACTTCCTCCTCATTTTTGGAAGGGTGGGCAAGTGGGCGTCTATGTATGCATTTTAATAGTGAAACAGAAACAAAATACTAAGAAACGGACAACATATACTCGGGTTGTCTTCTTGTCCTAGTGCTTTCTTTCTGTTGAACTATTACCGAATATAAATCTGTACTGAATTGGTCAGTTAACAATTTTCTTGTGCCTGTGCCTTAGATAAGTTGTGTACACTGCCTGAACTGTGCACAAACGAGAAAGCAAGAGAACCATGTGGTGAAACCGACCGGACGTCATGAGTGTTTTCGCATGTGAATCTTTATAGTTTGTTTCATTGGCTGTTGATGAACAGAATAAAGATATTGGATTAGTGGCTGTAACCATGTACAGTTTTGACATTGTCTTCAAGTGCAAGCTTGATGTACCTGCATGACATTGTAGCCCGTGCTTTAGCATCATTTTTCTTCTTGCAATTCAAATATTTTCTGTTTACAACTGGCCGTACGCTGGCGGTCTGTCTTCAATGTTGGCTTGGTGTATGTGCGGGCTGCTATCTTGTGGCGATGCCTTTTCCTGCAGTCCGAGCAACTGACTGTCTTATCAGTGGAATCATCCCACCACAAGCCATGGACAATAAAGCTGGTACAGAATTGAGTAGAAAGCATCCCTACAAATAAGCAGTCCTGGTTTGCTGCAAGACTCTTCGTGCTATGGAATTGCGACCATAGAAACTCTTTAAAGGGGTACTAAAGGCAAATTTTAAGTCAATGCTCATTGCTGAAATAGCGGCCCAGAAACCTCATAGTGCTACTTTTCTGCTAAGGAAGTGCTTACTTTGAAATCGCGTTTTAGTTTTCTACCACTGAGATAACAATTCTATTATTTGCTGTTCAGAGGCTGTTTGCTCTACATCAATCCTCTTCACTCGCTTAGAAACATTTGTTCTTTCCTAGATCGGTTGTCCAGAATACCAATGAAGCTAAAGTATCTTAGATATCAAATTCTTTTTTGTTGAATTTGTGCTGCATGTTTGGATAATCTCTAAAGATTTTGGGTGAAATAGTAGAACATGTTTTGAGATAGCTTGCTGTATGTGTCTGTCCATTGATGCCGGTCAGTTGCGGTAATCTGCAATTAACGCTGACAGATTAAAAAAATTTATTGGCTCTAATTCAAGCTTTACCTCAATCTTCATTATTGGATTTTTAAGACTCTGCCAACAGGTTTCACTTCCTTTATTTTTCGTTTTCTCGATAAGGCATATTTTCGAAGTGATAGGTGCACGCACGAAAAAGTTGGCATTCACAGATGCGGCAAATCAGTGTTCACACGGGGGTTCTTGTATCATAAGTTTAGGAAAATCTTCTTCGTTATAGAATTCTTAAACTTGGAAATTTGCATCTTGCTGTGTTGGGAAGGTGCTAGAAACGGCGAAAGTGCGTAAAGGGATTACTGTTGTAAAATTTGGACTGCCCATTCAAATATGACCATACTGTGCATTGGTTGACGTGGCTGTTTTTACTGTGCAGCCACCCCACATCATGCTGCTCTATGGCAGAAATCATGTCTGTCCTGTTCTTCAAGACGATGCGCTACCGACTGGATGCCCCTCGTGATCCCTCAAGTGATCGCCTCATCCTCTCCAAGGTGCTTTTATTTTTGTTCAGATTAATATTTGGACACATTACACTCTTTTGGCGAGTCTTACCTATAGGGGGGAGAAGGGCTCCGCTATGGTTGCCAGAGGTTAGTAGCATCTGGCAACCAGGATTGCCAAACGCTGCTACGCTAAGAAGCAAATAATCATTCCAAAATAAGCCCCAAACTATTGCAAGTCTAAGTGCTTTCTTCAAATACTTAATTACAATAGTCTGCCAACTATCAAGCGAAGGTAAAAAATAACCATTTTGTACAGCACTGTATATTAAGTCACTTGTCAACTCCCCCAACAAGTGTTGGATATCAGTGCTTGGCTACAGTAATAGACTAGCATGCTCTTGCAGGACGAGACGAACTCTAGAAAAACTATTTGCAGTAAAGCTTCTGTAAATCTAATAAACTCGACAAGTGACTGGAAAATTATATAATTAGCTCTGTGAAGACAAGAGCTCCAAATCCATATATTAGCAGAACTGGAATCTGATTAGGACAGCCTGTGAACTAGGGATGCAGCTAAGCTTTGTTAACACTGGATATAATGAGTTTCTTATGAAAGTTCCCATAGAAACCAATGTATTCAAAACCTCAATTTAATGAGGGAATAGTTTCCTGTTATGGGATATAAAAAGCAAGGTTTCCAATTTTGCGACAGTGTACAACTTTTTGGGACGGTGCGCAATGCAATTGTATTTAGCAGTTGAAAACTCCCATTGCACATTCTCTAGCAACGTGCTCAAAGCTGGACGGCGAGCCATGTTCTAAGCCCATAAAGCAATTTCTGCCCTTTGCTGCTTCTGGCACACAGCCAGTGCAAACGGGGTGCACAATCGCTACGCGCCTGCCTCTTTGGTCGCTACTCGTTTTGGGCAAGTGCTGCACACAATGGTTGCAATAAATGCCTGCTGAGGCTAAATGAAATACGACTCTTCAATTTCATTTGACACTAACTGTATCCGCCATCTGTCTTTGCAGGGCCACGCAGCACCCATCCTGTATGCAGCCTGGTCGGAAGCTGGGCTGTTTCCCGAAAAGGAGCTGCTGAAGCTTCGCCAGATCGACAATGACCTTGAAGGCCACCCGACACCTCGGCTTCCTTTCGTGGACGTCGCCACGGGCTCCCTGGGCCAAGGGCTGAGCTGTGCCGCTGGCATGGCCTACACTGGCAAATACTTCGACAAGGCCAGGTGTGTGCATTAAGCTCTTGTGTGCAAGGGGCCAAGATGTGTTCGTATACCAAACTCCTCCATAAAGGGAACTAAATCTGATTACTTTTTAAAATGCGCGAAAGATAAATGTTGCTATCTGCGCAAGCTTAAAGGTACACTAAAGCCAACTATTAAGTCGACGTTGATTGTTGAAATAGCGGTCCAGAAACCTCGTAGTGTTACTTTTGTGCCAAGGAAGGGCCCATTTTAAAATAAAATCGCATTTTAGTGCTCCACATCGGGTCAGCGCGCTTCAAATTACGCGCCTCAAGAAGCAGACGGACCAGTCCGTCTTGTGTCACTGTTGCCGTGCACGTTGCCCGGCTTCACTACCCTAGTAGCAGCAGCCTGAAATAGGCGGGGGACACAGCAGCAGCAACGGCCATTGATCAACTTCCCGCCATTGGCTTCGAGATTGCAGATGCTTTTGTTTCAACTGCGCCCCGCTAGATGGCACTACCTGTCCCATGTAACCACGCGAAAATTGAATTTTTGAACCACTCGCACCTATCCTCATAGTAACGTCAAGCGGTTCTTTTTTCCATGAATCCAAGAGAAACGAACAAGCAGCATTTTATTGCGTCTCTTGATGCACGGGAGCTTCTTTTAATATTGTAGTTAGATCGATTACCAGTGATTAATTGCAGGCGGTCTGTCTGATGTCATCGGGATCATTTTGAAAATGTCCTACTGTGGCGCTTGTGTTCTTGTGCATTTACCTTAATTTCTCTTGTGTTCTTGTGCATTTACCTTAATATTGTCGTTTTAGATGTTTTTATACATTGAACTTTCACTCTGATGTCAATTGTTATTTGACTGTAGCGTCCCTTTAACAAGCAAGAAAATGTAATCAAGAACAAGTGATATTGCTTTGGCATTGCAGCTAGAACTCCTACTATCTGGGGCATTCCTCCAAGGCATTTATTGCATTGGCAGTGTTTATTGTGCTCTATAGCAACTTCGAGTGCAGGGCTATTGCTTTACAGATGTGGCCTAAGTATTGTTCCCCAAATTGTAATTTTGTATGCTTTTACACTGTGTTCCATTGTTAAAGGGTGTACTGCAATTAGTTAAAGGGAGTACTGTTCATATTGCCGGCCCTCTAACAGCAAGTGGATAAGCAAATAATGCTCATGCATGGTGCTAGTGGAAAAAAAGTTATACAAATCTTACTCATTATGCTTTTGCAAGAGTGAAATTTAAATTTGTTTTGCATGCAAGTGTTTCCTTTAACAATGCTTGTTTTGATTTCCTTTAATTCTACCCAACTTGCATATGCTGTATACAAACCTGTGAAACATTTCGTGATACGTTAGCATAACAGGTTAGCTTTTTCTTGTTTATATTCGTGCCAGTAGGCTAACTTTGAACCATTTCTTTTTGCAGCTATCGAACCTACTGCATAATTGGCGATGGCGAGTCGGCAGAGGGTTCCATCTGGGAGGCCCTGTCTTTCGCAGGCCACTACAAGTTGGACAATTTGGTGGCCATCTTTGACATCAACCGTCTGGGCCAGAGTGAGCCAACAGCATTCCAGCATCAGATGGAGGTATACAAGACCAGGCTCGACTCCTTTGGGTATGTTGCACTTACCGTTGTCCACTGCAGTATTGTATTTACCACTCGTGCTATGACCGCACCGCGTCTGTCCTTGTCAACTTTAGTGCGGCCATTATTCGAGTAAATAAGCTATTTGGTCTTGTTTGTGCATTTTTATGCACTTTTTATGCACAGGTTCGCTCTGAATGTGCATTGTTAGCTGCTACTCGCAAGACACATTATTGAATCCCAAAACAATAAAAGCTTGTTGGTTTGCATTTCACAGCACTAGAAGTTTCCGAATGAACTCAATTCCGGGTTATTGGAAGTATACAAAAAGCGTACATTCATGCACTTTCATTTTTCTTCTTGAATATGTATATCCTGTACTTTTCATAAGCAGTGTAAAATCTGCAATTTTTGCCATGCGAGACTTTGTTCACTGTGTGACCACCGTGCAAGAGCTCCCTCTGTTAACCTGAAATCACAATGAACCTACAATGTTGTCATGGTTACTCTACAGTTCACGCTGATGACACTGGCAATGCAGACTACGCTGCCTTGTTTAATACGCACGCGCAGTTTTTGCTCCTTTTTCCACATTCACTTTGCACTCGGGGTGCTCCAAGGATTGTTTAATTCACTGCATTGCAGCCAAACATGGCCCAATGATCTCAAGTTTCAATTCCTTTAATAAATGAATATGCCCGGTAGGACTAGAGAATGTGTACAAATTAATTTTCAAATTTAACATGGACCATATCACGAGCATTTACTGTAACAATATTACAGTGGCTCAAGACGGTGCCCGCTGTATCATTAGAGAGTTATAGTATACCGGGTGTAGAGTGATGGCGGAATCGAAGCGCGCATGCGCAGATACATACGTCGCCCTTCCGCTTCCCGTACGCGCAGCATTTCTCAGATTTCACGTTGCCTTGGTAGCATAGGTGTACGTATTGTACGTATACATGGCAGCGCTCTCGGACGCCCGCTTCGAAGTGATTTTAGTAATGTTGTTGAAAGCTTTACCTTGTTCGCAGCAAACGACTGTTTAAAGTGGCTTTGCTTGCCTTCAGTTAGCTTTGATGACGGAGTATTACGGAGCAGTTGGCATAGTTTTTGAGATCTTCCCATTTCGAACGCGTCTAGGCCTAACTACACGATCAATGTAAACGAATTTACAACATAAATGTTTTCACGTTTGGTGCGTGGTTCATTATTTCATTTATTATCACTAAAATGAACTTCTAACAATGCTTCGCGCAGTGGCATAGGCAAACATTTTCGTTTTCTTTTCTTTTTCACTGTTCTTTAACTTATTAACCATCTGATAGGTGGCGCCATCGTCCTAGCTGGGGCACGTAAAGGCTATCCCGCGAAACTATAAGACGCTGTCCACAATGAACGTTTGCTGCACGGTAATGCCATTCCATTGACCTCCGCTGTCACGCTAACGTGAAACTATAACTGTCTATTGGTTCTAAGTTTTCCCAAGACTATTCCCATGCCATCTCTTCAGGCTGATGTTCGTAGGTTCTAAGTGTTAGAAGTAGATCAGATGTGCACGAGTCTCTGCTGTAGAATGATTGTGGTTAAAGAATAACAGCCAGCTGCATATCCTGCATAGCTGAATGACTTTTGATGTCGTGCACAGCTTCAACACGTATGTCATTGATGGCCACGACGTCGAGGCCCTGTGCAAGGCCTTCTCGGATGCCGCCAATGTCCGCAACAAGCCGACTGCAGTGCTTTGCAAGACATACAAGGGCAAGGGCATTGCAGGTACCTCTCTCACAGAGCTCTCTTTATCTTCCCTGATAAAGGTTGTCTTTATTGCTGAAATATCCGAGATGAATACTGGCAGTCTTTAGAATAGTCTACCACTCACGAGTACAGTTCAACCTGGTTGCATCGAGCTTGTGAAAATAAATGCAGTTCATTAGTTGAATCCCATTATTAGACATTAACTGGGATCAATTCCTGACCTTTACACTTTTTTTATAAACAGGTTAGTGTTCTTTCCGATTGACACCTATTCAGATTTAGTCAAGCTGGTGTCCTATACCTGTCTGCCATATCACCTTTTTCATACAGTTGAACCATTGTAATTCTTCTAAAGGATTGGATAGTATGTTTTCATACTGTATATGAAAGCACTTTATATAAGAAACAAACTTCATGTGTGCACTTTTCTATGGCAATAGTCCAGTACTTTCCCTCTTTACCATTTTCGCAAACAGACTACTGTCGTTTCTGCAGTTGTCCAAGGAGTTAGAAACCAGAACCGTTCATTCATACAAAACTTGAGACTACAGTGAAGCTGCCAGTCCCCTTCGAGGACAACAAATTGTGCTTTTCTCACCTCTTCCGCTTTCACTTGTGACCAAGTCTTGCGTCGGGAGCGATGGGGAGGAAAAGCCTTGGAAGGGGAAAGGGGGGGGGGTTTGCTCCTGGAGCCATTTTTAAGTGCCCTGCGTTTGTCAAGGCAGTCTTGACGGAGTCCAACCACTGATTGAAATGCTGGCTCCAGAGAAATGACAGTGTTCAAAGGCGTTTTTTTTTTTCTGCAAGCCTGTTTTCTTCGAAACTCCCTCCTTGTTTGTTACACTCTTCTTTTGAATCCTCCCGTAATTGCGACACCATTGTTCGAGGCTCGCTGAAGTGCTGTTCCGAACAGCTTCAACCTGTACACTTTTTACGCTTGAGATAAAGGCTTTGTCTTCGAATGCCTTCTAACAAGTCGTTTATGAAATCTCCTTGGTGTTGATAGCTCGTAACGTTCACTGCATGACTGAATTAAAAATTGGTGGTGAGGCTTAACTTTTCTTACTGCGGCGGTTGATTGAGATATTCGGTAATGAATATCGCATCATGCTGTCTCATATGCTTCCGAAATTGCTCTGCACGCAGAGTAGCCCGGTAACAGTGCTGCTGTGCTGCTTAGCTGGGGCACACTGGTTGTCGTCTTGCGACGGATGCACTTTGATAGGGTGCGAAATGCTAAAACTTCTGTCCTCACATATATTTGAAGGAGTGCCGAAGTGGTCAAAGTGTGCTACTCTCTTCGACGTTTTTCATGATCAGATTGCCTTTTCATCCCGGAACCTAATGGTCCTTCACTAAAGCGCACCGCTTATGCTAATTGCTTTTTCCAGGAATCGAGGACTCTGAGAACTGGCACGGCAAGCCGTTGGGCGACAAGGCGCCTGCCGCGATCGAGGCGCTCGAGAAGCAGATGGTGAGCAAGGGGCCATGGAAGCTGGCTCCTCAGAGGCCCGAAAAGGAGGATGCGCCCCCAGTCAACATCAGCAACATTCGCCTCTCCGAGCCTCCCAACTACAAGATGGGGGAAAAGGTGACTGTTCTTCACTTATTGTGAAATAAATGGTGCGGCTGCTGGGATAAATCTGTAGTTTAACCTTGCTATATAATGAGCACTGATATAGCAAATGATTGCTTATAGTGAACTAAATGCCAACTTTTGTCGGTCCCATCACTTTTCACTGGCATTGTCTTTCTAAGCAAAGCCAAATGTTTGCATGGGGCCTGAAGCTAGAGAGGGCAAGAGCAATCTATGTATTGAGTGACTATTCTCGACCATATTTTCGAGTTCATGTGTTTGTTGAGTCAGCATGAAAACATACTAGAGAAAATAACTTGTTCTCCTGTGAATAAATATGCATGTGCGCATGTTTTCTCAAGGTAATTTTGTTTAGTCCATCTTAATCGTATCTTTTTGGGAACGATAAACCTCAACAATTCAATTTTCGCAACAGTTTCATTCCTTCAGAAGACATGCACTCTTTAGGAACTTGGCAGTATGAAAGTGAATGACCTAAAAATAAGCTTGCCGCTTTCTCTTTGTGCAGGTTGCAACCCGCCTTGCGTACGGTACTGCGCTGGCAAAGCTGGGTACCAACAACAGCCGCGTCGTTGCAATGGACGGCGACACCAAGAACTCGACATTTGCTGACAAGTTCAAAAAGGCGCACCCAGATCGTTACATCGAGTGTTTCATTGCTGAACAGAACTTGGTAAGTCCTTTTGTCTGGACTGCGAGAAATCGGTCTTCTTAAAGTAGCCACCCATGGTTGGGGAACACGAGAAGCCTGTGTGGAAATGCTTTAGGTCAGAGTGTCATTGCTTCAGTTATGAGGCATAGGCATTTCTTAAATTGAAGTTACTTTCAACCTATGTGCACTTAAAAGGGCCCACAAACTTTTCAAAGTAATCATGAAATGGCTTCTACAAGACTTTCTGCCAAATGTCTCAAACTCACCTCTGCAATACATTTTGTAGTTGGATCTGTCAGACGCTGTACAGTGAAAAAAAAAGACCTCTAAAAATTATTCGTTAATTTGAAAAGGCAATGTAGTGAAAGTATTGAAAATTTGTGCAAAAATTGTAAATGCAAAAGCACAAGTTGCCTACCTGTGCTGTGTATACATTTGCAAACGTGTTATGCTTTAATGAAGCACGCAAAAACAAACTTGAAATATTATGGAACTAGTGCACTTTTATTTCAGGAAGATTGCAAGCTATGAACTCTTAAGTGTGCGCATCCTTATGCACTGCAAAGCATTAGCGTTAAATATAGGTTCGTCACGTTGATTAGCACATGCTGTTTCAATGTCTTTGTTGCGATAAGGAAATGGTGACGAGTGCAAATGGTAAGGATTATATCTGTTAGCTATGCTCTCGTGCATCCTTGGTCGTCTCGCTCTGCATAGTGTTTGAGCATTGGTGAAGCATACATGAGAGGGGATTTTCGAAGGTAATTACTCTTAAACAAATTGTTAATCAGATTAACTACGAGATTTTGCTGTAAAGGCTCCGCAGTCAATGCGGAGAGGTGACAACATGGAAAGCGGGAAAACCTTTCCAGACCGGAAAGCGGGAGCAAGACCATGCGGAAATGCAGATCGCTCTCAAATTTTTTGCTGCGTTGCCACAGATAATTGGAACCTCGTGCGGTGAGGGCGCAGTGTTGTACCTTTGGGAGAAACATTGCCACGTGACAGCGACATATGCGCAAAGTGCGACATGCCAATCTCTTTCACCATGCAGCCAGCCAAAGGGGGCTTACGCTCTGAACAGCTTCACGCACTCGCCACCTTGCCGCTTCGAAAATCCTGCCTGGCCGCTTTGCCGTGCTGCCTTCGTTGTGAATGAGCCTTAATTGCTTTTTCTCTCATCCCGACAAGTGCGCTGGAAGCTAAGCAGGGAGGGATGACGAGTGCATGTCTTGGTATTGATGACTTTTTTTTTCAAACGCACTACTTGCATTCGGTGCGATTGTGAGCGAGAGCACTAGTATATAGCGGCCTCTCACGGCGATGCCACTCGCGATGCTCAAATCTCTCAATGGTCATGAACTTGGGTGTATGGTGCAATCATCTGGTTATAGCATCATTTATAGAAAAAGGGAACCAACGAAATGATGTTCATGTCCATTCCTTCAGTTTTCATTGTTCGCATTACCCACCACCAAGAGGGAAAAGTCTGTTAAGGGGCAACTCTCAAGATTAACAAAAAAGTGGTGAAAATTCTCGGGACAGACAACTTGAAACATCATTTCTGTCCTGCATGTTTTTTGTGGCCACTTTTTTCAATTGCAAATCTCCAACTGGCATACACCCATGCCCTTAAGTTGCAATGTTCAAACTTAACGTGTTGTGTCCCATTTTCAGGTCGGGGTGGCCATTGGGTGTGGATGCCGTGGGAGGACTGTTCCTTTTGCGAGTACCTTTGCTGCCTTCTTCACACGAGCATTTGACCAGCTGCGAATGGGTGCAATCTCACAGGCCAATATAAAGTGCGCAGGTTCCCATGCTGGCATCTCCATCGGTAAGCTTTCCCTTTGGCATGCAAAGATTGTGAGGGACTGTCCTTTCGGCATGAATAAATTATGGGGACCATTACGCCATACGGTTAAGTTGCCCAGCTCCGAACCTTATGGAAATTGGGGACCTGTTCAAGCGTACATGTCTGCGAGGATGACGGTGTCGTAGCAATACCGTTGAGTGGTTTGGCCACCTAATGGTGGAGCACTCATTTTCTGTGTCTGTACAAAGTTTTCTTGAAGTAGAACATGGTAAATGCTTACTTAGTTTGTAGTAAAGCCACTTGATGCAAACAAGCTTTGTGGTGTGTGGCTGGCCCTGTCTTCATTTGACGTTTCTGAAACAGCTGTTGGGCACACATGTGTTTGGCCCATTTGTGAGTAATGAAAAAGATTCACCCTAAAACAGTTTTATTGCATTCAAGAAATTATTATAAGTATATATTCATAACACTACCTATGATAAGCTAACTTTCAATTATAACTAGTTTTGTGCAAATATTTAAATTAATATAGCATCATAATTCTCTTTCCAGTTCTTATATTTGAATGAAATTTCGAAGTATTTGAAATGAACAAAAATAGTGAAATTTATTGATCTGCATGTACACCCACATTCGTTTGTAATGCTGGTTTCACGGCGGTGGAGGGGTGCCAGAATGTGAAGGCACCTGTTCAGGGAAGTTCACAAAGCCCTAATTCAATAATAAGTGAACATAATACCCTCTCATCGGTTGATCATTTTCGAAGTTTGAAGGCTTGTTATACCAGCTTATATCCTCCAAGCGTACTATATTTCAAAACATAACTTGCTTTACAGATTATCACTTCCATTCTACTGAAAGTCAAATACTGCTACAGTTTCCAGTTGTGTCCAGTTTCTTTGAACCAAACAGATTGTGAAACTAGGTTTTCATGTCAAATACTTTTTTTTATTCACAAGTGATATAGTGTTTGAATTAGATACAAAATTATTCAAATTTTTTTTACCTTGGAATATAAAATTCGCTATTTGCACAAGCCCAATTAAAACAAATAATTTATTATTTGTTACATCGAGGTTAGTGTTCTGTTGCCAGATTGTGGATGTTCATTTTAGGTTGGCAGTGTTGCAGTGCCACTGTAGTGGGTCACTGTGTAGGTTGCAAGAACTTCGAAATTTGTTTTCCAGGAAATACTTTTTTTTTTCTTTTTCTGCGAGCTTCTGCAACTGCATGTTTTGCTTGCCAAACAAAATTGTAAGCGTGCACTCCAAATTTAATATCGTGAACTTAGATTTTTGATGTAGCAGTGAGGCTTACCAGTGCACAATCGCAAAAACAATATCTTGAGTACAATGTGGCATGTTCTTTGTTGTATCAATCTAGTGTTGTGTTACGTTGCAAAATTCTAAACATAATTGTGTGCAATTGATTCAACTGTATCTATTCTCCATCTACCAGGTGAGGATGGGCCATCCCAGATGGCGCTGGAAGATTTGGCCATGTTCCGAGCCATTCCCAACAGTGTTGTCTTCTACCCGAGCGACGCTGTCTCTTGCGAGCGCGCCTGCGAATTGGCGGCCAACTACAAGGGCATCGTGTTCATCAGGACATCGCGGCCAAACACTGCCGTGATCTACCCCAACGACGAACACTTCGAGATCGGCAAAAGCAAGGTGCGAGCTTTCTTCTTTACGTACGGGTGGTCTACATTCAGGTTAGATTGTCACGCACACAACATCCAACTGCTATCAAGTCACTCGCACGAAAGTGCACCCACGCACACAATTAGAAAATGTCGGGGTGGAATTTCTGTGGGAAGGCAACAAGCATTGTTGGCCCATTGTTGCAGAAAAGCTTTTCGGCACTGTGACAATAATTAGAATTGTCAAAATAATGCTACCGCTGGCAAAAAGCCAAAATTTCTAGATCCTCTTATTTTGAATTTTTGTTGATTACCGGCAGGTAGCTTGCCTTTTCCTATGAGCAACAATAAACCTCACTGTGGTATACTTATTATAAGGCTGTTTTCTTTTTTTTCCACATCGGAAGCTTGCTTTGTTGAAGTAAAATGTTCCATACGAAAATCTTTTAAACAAAAAAAATTAACATACTAAGAGGTTAAGCTCCACATTTGCTACTTAACTATCAAGAATGCTGTATCATGCTGATAGCTTGCAATGCGTGCCAGTCGGCTTGACAAGCATTGTCGGTGGGCATGTTTCGCAGGTGGTGTTGAAAAGTGCAGAGGACAAGGCCCTGCTGATTGGTGCTGGTGTTACCCTGTACGAGGCATTGAACGCGGCCGAGACCCTGAAGAAGCAACACATTCACGTCAGGGTGTTGGACATCTTCTGTTTAAAGCCCTTCGACCAGAAATTCATCATTTCCAATGCCAAGGAGTGTGGCGGCCGCATTGTCGTCGTTGAGGACCACTATCCTGAAGGTAAGTTCTTGTAATCAAGTCTGTACTTATTTCATTCCAATTTCATCACTGCTCAATCCTGGTTAGTTGAAAAAAAGAAAAATTGGGATCCGGGCCATTTTATCTGCCCATCTACAGAGAACCGCAGAAATTGGCATATTGAAATCAATATGCAATGGTTATGCTTTACTGTACTGAAAGCTTCAAGTATGCGCGAGGTCGCCAAAACTAGATGCAGAATGGCAGCAAGTTCTATTCTTAAATGAAAAAGTTGTTATACAGTTTGCTCTCGCCACATGCTAAGAGTGACCACTGCCAGAAGATGCAAACAGCTGCCTTCTGATTGGCTCAGAACGAGAACCCAGCTATCCCTAAAAGTTTCTCTTTGTGCAATCGGGAATTTGTCATTTTCACGTTTTCTTGTTACGAGGAAGCAGTGGGCTCCAAGATTCAGATGACTCTGAGCGCGCTATTGGTAGATGTAGAATACAATAAAAGGGCTTTGTTTTAATGCCTCTGTACATGTGAATGCACAAAAAAGGTGGGCATGGGCCAAACACGCAAATCAACTGGAAATATCTAAAAAATTTCTTATGAAGGTGTACCAATGTCAAGACTATTCATCGAAATCGCTATAACCAATAATTTATTAGAACATCCAGATAGGTAGTATCAGTTGAACTGTACAAAGGAGGCAAACTGTGTACTTCACTCGGTCCGTTGACAAGGTGCAACTGGCTATGGAGTTGGGTGAAGTGCCATAGTGAAAACATCGTAGCCTGTGCTGACCTGCTCTACTTCTACATACGCAGAGGAACTTCCACTTACTTGGTATTGGTTTTAGGAAGCTAAGGGAGGGGGCAGGCTTGCCCCCGCACGCTCTCGTGTCCTTGCCCCCTCGTAGTGTGTAGTGTATGATGGTGAGGCAAAGATGAACTAGGCAATCGTACATAGAAATGTTGCTGCAGAATCTTCGGTGCATTCTCTTCTGTGCTGGTGTGAATTATCGGCAGTGGCCTAATACTGAAAGAGTTGCTGTTCAAGCATGTTTCCCTCCCTCGACACTAGGTGGACGCAAACATCCGATGATGTTTTTGTGAAGCGTTGCAGGATTTCATCATCTGGTTGTTCGATATTCAGTGAACGCTTGGGGTGTACTGGAATACCGGATAAGCTAACATGTATATTGAAGACTTCAGAGTTCAACGCGAAAGTACAACCCCACACAGTGGGTGTGAAACAATGTACTGGGTCGTCCACTCTTGGGTGAATGGCTCTGTACTTGTGCATTTTGTCAGTGTTTGCAGGTGTGCTATGTTAAAGGGGTCCTGCAACACTTTTCTACGTAGCCATGGAATGGGTTCACTAAACGAGCTCACTGCCTCATGATTTCGTTGGCACAAAAATGTTACATTAACTTTTTCCATTTTTTTTATAGTGCACGCAAAATTAAAGTACAGTTGCCGGAAGTTATCTGAAACACTCCATGTTGATTTAGGCAAACGTTAAAGAGCACAGTGCATGTCAAAATTAATTGCATGCGACTCATTTGCATATTTAATTTTGTCATCAAGAACCTCGGGATTGAATCTATTTTTCTGCCTTAGGTGGCGTTGGAGATGCAGTTCGCACAGCTGTAGCCATGGAGAGGGACATTGTGGTAAAGCACCTCGCAGTGCGTGCGGTTCCACGAAGCGGCCCTTCCGCGGCTCTGCTCAACATGTTTGGTATCGACGCCGAGCACATCGTCAAGGCTGTCCACGAAGTGCTCAAAGTCTGATTCGTATCCAAATTTCGCAAACCATGGTCGTTGCGGCAAAGTTGATTAGGTCCTGCTTGCATTAAAATAACTGTTCGCCTATTACATTTTTCGAAAATCTATATTTTTTACGTGTTGTGCTCATTACAAGCAATTTTCAAATGTATACACTGCCCAGTAAATAAATTCGTCTTTTGTGTTTTCTTGAAGTTGTGTCCTTGGTATTATTGTTTGTTCTCATTAATATTTTGCCTAATGAAGAAAACGAGCCCTTAAACTTACTTGCCTCCCTATTGACTAAAGATTACTTGAATCACTGCTGCACCAACAGCAAGAAGAGTTGGACCAGAACCAATAAGTTCTTGTGAATAGATGGCATCGTGTGGAGACTTCATTGAAATCGAGATGCACACCTAGAAAATCTGTTGTAGTTGCCAACGCTCTGGTTTCAGGTGAAAGCCTAGTGTTGTGACTGTGTACCAGATCGAAATGGACATCAAACCTCTTACTACAGCCTTTTATCTTCAAAAACTTTGCAAAATACGCTTTTTTTTATCAAACTAGTGTTCACTTCAAAAAACGAAAAAAAAAATTTAAGAACCAGGTGTAGGGAAGAGAGCCTCTTAAAGGGAAATCTTGGACGGGCAGATGGGCGTTTGTTTAGGTCTGCCGATAGAGTGCCATACGTCAAGAGGTGGTCGTTGTAAGGATCGGGCGACTTAGAAAATTTAGACGCCACACTGGGAAATGTGTAATGAGTGTATGCTCAAATGCCATCCACTCGTTGCCAAGAACTTTGTCATAATCCCATCAATTGCATCTGTAAATTGTGCAGCTGCACATATTGCCTTACAGAAGCATAGTGGGAACATCCTACTGTTCAATATAAATTCTAGCGTAGTGGGTAGCATAGCAAGTGTACTTGCAGTAGGCAGCCCAAGGGCTTTTACAGCAGGCTTATGTCAGTGCAACACGAACATGAATGATGCCGTATTCAAATATATCAAGAAATATGAGAACTGCCATGTTAATATTACAAACATTTGTTTATTCTATTTACTTTATCATTAGCTACTTGTAGAGCTGTGTGAATGGTTAAATTTGGGCTAAAGCGAATTTGAAGGTTAAAGTTTGAGCTTTAATGGAATCTACTATTTTTTTAATACTGAAGTGAAATCACAGAAAAAAGAGGGGGGAGGATTCTAAAGTATATTCTTGAGATGGCAACATGGAAGAGTTTATTTCGGCCAAGTCGGCGAGGCATTGGAGGGTTGATATTCTAAGTTGTCAAGAATGAGGCAATGTAGAGGCCTAATTGTATTTAATCACAATTAGTGCGCCGTCAGGAAGGAACTGTGAATCACGAACATTCATTGTAAACGCGTGTGTACGGTACAGCAAGCCCCCCCCCCCCCCCCCCCCCGGCAGTGACAGTGTCAGCTTAGTTGGTGATATACTGCACACAACTAAAAACGTTCAACTTGACGCGGCAGCAAGTGCTGAGTATGGGCGGAGATTCGGCGATTTGTGTGCGCATCGTTTACACGCACCGGAGAAAGCCGCGTCATTGTTTACAAACACTCCATACAAAAGACCCCTAATTTATTTCGTGCTTTGCGGTATCGGTGCTCATCCTGAGACGCAAATTTGCAATTGGTAGATGGCACGTAGTCATTGGCTCGCCGCTTCAACAAGGGTGCGCCCAGACTACTGACATGGCCGTAGAGGCAAACGCCGCTAGCGCCTCAAGCGGATGACGTCACGTGCAATCCTCCTATAAGCGGAGCCCGTGGCAGGTACCGAATGTATTAGCGAAAGCCTGCGCGCGCTACAAAATGCCCAGCAAGTACTGTGAGGCATTCAATTTTAGACTTGGATATGACTACGTTACTTCTTCAGCAGAATAACGCGTAAAATCGTTTTTTTTTTTCGGATCGCCCGATTTTCTTTTTTTTCTTGGGGGGGGGGGCAATTTCTCGGTCCTAGAAGTCCGAAAAATTGGAAGTTGGCCATCTTCCAGAAGTTCGAAATCTTAATATAATGATTCAAATGCGGTTGAAATCGCATAATGTAGTGCATGGCTAATAATTGCTCTCTCTTTTCTCGACAAACGACGGAAGACGCTCAAAAACACTCGTAGAAGGCCCTGTAGCAGCCATTGGCTGATTTGAACATGGCGCGCTCAGTCGTTGCAGGGATCGCCGCCGGAGACCGCCGCGACTTGTCCACGCGTGCGCTCTCGATAATACCGAAAAAGCCGCATATTTGAAGAAAAAAAATGTTCAAGGTCACGAGGCGCGCATGACGTATTTTCTTTGCCCGTGACATCCCTCCCTGCTTAGCTTCCAGCGCTTTTGCTGGGACGAGAGAAGATAATGCGATTGCAGCGTGCGACGAAAACCGCTTGTACTGGACGGATTCTTTAAAAACAAAATTGCGGCATTGAATTCGTGAGGCAATAAGCTCTTTTTGTGAATCGTTTTACTATTTACTTGAAGTGTTTCAGACCCTAAAAGGTAGCTGATTGGGCTAGTAGGTTGTGCATACTTAAAATGAGCAGGAAAAAAAAAACTCTGCCACAAAAAGGACGCATACAGGACAAGCGCTGACTTGCAACTGAAATTTTGTTTACATGAAAGCTATTATAAGCACATGAGCTAACAGCTAAACAAAAACTCGTAAAGAACAAAAAAAAATGTTTTCATGTGTCTCACTTCATCTCTATGTGTTGATCATCCGCGCCGCCATCACAGTGTGCCGTGCCCGCGCCTTGACCATCTGCATCCGCTCAAAGCAGCTGCCCCCGGATGTGAAGCTTCTGTTCGATGGCTTTCAGCCCTCCATAGCACGAGGGTGTGCAAGAAAGATACTCAGGGCAGAGTGCCCACAAGAAGCAAGAATGTGCAAGGAAGCAGCGTGCCTTGCTCTTCATGAGGCCCCGCCGCGGTGGTCTAGTGGCTGAGGTACTCGGCTGCTGACCCGCAGGTCGCGGGTTCGAATCCCGGCTGCGGCGGCTGCATTTCCGATGGAGGCGGAAATGTTGTAGGCCCGTGTGCTCAGACTTGGGTGCACGTTAAAGAACCCCAGGTGGTCGAAATTTCCGGAGCCCTCCACTACGGCGTCTCTCATAATCATGAAGCGGTTTTGGGACGTTAAACCCCACATATCAATCAATCGCTTTTGGCGTCATCTGAGGCCCAGCAAGATAACGAGCCATGGCCGGTTGTCACAGAACGAGCGCTAAAAATGAGCGCGCCGCCAAATTCTTGCGACAACGGGCGGGAGAAACGCCGCGAGGTCAAAAGAAAAAAAAAGAAAAAAGAAAGCAAACGTCCGGGGCTCCCCGGGCGCGCGCTCTCCCCGCGGAAGTGTGGCGTCGCAGACGAACCTCCTCACCCCGCATCGGCGGCCCAGCAAGTCCGCGATTTTTCTAGAACGAACGGGGCGGGGTCAGACCGAGTTGAATCATCCTCCGGGGAGGGCAGTCGAACCGTCTCGTGCCTCTCCCCAGCCTTCGCTGCGCATCGCGCCGACGAAATGAGGAGAACGTTCTGGAAGGTGGCGCGGAAGGTATTTAATCGAGCGGCCGAGACGAGAAATCAGGAGGAGACGGAAGTGAGCGCCAGAGCGCGTAGGGATTCCGCCGTGTAGTCGGCGAAGTTTTTGGTCCGTAGGGACGAGGCCGGAGAAGAAGAGGATTTCCACCTGAGGGGTGAAAGCTCGAGCTACCGGCAAGAGTGTGTGTTTACCGCTATCGAGCGAAGACGCGGGGCAACAGCGGCGTGTGTGAAGCCGACGTGTTCCGGCGAAGAAGTTTGAAGCTTAGAGAGTGGCCTATTGAAGACGGGAGGTTTCCTGGAAGAGAAACTCCGGCTAGGTTTCCTGGAAGAGAAACTTCGAGGGCTGCGGAACGACAACAACGCGGGACTTTGAGTGAGTGATTCTCGGAAGAGTATCATCTAGACCTTGGTTCCAAGAACTTTGGACTGAATAGGTTTTCTATCTCTTTAGTCTTTAAGTGTCTTGGTTGTTCAATGCATGCGACTGCATTGTAGTGCGTATTGTTGTCCGTGTCCGTTGTTTCAAGTGTGGCTGATTGTATTGTGTAGTACGTTGATTGATTGGTTTGATTGGTGACATATTGTATGCAACTATTGTGGAGTGTGCATTTTTGTGTACTGTTTTCGATCTGCCATTATTGAGAATATAATTTGTTTGTTTATCAACTCTCGGCTCTGACTTGTTCTTTGGGCCACAGCCGGCGTCCGCTGGCGCGCCAAAAAGGACCACTTCTAAATTGTCCACGCTTTCGTAATGCGGTTCGGGGGGCCGATACTTCGGCTCTTGGAATTAGCCCGGCGATTGCCTCCCTAATAAACGGGACATGTGTGACACCGGTAGACAAGCGCTGCTAGATTACGTTTCCTCACCGCTCGCGCGGTGAGCGATATCGGGCGATTACTGCAGCTTGCGCCGTGATCGCTCGTAACGTTTGATATGTTGGCAGTGGACTATGCTCTGCAGCCGAGAGCAGATATGAAGTGCAATCTAGCAGCGCTTTGTTTACCAGCCATAACTCGTTATTACTATCTGGGGGGGGGGGGGGGGGACAAGATGACGCTGAAAGCGAACGTGTTTTCTTTTGATGTTGGTTGATGGTGCTGCAGGCAGCCGCCGCATAAAGATACTGTGTATGCTAGGGAGCATATACAGTAACTATACCGCTGCAGAGCCCAGTCCGCGCGTTCCCTTTCATAAAAGACGACAGTGCACACTGATATCGGTGAACAAAGCGTCGGCCGGCGATAAACTGACCTGCGGCAAGACGCGTCGGCATTTATACGTGCGGCGGTGAACATGCGGTCATTATCTCTGGTATAGACGCGCTTGTTCGAGAATGAACTTCACTGTTCGCGTGCCAGACGATCCAGAAATAATCTGGAGTGCTCTCAGACATCCTGGTGCGGTTCGCGTGCGGCATTATCCACACGTGCAATAGGCTGGTGGCGTAAAACATAGGAAGAAATGGGCGAGTAAGGAATATAGTTCTCCCATATTTTGTCAAGAAGACTTTGAGTCTAGGTACCGAGGTAGCGGTTGGAAATAGGCGGACACTCACGGGCCACGGAACGTCTGGCCAGTGTGCGACAGGTCACAAACCGTGCTCTGTTACAAGACAGCGACCGCTACGTGTCGGAAGACGTGGACGCTCCATTACTCGGTAAGCCCGCTAACAGTGTTGTGCCTGTGCTGCCTGCCTTACAGACAATGATCTATGCGTGTATGTACTTGCAAACAAAGGAGGGGGGTTCGCTGTGTTCTGAGAGGTCTTTGAGCCAATCAAGCAATTCCGTCCGTCTTTTGCGTGTGCGGAGGCATCAATCTTGCTGAACTCTGAGCGAGGGCGATGAATCTGTCCTATAGATTTGTCAGTCTTGTCGCGAAAATTCTGGAAAAGCGGTAATGACTGGCCCTAACAAGTTGTTTTCAGCCAAGACTCGCAAAGACGTGCCTTTCAGGACAATATATCCCAAAGAAATGATGAAGTGCATATGAGTGGTTCTTGAAGGAAAGGAAAAAAAAGAACTGTTAATTTCTGTCTACCAGTTGTGGTGACACGAGATCTACCTTGGCATAATAACGAGGGGAATGGTGTGACGGGTGGGGGCGCTAAAAGCAGGCCCATACATTGACGTCACGAAGAAGGGGGGCGCTGTGACAAAGGTTCGCTCCCCCCCCCCTCCCCCTAAAGGAAAACCCTGCGCACACTCGTGTTCCTGTCAACACGTCTCGGAAGGTAGTTTCCTGGTGCTGTCGAAGCGCCTAAAAAGAGTAGGGTATCCTTCAGACGATGGGCCACTCTATGGGCCATCGTCTGAAGGATGCCTAAATGAACGTGAAAGCCGTTTTTATCACCCCTGACATGTTGTCCCAATTGACCAACAGTACATGTCCCGCAAAGGGGCGCGGAAAATTATGCGTCTAGTTAAAGACAGACCACGGTTGACTGCTGGTGTATGCAGTGCGCGGGTGTACAGGATCTCCTTTTATTGCGGGGCCTGTTACGTGGGCCAAACGGACAGATTACTAAACGAGCGATTACATGAGCATGCAAGTAATGTTGATTGATTGATTTGTGGGGTTTAACGTCCCAAAACTACCATTTGATTATGAGATACGCCGTATTGGAGGGCTCCGGAAATTTCGGCCACCTGGGGTTCTTTAACGTGCACCCAAAACCTGGGCCTACGGGCCTACAACATTTCCGCCTCCATTAGAAATGCAGCCGCCGCTGCTGGGATTCGAACCCGCGACTTGCGGGTTAGGCGAGTAACGTTTGTAATGGCAAAGATGGCTTCCTGCCCTTGCACGTGAACACATTTAGGTGCACTTCGCAGTCTGAAAAGACCACAGTTTGGGATAAGATTAAAGGATTGAGAGGCTGCTCAGATTGTGCGAGAAAGGAGCGGGTGCGTAAGCAAACCATCGGTGGCGCTATCACAGGATAGCTATGCTTCATAGTGTGCCGGGGTTTGCGAAGCAGGCCACATTGATTGTTGATGGTCTTAGTAGTTTCCTATGATTGCATTTTCTTCCTTTTTTTCATTCTGTTCTTTATCACAGTTTAGCCATTTGCTTGGATAAGAGCTTTCATGTCAATAAAATTTAGTAGGAAGTCAGTGCTTGTCGCGCGTGTTTCTTTTCTATGGCCGTGTATTTTTCGCTCTGTTGGTCATAATTTTTGCAGGCCATGGCCCGCAACCCCGGCCATGGGTTCCATTTTCATCCCGGCCAGTAAGTGCTCTACCAAAGATTCACGCCATTCTTTAATATTGCTTCCGAAAAAATAAAAAAACCTACCCGAATGCCATGTATGCGAGAAGTTTCCTTGATGCATGTAATGCTGCGTGGCAGAAGCATATAATTGCGCCAGGCGTCAAGGTGTGTGAGTTGCAAATCGAGGATGGGGTTTAAAGGCCCAACCATGCAGTATAAAGTGCTAAAACCACGTTTAATCAACACCATCAGCAAAATCATCAGTGGGGCGCGTACATATTGTCGCAAGAGAAAAAATTGCGGCGTAGTGGGCCCTTCGCAATTGAACTTGCAGTTGGAATTCCTTAGGATAGTTTTAAACAACCAACGTTACTCGCACGGACACTTCTATTGTGACGCGTATCTGGCCTTCTACGTACACCGCTCTAATGCAACTCGTTGCGTCTTGTATACGAAATGCTCGAACTTGTGTAACTGGGCCATTTAAGCTGGTGAGAATTGTATTCACAGCAAAAGAACATACTCTCAAAGACACTCACACCTATATTACAACCCGATGGAGGCGGAAATGTTGTAGGCCCGTGTGCTCAGATTTGGGTGCACGTTAAAGAACCCCAGGTGGTCGGTTTTCGGAGCCCTCCACTACGGCGTCTCTCATAATCATATGGTGGTTTTGGGACGTTAAACCCCACATATCAATCTATCTATTTTCCAACCACCCCGCACGCACTTGCCTACGCAAGCGCATTGTGTGTTGGGTAGCTGCAACACTGTGTGGCGCATGCTTATATGCGCGCGTTTGTTCTTTTCAGCTGTAGAGGCAACCTAAACTAAGAAGTACGCGACTAATCGAAAACAAATGCACGCGCGCAGATGGTAAGAGTACTCAGTCATTGGGAAAACAGTGCGCTGCTAAGAAGGACGCGCGAAAGAAAATAAGACAGCATTATTTATCGGTGCCGACAGTTCTTTCCACGCACAACCACAAGTGAATATATTAGGGGGTGTATTTTTGTGTAGTCATATGACAGATCGTTCGTATCATATGACAAAAGCTAGGGTATATATATTGCAAACAGCGCGAATCTTTGCTGACAATCTTTTTTGCGTACAAAATTATAGCATAGTTTGTTTTCGCTAGAAAAAGCGCTGGCCGTGTCATGCCTCGAGATCGCTACGATACGCTTTCGAGTGGTACCCCAACGCAAGCGCTCGCGATTCCCAAACCGCTCGGGACGTTGACAGCCCAGCGGCGCATTCGCGAGGTCACATCCCGAATACTTCGAAGCTGCACGTTTAAACGTCCGAGCCACAGCGACAAAGGCGCCGACGAGGATCCCATACTGAACGAAGAGCAAGGCCAGCCCGGTCGTTCTTCGTCGTCGTCTTCAAGCTCATCTCTGGAGTCCTCCAGCCGTACACGTCTCGACCCGTTCGCTCGGGACATCAATCCCTCGCCGTCGTGGACGCCCAAGGGCTGCCTCGTCTTTGTCGACTCTAGCGTCGAGTTCGAAAACGAGAGACGCGCCGAAATGACAGCCGTACAACCGGAAGGCTTTTCGGCAAGACAGGAAGACTTTGAAGGGGCGTTGGCAGGCGACCTGGAAGCGGACCTGCTGGCGATACGCAACAGCCAACCCAGCGCTACTCTAACGGGCTGCCTCGACCCCGGGACTAGTTCGAGTGGCAGGCCCGTCTCCTGCCGCATCTGCGGCCACGAAGGGAACAGACGGGAACCGCTCGTGTCCCTTTGCAAGTGTCCAGGGGCCACGGGCCTCCTGCACGCTCCGTGTCTGGATCGTTGTGCGAACGCCCAGGACACCGAATTTCACTGCGAGTCGTGCCACAGCCGGTTCGATTCGGCAGCCGAGTTTAGCAGTACCGCTCGGCTTTTCCGTTGGGTCGTACACAGCGAGCCGCACATGCAGAGGGTGTTGCTAGGAGACCTACTTCTGTTCGCCCTTCTGACTCCTGTCGCCGCGCTTCTCTGTTTGCTGTGCGTGCGTGGCGCATCGAAGCAGCTGCAGCACGGTAACGTCGCGCAGGCAGTGACCCTGGACGCGCTGACAATCTTCTTCACAGTGGCCTACGTGTCCTGGTTGTTCTTCGCCGCACGCTATCACTACCGCGCGTTCCTGGCGTGGAAGACGAGGCACGACCCGACGCAGCGCACGATGGCGTCGACGCCGCCATTCGTCGACGGGGCCGATTCGACTGAACGCCGCAGGACGTCGTCTGTGCGACCATTGAGCCCGCGAGAACTCCTAGACATCGCCGCTGGTAGCGTCGACGACGACGAAGGAACGTCGACGCAGCGACAAGATGGAGCCGGGGATGGCGACTTCAGGCAAGTGCTGTTGAAGACGCCGCCCACAAACCTTCCTTCCGCGTCGCAGCAGCAGTCTGTGGACATTGCCCGTTCGCATTCTTCACGTTCTGGCAGCTTAGTGTGAGCGCTTTGTTCCGCCTAACCTGGTTCACTTTTAACGTTTTAATTGTTTTCACGTTGTGTTCTTATCCCTGCTCGTTATGGCTTTCTAAAATTTCAACGTTCGTGAGGGATACAATTAGTCCCTATTATGACCGTTTTAACATGATTTTACGTTATGTTTTAGTGTCTTAATGTGGGTTGTTTTAATACGCTTTCTTAAGCCGATTTTGTGCGAATAAAATTGCTAACTGTATGTCTTCTGAAGCACACGATATGAGTCGACCCTTCTCTGATCTTTCGCACTGTGCCTAATAGGGCTGTAAAACTGAACATTAAATTCTTTCACACTTGTTATTCTCTAATATATCGTTTCTACTGTCTCCCAACTTTCGTTATGTTCAAGCAAAACGCTCCTTGAAAAACAATTTAGCTACTCCTATAGCTTCCGCGCACAGACCTTCCCACTATATAGACACTCCTTAGCACAGTCATATTTGGTAAAGTGCATCCTTTTCCCCAATCAGCGCGGGATCATATCGTGCGCTATGAAGAGGCTTGCGCTCCAAGGACTTTGCTTTGTAGGAGTGGCTCCTCAGTGAGGGAGCACCCACGTGCCATAAGGAGGCTCGGCCCCCGGGCTCTGCAGCGGAAAATGTCCCTACCACAGCCCGAAAACTCACTGACGGAACAGTGACGTCAGCCTTTTTACTCACGTGCCGCTGTCTAATATCAAGGCGTTTCTTCTATCCCGTGAAAAGGTCTATTTGGAGAAGTCTTAGTTCATGCAGTTTGCTCTGGGGGTACCATTCCGGATATGGTCAAGTTTTTCGTGAGCTTCGATTTGTCCCGGAGGGCTCCTACAGCTTTTTTTATTAAAATACCGTTATAAAAGTTCATAATACGGAGGAATGCGACAGTGTCCAGTAAGCCACGGGTTTCTTATGCCATCGCCTCTGGTGTAGCTATAAAGGGGGTGTATCTCGAAGGCGCTATAAAGTAGGCGAGAATCGCATGGGGCAGCCATCTATGTAAATCTCTTGGAAGCCATTCCTATCACTTTTTCCTCTAACAAAATTTGCCCATCACGTGAATTTGGAGTAGAACATCGGACGATTGTGCTTTTTGTTACTGCGCTCCTGTATATATGCTTGCACTGCGCTCTGACGTGTAATCACGTGGTGGATGGGTACCGTTCGGTTTCAGTATAGTGTTGCACAATACTATTTCTAAATTACTTCTACTGCGCAGTCTGCGCTAACGTGCCCATATGTATGCCATTACAAACACAGCGTCGCATCACGGCATCCACTGCTATATTTTTCTTTAATATTTCACGGTTTAATGGGAGGCGAAATGCAGACTTTTTTTTTGCCTTCTTCGCAGTAAGAATGTTGCCAAACACATCGTATACTGTTACATGTATAGTACGCCGTGTGATTTCGTCGATGTCGTTGCAGTCCAAACTCGGATTAAGTCGATCTCTCCTGTCGTCTACACCTCATTTTTTCCCACGTCCACCGTTCGTACAGACTTCAGTTTTCACGCATGATTTACCGTCCGTATACACTTGAATCACAGAGGCCCAATAACATTCCGGCGATATCATTATCACACTGGAGCAAGTTAATCGACGCGTGATTATAGTGCTTTGTGACGTCCTTTAAGCCACCACCATGTTGGAGCCATGTTGTGCGTCTTTGACGTCACGAGCTAGATATCAATATCATGCATATTGAAATGACGACGCTCCGGAGGCAGTTTGCTTGCGACTGACAGCGATTTAATTACGTGCCTAGGAACGAATTTTGCACGCATAAAAACGACTCGCTGCGCAGTCAACTTTACACCAGGTTAGCGAGGAACTGGACCACGAAGGCGTCGTCCTTGAGGAAACCGTTCGCCGGATTTTCTATTTCCTCCAAAGCGGCCAGCGGGAAACCGTACCCGACGTTCCTTTCGGTCCTAGGTCTCAGGAAGCAGTCCTGCTCGTCTTCGCACGCGTAGCCGGGGTCGAAGGTCACCTCCTTGTCTGGCGCACACGCCTCCTGGCTCACCAGTTTCACCGTGGTCACCGTGCGGTAGGGCCACCTGAGCGCCGAGTCGAACATGCCTCGCAAGAGGTGCATGTACACGCTCAGGTAAACGCGCCCATCCGCCGGGTTCTTGTTGAACGCTCCGGAGAGCGCCACGTGGTAACCGTGGTGACCGACGTAGAAGTCTTCGCTCTTGAGCAGCGCGTTCTTCTTGAAGGCCGTCTTCCTGAGCTTCGAAAACGGCGTCACCTTCCAGTCAAACGTCTTAGTTCCCAGGGCGCTCCTAAGGTGGCGCACGTCGCCTACCACGTCCTCGCGCCACAGGCGGTGCTGCTCCCGGAGGCGGGACTCGAGGTCTTCGATGTCGGCGCGCGCCTGCTCGGCGTGCAGGGCGACGGACTCTCGTACGTCGTTGAAGGCGTTCTTGAAGTCCTCGTACTCGCGGCACATGTCCTTCATGGCGGTGATCATGCCCAGCACGTCGTACTCTTTGCTGTTGCCGTTGAAGATGACGGAGAGACGCGAGGGCGCCGGGCTGGGCGCGCTCGGTGCAGGCGTTGGCGTGGCGTCCCCAACGTTCAGGGTTCGCGCGATGTCGGGGTACAGGTCGCCCGTCACCACCGTGTGCACGTGTCGCTGAACCGGTGCGGGATTTTGTTCGGAGCGTGCCGTTGCCGTGCAGCCCCGCGCCGTGTGGTCCCTGAGCTGGAAGCGTTTCAGCCAAATGCCGCAGATTTGGCACTGGATGTTGTAGAAGCCGCAGAGGCGCGTGTGGTCGCGCAGCTTGTCCATGGGGCCGATGTAGTCGCACCCGAGGGACCGATTTGGACAGTACACCCTGGAACCGGCGACAAAAGTGGTTTTGCAACCGAGTGCGTAAGCATGCGTTAATGTATAGGTAAACATTTTTTAAGTTAACAAAACTTGTAAAATAACCGCAGCCTAACGAAAAAAAATAAAGTTCTAAAATAATCACCGCGTAATATTGAAAGGGTACCCGTCAAATTTGGTTACATCCTGTAAGTTGCGATGCGCTGGGTGCATTCTAATGGTATACATTCGGCTGGGCGCCACCGCTCTAAGAATTGGATTACAAAGATGCGGAGACCACTGTTTACCCAGTTCAAAGAACTCGTTTCCGTGCCAAAAGTACAGCCAATCGTCAGAGAAACGGGACGCCGGAAGAGGATACGTATCACCGCAGCTTCTGTTGCAAACATACGAGGTGCGAGAGTCACGAGATCGGATAGCGGTCACGTACTCTCCGACGTCAGAGCCTCAGAGCGCTCCAAGTTGAAGCGTGTTGCTCCAAAAGAGCCGGTCTATATTACTCAGAAAGCTCGATTTTGATCAGCTGGTTGTGACGCGCGTCACCAGGGCGCTCGAAAACGACCCGTTGAATGTACCATAAATTAAAAAAAAAAGAGTGGAGGTGTGGACTTCACCGATTTGCTTCAATTGGCCTCGGAGTGGACTTCACCGATTTGCCTCGGCTGACTTGTACGTTTTAGCTGTACTCTGTTCTCCCATGTGCTACGATGTGGCCTGCCAGATAACTGAGGGTAGATAGTTAAAGGTAGCTTACACGTCTACCTCTCAATCTCCGTTGAATTTTTATTTTTAATCACCATTTTTCTACCCCCTGCGAATGGCAGCTAGCCGGGCTCTTCCTCTTTACCTTTGTCTTCTCGGCTATGCTATAAGAAATGTAGACACGTGAGAGAAAAAAAAATAACATTGAGACAACGTGCGGTAAACTGCCATCTACGCCCAGAGCTGTCTATTTAAGAGTACTGCTATACGGCGAATACGCTGACAGAATTAACAGTCCTCTCGGCAGCAGAGGGATCGCGCAAACGGCGATTCCGGCACGTGCCCCCGTAGTCCGCATGCATTTACTCAAGGGTGTACATCAAAATGGCTGCGTGTATAGTATGTACCTAAATGCCAGCAGCACTTCGAGGGCGATCTTGTCCCTGTGGAGGGCGTCCAGCGGAGTGACGGCGCCGTCCAGCGGGCAGGCCACGAGGCCCTCGTCGCTGCCCATCATGGCCGCGCACAGTGGGCAGAAGACGTGCCAGCACCGGGACCAGAGCATCTCGGACGCGATGGCGCCGCACACGAGACACGAGGTGAAGCGAGGAATCAGGCTGGCGAACTCCATCTCGGTCCAGTCGGCCAGACCCGCCTGCTCGAAGCCGATCACGTAGCGCTTCTGCAGCGCCGGCACCGAACTGACAGCGGGAGCTGTGGCTGCGGGTCGATCCATGGCGCTATACTTGCAAGAATTTTGCTGTTTGTCGCTCGCCAATGTCACTGGTCACCGCCTGCGCAGCCGCCCCAACTTCTGCTTCTTCTTTTACACCTTAGTATAACGATGGCTCGCGCAACGCAGGCCAATCAGTGGAATTTTTATTCTAAAGAAGATGATGATAGAATATCGATAATTCTGGCGCATGGCAGCTAGAGTGTATAAGTGAATAATTTTATTAAGGCGAAAGCTGCCTCGCCGAATAGAAAAATTGACTAGGGCCCCGCGTAGGCGTCTCCCGTCGGCATCAGAGCCGTATATGATCGGCATAGACGTGCGCAGGATTTCCCCTTCGGTGGGAGAGGGGGCGGGCTGGCTGGCTGGATGAATGGATGTGGCTGTACCCTTTAGATTGGGCGGTGGCTAGCGCCACCAAGCCGTAATACTTAATGAACCCAAAACTATATTTATTTATTTTTTTCTTAAAAAGTGAGTTTGAGGATTCGTACTTTGCAGTGAAGAGTTTAATTTTCACTCGTGCCTTGATTTTAGCCACCAATCAGATAACCTTCTTCTAGTTAATTCTACCCACTTAAAGTCTATTTTGCCCTCCCTGCCATAAACCCCAGTGCTTTGAAATACTCTTCGCCATCATCCTGAACTATAGGACGAAGCCCTTTACAGAATATTATCAAGTGTTCGGCAGTTTCCTCCCCCTCTCCGCATGCACTGCATAACGTGTCTACCCCTTCGTATTTGGGCCGATATGTCTTGGTTCGCAATACTCCTGTCCTGCAGCCTCAAACAGTAGAGAACTACCCCGAGTGTTATCATAGATCCTTTCCTTGGCAATTTCCTACTTAAAAGTTCGATAGATCTCTAGTGCGGACTTCTTAATCATGCCAATTCTCTACATGTCAGTCTCCGTTTCCTTCACTTTCTTCTTAACCGATAGTTCTTTTTTTTGGTTTGGCCACCTGCGGTTTTCTAAGTATTTACCAGTCAATTTCCTGGTTGGCTTCCTCCATTTTGTATCCACATTCTTCATGTACAAGTGGCTGAAAACCTTCCTAGCCCAACGCTCCTCCCCCATTTCTCTTAATTGCTTCTCACATTTTATCTTGCTGCTAGCTTCTCTGCCCTCAAATGATGTCCATCCCATATCACCCTGTACTCCCTGATTTGGTGTATTCCCGTGAGCTCCTAAAGCCAGCCTACCTATTCCACGTTGCTTAATTTCTAATACATTTCATTTCATTTATTGCATCCTTAAAGGCCTGAGGGCATTACATAATCTTGCTTGAACTTCTGATCTCATGCACAAGACCGCATTGCCGAACGTCAGCCAAGGAACCATGACCCCTTTCCATATTCCTCTCACAATTTCATACCTATTGTAATTCCACAGTGCACTATTTTTCATCACTGCTGCATTTCTGTTATCTTTAGTCGTCACGTACATTTCGTGTTCCCTCAGGTACTCGGTCCCATTGCTTATCCATACGCCCAGATATTTGTATTTATCTGTTATCTCTAGCGTCACCTCCTGTATTCTATGCTCACAACCTTCATTATCATTAAAAATCATGACTGCTGATTTTTCCTTACAGAATCTAAAATCTAACCTATCTCCCTCATTACCGCAGATGTCCATCAATCTCTGCAAATCCTTCTTGTTGTCAGCCATTAGCACTATATCATCTGCGTACATTAATGCTGGTAGTGCCTGATCAATGCGTTTTCCTTGTTTGACGAAAGAGAGGTTGAAGCCAAGCCCACTTCCTTCTAATTTGGCCTCTAATCCTGGTAGGTACGTCATGAAAAGCAAGGGTGACAGAGGACACCCCTGCCTAAGCCCCCGTTTCACCTCTGTGGGCTTGTATACCTGTTTTTTCCCACTTTATAACTACCTTGTTACTTTTATAGATATCCTTTAAAAGATTAGTGACTCCATCTTCCCCACCTAATGTGTCTAGTATTCCCCACAAGTCATCTTGAACCACGCTATCGTACGCTCCCTTGATATCCAAAAATGCTAGCCACAGGGACCTGTGTTCCTTATCTGCTATTTCGATGCACAGTGTCAGAGAGAACAGAATATCTTCCAACTTCCTGTGTTTCCGAAATCCATTCAGCAGTTCCCCCAGCACCCCCTCATCCTCTATCCATGCCTACAGTCTTTGCTTTATAATCTGCATCGTCAGCCTGTAGACCACTGATGTCACTGTTATAGGACGGTAGTTGTTTATGTCAGCTTTGTCCCCCTTTCTTTTATAGATCATGCTCATCCTGCTAAGTTTCCATCCATCGGGGACTTCACAATCGATTATTATTTTGCTCACTGCCTCTCTCAAAGCCTGCTTAGACTTCGGACCTAATGTCTTTATAAGCATAATTGGAATGCCATCTGGGCCTGTTGATGTACTACTAGGAACCATCTTCTCAGCCCTTTCCCACTCTCGTTGTGAAAATGGAGCCATTGCGCCACTTGATTCATCCTTGTCCATCGTGGTGCATAAGGCACTTCTTTGTTGAAATTTTTCTGTCACCCTTGTTCTTATATATTCAATAGCTTCGTCCCCTTCTAGCCTAGCACTTTGAGCTGTAGTTATAAACCTCTGCTCTAGGCTCGTCTCATTTCTTAGGGAGTTTAGATGGTTCTAAAATTTTGCTGCTGCCTTTCTATCTTTTTTATGTACTTCTGCCAGCTGCTGAGCTCCCTTTCTTCTAATCTTTTTATTGATCAGAAGGGATGCATCCCTTCTACAGCTTAGAAAGATTTCCCATTTTCTTTCAACATCATCTGTCGGTTCATCCCACTGCTTAGCATGTCTGTGTTCCCTAGAGGCTTCGTGACGTTTTGCTATGGCTCTCTTAACTTTCTCATCCCACCAACTCTTGGGTTTGTGTCTTCTTTTCCGGGGTGACTTGTCACATGCCTTAGCAAGCTCTAGCTCAAACAGTCTAATTAGATTCGTGTATGTCCACACTGTTTTATTATCCTCGGTGATTACTTTCTCAATTCGTTTAGTAGCTATTTCTATTTGCCTTTTTTAATAAAAATTTTCCTGTATATAGTTGCTCATCTTGTCTCCTTCCCACTTTCACTGCTCTTCCAAAACTTATCTTGATACGTTTGCGGTCACTACCCAGACTTCTGGAGCCACCTTCATCTATGTGCATTCCCCTGAGCTTCTCATACATTCTATGTGACATCAGTGCGTAGTCTATCGTCGACTGCAGCCTTCCTACCTCCCATGTTATTTGCCCTTCACACTTCTCAGTACTGTTGCAAATGATCAAATCATGCCTTTCACACATATCCATGATCATTTTGCCTGTTGAGTCAGTATACCCATCTATATCTTCTATGTGCGCATTCATATCCCCTAGTATAATTATCTCGCACTCTCCTCCTACTTTCTCAATGTCCTTTGATATACACTCCACCATTGCCTGGTTTTCCTCTCTGGCCTTTGCTCCCGTCCACAAGTACACCAAACCAAGGAGTGTCATCTGTCCAGCTACTTTCCCTCTTAACCATAAATGTTCCATGCATCCCTGCTCGACTCTTTGCCAACCCATGCTCTTATGTATGAATGTACCAATTCCACCCCTCTTTTTGCTGCCTTCTCTTCTATCGCAATATTCCCATACGTAGCCCGGATTGCAAGGTGGTTGCTCCATGTCCCGAAGATGTCTCCACAACCCCACATAACATCAGCTCCTCCTGCCTCAACTGGTCTTCTATAGACCTCTTCCCACTTTAACCTATTCCTGCCACCCTGCATGTTAATATAGCCTACGTCTGACTTAGCTCGGCCCTTGTGCTTACGTAGATTTTTTCTCCCACGGACTTGAATATGTGGCTTGAATATTTGTGCCCCTTTAGAACCGTCTTTGGCTACACTGTTGACCTCGGGGCTCTGGGTCCCCCTAAAAAAAAAAAGCTGTGGCTTCACGACCTATCCTATTACCGACCTTCCTGCCCGTCGCACCACTGTAGTGAATGCCATCCTGTGCAAAGGGGCGAGCGCCGGGCTCGCACACGCCTTGGTTAACTTCCATTACGCTGTATCCGAGTTGCCGGCTCATACCCTTGATCACACAATTGGCCTCCACTACCCTCCTTTCAATCCCACGAGACTGCCCCCAGACCTCTGGGACAGTGCATATGGTCAAATGCACACACCCAGAGGCTTCTCGGAGCTTACGCATCTCATCCTCTAACTGTCTCTGAAGGTTCTGATCCTTGCCCTTCAACGCATCATTGAGCCCAGCATGAATAATGACGAGATTTTCGCCCTCCATGCTGTTCTCTACAACCTCCTGAGCTTTGACCAGTTCATCCACCATGCTCTTCCCTGACTGGGCTGCCACCCTGACTCTCCCATCTTCCTTCACTGTCTTGAAGACGCCATCCCTAACCCTGGCCACGTTAGAGTCCCCCACCACCAGGACCCTTCTACGCTCCAATCGCGGGCTTCCTGTTTGTGATGGCGCCCCTGTTTGCTTCACCTGTTTCTCTCTCTGCCGTCTGTGTTGTGTTTCTGTCCTGCTCGAAGACTGCCGCGCCACCAAGCTGTATGTTCTCGGAGCCTCCGTGCTGTGGCCAGACACTGCGGCCCCCTGAACTCCCTTCTCGCCTGTTCCTTCCCGCCTGTCGCCTTCTCCGCTACCCACGCCTTCCGTCTCACACCGCTTAGGGCCGGTCCGCCCTTCCCGTTCTTTTTGAAGGTCACCCTTCATTTGCTCTAATAGGCTGGCGGTAGCCTCCTCCCGCTCACGCGACGCTCCGAGCTGTTTTTGGAGTTCTATCCTCTGCTCCCGTTCCGCCCTAAGCTCCCCCTGAAGCCCCTTGATTGAAGCCTCCATGCACTGCACGGCCGCCTTCAGTGTCTCGCACTGCCTGCACACGAAGCTCGCCTTCTGCGCTTCGGCCAGACTCGAGTATTCTGTCTCGTCCAAGTAGCACCAGCGCTTGCATTCTTCGCCCTGCACCAGCTCACTCGCGCCCGTGGTTTTCCTAGCCTCTTTAGCCATCGCCCGCCCGACCATCGGACCAAGCGGCCGACAGCCCTAAGCTCAACCCTAATCCAGCTATCCAGCCGCCTCCGCTAACTCTTCTACCTCAACAACTGTTAGAAGCTGCCACCTAGCCCACACACACACGTGTTCAATTTCGCTAGTAGATTCTCACTAGGTCCCCTCGAGTTCGGCACTAGCTGTTTAACAGCTAACCTGGCACCCCGAACTTCTTCAAAGCAGCCACCTATCCCGTTCACGTGGTCAACGTCACTGCAACGTTGCCCGTGTCCCACTCCTACAGTACTCGCAACGCACGTTATTGATTAGGAGAGAAAAAATAATAATGGTGTTCACAAACACAAAAAAAATAAAAGAAAACTTATCTCTTGTTGCACACTGCTCCTGCACCAACGGACCTGCTCGACCTTGCACGACCTGCTGCACGACCTCGCGCTCACTACTGGGCGAAGGTTCGTCGCAGCGCTCCCTCTCTATCATGTATTATTTTTTATTGAAATAGAAAATAAACGAAGGGGTTGTTGTCACCTTTATTTGGCGATGTGTCTACCATTTTTCACGTGATTGTTAGAAATGAAGAGTAGAAAAAAAAATTAGCATATGTACATATATACAGTCCTACGTGTAAAAGTTCTCATATGGGCAGAACAAACATGTAGCCACCACGCTCTCTTTTTACTGAGCGGACTCCCTATTATGTCAATGTATAGGACTGGCTTTGCACCTCCTATAAGTTAGTACTTGTTGGCAGACTTGCCTTGGGCAGGCTTGATGTCAGGAAAGCAATCGCATTAATGCGACTATAAAGCCTTTTAAAACAGTGAAACAAGCAGTCATCGCACAATGCGATAGCGTAACGAGTGGGTGGTCCGATGCTCCAAACCATTCAAAAGCTTGTCAGCCACTGCATGAATAATTGGCACAAAATTCCTTGCAAGTGTTTAGCAGATACCACGCTCTCAGAAGACTGATGAAAAATAGCATAGCGAATGCCTGCCTACTACCCAAAAATATTATATTATTAATGCCGTAGTGGGTATCAAGCAAGTGTGTTTGCAGTAGTTACCTAAGGAGTGTTTAGAAAAGGCTCTGAAAGGTCACTCTTCTAGCTTTCGCGGTGACTGTGCTGCGCCTTCCCCTCAGACCTGGTGTTTCTTTTTTTTTCTTCCAGGGAAGTTTGAGCACGAGCGTGGTCCTGTGATAGAACACCTTCCTCCCACGAGGTCTGAGTTCGATTCTCGCACGAACTCATAATTTTTTTCATTATTCATTTATTTGCACCTATTTAGATTTTTCGGGCACGACCAATGACTTTGCTCTAGCAAGCAACGATGCTGACACCAATGCTGCAAGTCACACGAGCTTTTTAAAACTATCGCTTTAATCTGGACCCCCTCCCACCCACTTCCTTCAATGGTAAAATGCAAATATCTGTGCTGCTACATACACAAAGATAAAGAAACTAACAACTTTCATTTGTCAATAAGTAACATTTATTATAACATATATAATTACTTAAAATCATGCAATGTAAGATCATTGTAAAAGAGTCCACATATTTGAGGCATACACTAAAAGGCGATAAAAGTTAACACGCAGTGGTCGCATCGTCAGTCGGTTCCAAAGTACTTCTGGCCGAAGTGGTTCGGAGCGACGGGATGAAGTTCTGATGTGAGGACTGTCATGGTTGGGAATGCCTTCATCACCGACTTAGCAGCTGCAAAAATGAAACATTAAGGCGGCACAGATTTAGCCATTTCTGGAAGCTTTTAAAGCAAGTAAATATGATGAGCTACCGTAAACATTTTTCTAAATTAACGTCGTAGTAAATCCTTTTTCTGGATTATAATTTACATGACAGTTTGCGTCTCCAACTTTTAAAGAACTTTAGTTCTAAACTTGAGCTAAAATAGTGGTTATTTATGATGCTGACTCAGTAACTGCTTCTCAAACCCCAGTTTAATTCTTATAGAATGCTTCGCACTGAAATGCAGCAGGAGTGTAGTCGCATACAATAACTTGCAACCTCAAGAAGGCTACATCTAACTATGCCTACACATAAAAGATCCTAGTACTGCGATATTGCACAAACTGAAAATTTAAATAATTGTTAGCTACTCTACTTTGTAAACATTTCTTTTCTCCATGATCATGATAAAAAAAAGGCCGCTCGATCTATAAAAAAGCAAAATTCACAGATTTAATTGTATACGGCTAGTTCTTTAGCAATTCTCCTTTCAAACAGTTGCAAGATTTGACATGAAACTGGTTTATCGGTGGCAAATTCCTACTCCTTACTGGCTGCTGCAGCCTATGTATTTCCTCTGTTCATTATGAAACTGGTGACATGCTTACTTCTACAGGCAGATACAGTGTAAGAGCCTTATTTCTAAATGCTTCGCTGACAAGGAATTGCCTGAAATACAACGGCATAACTTTACAGGCTGTTTGACAGTTTTATTGATGCTTTCACCACTTTATTAACGTTATCAGTCTGAGCTTAAGAAAAATGCTGATTTCTGTGAACCATAAGGGAGCATTCTGCAGTTTCATGAGGGTACACCAGGCGAGTGCATGGCCAACCGCACTGCAAGGTTGTACAGTGTCACCGATCGATGCATGTGTTTCCGTGTTACCAGGGGAAGATTTGGCTTGGTAGTGTCTGCTGTTGGGCTAGTTGGTACATCACTTCAGTAGGATAAATGGCGCAAATACTCGGACACTGACAAAAAAAAAACAAACAAAAAAAACCACAGATGCGCTTGTCCACATTTCTTTGTGAACGAGTATTTGTGCCATCAATCCTACATTACAGGATTTAGCCACTTCTGCGAGTGTGCATCACCACCACTTACTTGCACCCTTACCCTCGTTTTGCCCTGTAGTGATATCAGCTTTGATAACTTTGAGGGCAAAAGTGAGCAAGTTGGGGCAATGCACACTCGCAGAAAAAGCCAAACTCTTTTCCTATAACCAAAAAATGCGCCATGATCGGCACAACTGTACAACCTTGCGGTGCACCTGGTCATGCATTCGCGTGGTGTTTTTCATGCTGAGCTCAATAGTACGTGTATCCCCATTGGAAAGACTGGCTATTACTGAATGTTGCCCCAATTTAAGATAAAATTAAATTAAACCTTATAAATAAAATTGCAGTAGTGAGTCCAGATTAGACAATAGATTGTTACGTTTCGCCCTGGAGTTCGTTGTGTCAGACGTCATTGTGTGTGAACCTGTCGGCAAGAATGCTTTCACCCTGATGTCAGGGCTTGTTCGGAAGCGCGATTGTCCCGCAGGTGGGCCAGGCAGCTTGCTGTGGTCTGGTTACAAGGAACCCAACGGAGGTGTCGCGAACAACACTTTTTTGAGCGGGGTTGAACAGCGAGACACAGCGTTGCTGTTGCAGTTCTCATGGAGTCAACATCCCAACACGGTCATTGTCGCCTACATATGGTCCTGACAAAGTACCGACTGCTTGTCAGCGTGGGACGCTGTCCCTGTAGCAGTTTTCAGAAATCTAGCACCTGAACGCAGCCATGGACTGCTGCTGACGGTCATATCAGCGGCCATATTCTCCACAAAGGTGCTCAACTTTCCCCTCCTCGCAACCCTACCTCCGCGCCTGCGTTTCAGAAAAGTCTTCAAAGCATGGGCCGGTTACAACATTGTGTGGTGGGCTTGTGCTACCCATTGCAGCTTTTCGCCCATGTTCTTCATCAAACGAGAGGCCAACTACTGCACCCTTTTTTGCGGGTGGACCAGTGAGACTTCAAGTCACTTGATTCGTGGCAGAAGTGGTCACCGCCCTCTTCAGACCTCTATCTTGGGAAAGCGACGGGCCGTAAAAAGTCGAAGACATTTGTACAAAACCGCTGAACAATTCACCTTTTCGCCTTCCATGTAAATAAATCGACGTTCCATCTGTGTCTTCTCACTGGGGAATATTGGCTATGTGGGCAACGGAGAGGAGTCAGCTACCCTAATGAAACCCACCGATCCCCACTCCTCACATTCTGCCATTGAAGTGATACAAAATGGCCTTGAACTGGCTAGCCACTGCAGAAATGTTTGGAAGCCTTTATGAGGTGACTCACGCAATGGTGTTTTGGTGCCCTGTTTGGCAACGAGGCTATTGTGACTTTCTTTGGATGCCGAAGGGAGTTCAGTCTCCTGAACATTGTTGCTCTGAACATTCGCAATGAGCTGCACTTTTCTGTGTCTCAGCAAGTGACAGCAATATTCAGACTCCCAACTCTCTTGACAAAACACACCGGCTCTCTTGCCCCATGAGACAGAACGCTTAACTCTTTCATTACCATGCTTATTCAAATCGATCACCGGTGATCGACGCCTTCGATCGTTGATTTTGGTATGTTGAATTTGTTTCTCGTGCACACAGTACTTTGTAGTGATTAGGCCAGCCGCTCAACTTTCAGAATCAACTTTAATTTGCCCCTTTCTGCAACATAGTGATTTTTGACAGACCTTTCCGCGAACCAATGTACGTGTGTTGTTGGGAAAGTGCACTTGGCTGACGAACTTGACAAAAGTGCCCCTTACGGTTATGTTACAGTTACATCAAAGCTCTGTAATCAAACGAACCTTTGCAAGTCAAATGTCAATTGAAGGTGTCAGCTGTGCCATCTGACAGTGTTGAGCTGTAATAATTTGCAGAAATTTATGCCAGCTATTCAATAGAGAGCTGTTGCTAGGAGTCGGGGAAAATGTAGTATTCTACAAAAAAGATTCCCGAACGTAAAGTGTGCAGGCGGCCTTCTTAGCCAGTTTCCAGCAGCTTTGGTTTCACTTGTATCGTCACATCAGACACAAGGCCGTATCTAGTGTCTCTACTCACTCCTATGGCGTCGCCGTCACACATGCATGGGTGCATACCTGCGCTGCAAAAAGCACGCACCACTTGAAACTCTCTTGCAACCACTTCCGAATTGAGTGGAGACGTGCTTAAGAGTCTGAGGATGGCAGCACATCAGCTTCAAGTATTAGGGCAACAATGTTTTGCGTCAGGCGGAAACATCCTCAGCCACTAGCCACTCATGGGATTGTTTTGTTTATGGCCTCAAGTTGTCTCCTTCACCACAAGTGCGTAGCTGCTGACCTTTGTGCATAATCTTATAGCTTCTCTAGTTACGTGCGAGGTCCACACATTCTTGGGGCACGGTGTGCTGGTGGCGGCTGCAGAGCTTCTCGTCACGACAAGAAAGTCACCGGGCACAACTTGGCCCTGACTACGAAGCAGTGCGAAACAATTTAGGGCCGTGCGCGATGTTGTTTCTTTAGTACGATTTGCCAAATGCAAAGAAATATGCTTGCATGCAAATATTGAAACACTAACCCATGTGGAGTGAGGTGGCTCATGAAAAGAGGTGACGCAAGATGAAATAGCGAAGTTCATGGGACATATGATTTATAGAGGAATTATTCACACCACAGACATCCATCTATAATGGAACACCTGAAGGCTCTTATTGCAAACAAACAAACAAAAATTTACTGAGAAAAGTGTATGTGTTCACTCGTCTCGCGAGCAATGCTTCACCATAAGGCACAAGCAATGAGGCAGCAGCTCGGTCCCAATTTTCTCTGTCTATGTAAATAGAGACATTCTGTACAACATTTATAATTTAATATACTGTTGCTTGGTCATTTATCTTCAAAATGTATATTTTGAATTTCGTTTTGTGCGAATATTTTTGAAGATATAGTGCTTTTACTGCACTGTTTACCAGATGGCAACCAAATATTACACACGTTTTCAAATTTTTATTCATACAAAATATTTTTCTTGCACTACAACCTATATTTTTCGAAAAGAGCATTTCATTGTGCACAATTTGGTATCCTGATATGCGTGCTAGAGTATTTTTTCAAGCTGGCAAAAACGTTCTTCCCAAGACACATGAAAAATGACTGTTTTCGTACGGTAACGAAAGAGTAAAGAACAGGCTCTCACCAAAGATAAGTCGGGCAAACTTCAAGAACAGATAACTGTCTACAGTAGCTGTAGCTTACCATGAGGAGTGCAGAACAAGTTCAACAAAAAGATGTTTTCCTCCTGCACTCCGTGGTCTTTCAGAACTTCAACAGCTTTGTTCACGGTGTTTCCAGTACCTGCAAAGGCAGATTCAACAAAACAACAGTCTTGGTGCAAACTCCATATCGCGGCACATGTGCTCTTTGTGTTTCTGATCATGGGTGACACAATTTCAAACGACCTCTCATGCTACATCAACAAGGCCAATATTGATTTTAGTCAGGAAAAGATGAGGGACGGTAAGAGCAGTGCTTACTCATAATTGGGTACATCAGCAGCACTTTTCGGCTGTGAACATCGACTGGAAACTTGGCATACACGACGCTAGCTTCGTGTGTTTCTTCGTCACTCTGTATAAGGATCTTTCCAATGCGGATAGAACGGCAGCAGTCCCTGAGGCCTTGCTCCATGGCTTCGCCTGGGGCACAAACAGAGCTCTGTGTTCATGCCACAGTTCCCAATGCACCGTTTTTTTTTTTGTAAAAAGTACAGTTTTCGCTCACCACTTCGCACGATGCTTACACCACAGCTCCCTCTAAGAAACTTGATTCCTTGGTAGATTGATCCTGCAAAGACGAACGGTAACCCGCCACCTCGATGTTACAAAGCGCTCAAGTCGTTTAAAGGGCCCCACACCAGGCGTCATTGCAAATTTTGGTTATGAATTGGAAGTTTGTATAAGGTGCCGTCTAGGCTACATTGCTTCGCGGTGTTGCGCACTCCTGATTGGTCCATTATCAGTGATGTTTAGGGCAGTGCCCGATACGTTATCGTGCGAGCTAGTTTCGAATTCAGCGCGCGCCCTTCGGTATGAAATTTGAACCGCTTCACGTCACAATTTCATTTACTTTGCAGACACGATCGCCAGTGGGGATTAACGTGACTCGCTCGTTTCTTTACAACGCGCAAACCTGGTGAGGGAACATTTATGAGGTGCAACGGTAGGCACAGCACTCACCTGTCGGCGTAGTAACTGCACATTCAGAGTACGACAGCTGGTTAAGCCCTTCTTCCACTACAATGCGAATCTGAAAGTAAACGCAGTTCATCGCGCCGTCAGTCAACGCACCCTGTACTTGGGAACAACAACGATCGTTAATCGCATGAGCGCATATTACCAGTCTGTCGGCGTAAAACACGAACTCGCTCCTTGTAGTATTCCTGCGAATGAACACGAAGTTCACGCTCGTTAACAGAATTGGTCTGGCCGGTAGATGCGCGCGACACACTCAGTCGCGGCAAGGCACACTCTCACCTGTCGCGAATGATTGTTTGCAGCTCCTTGATTTGATCGTTCATAGGAATGATCTTCATTCGAGCGCCGAACCAAAACTGGTCCGGATTAAATGGCTTGATCTCAGTGGGAGACTTCGAGGCGTTTGCGTTTTTCACGACGTCGGGCTGATCGGTCGACGTCATTCTTCTCCACGCCGTTTTCTTCTTCGACTTACCTCGGCGTGCCGCGTGCCCCTTCGGTCACACTCTTAGACGGAGTTGTTTCTACACTTTGATCATCATTGACGACATGAACACGGAGCAAAAATGTATCGATGGATGGGTAGGCTGTGATTGTAGCCGGAAGCAAAAGTAGCTTGACAATCGAAGCCCCCCCCCCCCCCCCCCCCAAAAGAAGAGAGCCAAGTTCGCTCAACGTTCGAGCACTTGCGTAAACCATGACCTACTACACTCCTGACCTGTTCAGATAGCGGGGTTCCTATGGGAGCGCGTGTCCCCGCTCTCGTTCAATCGCTCGCCGTAGGTGGCGCTACCTATAACCTGTTCGTCTGTTTCTTTACGGTTGTTTTGTAGGCGCTGGTATAAGAATGCCTGCATTCTGTAGTGAACTGGCGGCATATATGTGACTATTTCTTCCCATACATTGCTGGTTAAGCAAGGTGTTCAGAGCGCTTGAGTATTTATAGCACACTGGTTGACAAACGTGGGAACCCGTAGATTTACACGATGTAGGGCAGCCTATGCGTGGTAGCGTGCATTTTATTGCAAAAAAATTCTGAATGTCTTTTAGTATTATTATTTCTGAATAATTCTAAATTTTGGATCATAAATACGCACTACGAGTGCTTTGTTGGTCAAAATTTGACCACAAAGAGTGAAGATGACGTCAGCGAGCAGGTGCTGACTAGCGCCACGCCGCTCGTAGGTGACGGCCCTAGCGGCAGAAGGTATGAACTAGAACGTGGGCGCTGGAAGAGGTGCTCTCTGGGCAGGTCAGGAGTGTAGTAGGTCATGGCGTAAACAAGTTGTAAACATACACCACACAAGACACTTCGACAAGATACGAAAAACAACAAAATAAACAAACCTCAAAAGTTACAAGCAGTAGACGGATGTATGCAAGTTACCTTACGAATTATAGTAACAGCTAGCGCCACATTGAACACGCCGATTGTTTTTGTTGGTCGGTATTTGCTAAATTAACGTAAACATTATTTATTATTTTTCAATTTAAGACCTCTTTGAGAAATGAGTTGTTAAGTTGGCTTAGTAAAGTTGACGAACATGTTTTTACAACGAGCCTTGAAATCTAGTTTCGGTTTTTCATATCTCCGCCACCACTCGCTTTCCTTCTCCGGCATCCACTGCGTTCGTACAGCCGTGTGGTGAATCGCGTCCTGTGAATGTGGAAATATGTGACGCCTCGGGCTGTCGCCTACGCTTCAAACGACCTAATTTAACCTCTGAGTAGCCCGTCCAACGAACGAAATCCCCCAAAATGGGAGGCAACAAGAAGGCACCCAGAACGAAAGGCAATACGCGGGTGAGTAGTGTAGCGTGCGTCACTTTCACGGGCCTGCCGAAAGCCGACGGCCGCTTATCGACGTCGCAATTCATTGACGCGTAGCCTCGGTGTATCACGAGTGTGCGGTGTACGTAGTACGTGGTTTAGTACAGTGCCTAATGCATTCTTCGAATTTGTGTACGCGTGTAAAGTATACGCGCGTCTGTGTTATCGCACGACTGTCACCTCCTTGATTGCCTCTTCCCGCATGTTCACGTTACTCACTTTATGCTGCAGCATGACCTTTTTCCTCTTGACTCTTTTCATTTCCGTATTTTTCAGTCGACACGGCCATTATGCTTATTTTGAACTAGGAGATTGTCACAGCTGTTTAGCTTTTGCGTATTGCGCATGTCTAGTTTCGTGCTTTTCGAGTTTACGTTGTGAAAATTCGCCTTGCTAAACGCTGGTCCCACGCTTATTGAAGGGAGTGACATGTTATACGACAGGAAGCGTGCTTCAGACGTGTTTGTAGAAAACCCTTCAGCAACAGCAATTTTTGAGGCATGGCGGAGTACTTCGACGGTGAATTCTCTCACTAAGTTGTTTCAGGTGTATGCTGCTTTAGGTTCGCTCATCGAAAACTTACCTCCTCCGAAAGTGACTGAACATTTGATGACTGTTTTATGCTTATTGAGAAGCCGTAGATGTATCTACACCGAACATTCATCTTCCCAGCCATCGAGCAGCGGACGGAGTGCTCAACTGCTCTCGGCCAGTGGCGCCTCCGGCCTGACTGGATTTGTAGGATTCTCTTCGCTCTCTGGTGACTGTCCTGCGTACATACCGCCAACGGGACAGCACGTGATCGATGACGCGGACTCAAGTGTGGACAGTGACTTCCGAATGGTCATGCGCAAGTTAACTAAGCGTGACCAAACAACAAGGCTCAAGGTGACAATACCAGTTCCTACAGTGTGGTGCTCACCTGTCAGTGTTATGTGCAAGGGGGGGTCATATCCTTAGCTTTAGGTTTCGTGACTTGGCTGCGCTATGTAATTTCTGCCAGCTTGGAATCTGAATGGAGACTAGTAGTGGTTTGATGGGCCCATAGGCATGTCAGCTATGACTAAATAAAATAAACACAAAACACTCGCTTGTACAAACTCCATGATTTATTTCCAGTGAAACGTATGGATATAAGCTTGTGCGTTGTGCTGGCTATTGGAACTACAGGCATGCGTTTTTCTAGGGTGGCGTCTCGCCCAATTGTACGCCTAGTGAGCAATATCGGGTCTCTTCATTGACGATTAAACTCAGATATGCGAGATTCCATGCATTGCTTACAAAATAGAAGTTGCAAGTTTAATTCGTGCCCCCTACCTCAGACACATTAGTTGCAGGATGGGCCCCCTGGCCCCACCCTGTGTGCATACCATGGATGCACCTCTGAATCTTCTGCTCAGCCACAGAAATGTAGTCTCTGAAATTTTCATATCCTTTCTTCGATTGTGAGAGAGCAAAAATTACCTAGCTGACGTAAACTTTCACACATTTACCTTTGATATGTTACTTCATAAATGAGCAAAATGCGAGAACACCATCTTCAATGTTGATGACATTCTTTTGTTCGTCTGGTTGCAGGCTCTTCAAGAACTTCTTGATCTTGTCAAAGAGAAAGATGTGGAACTGGTTAAGGGAGCCCTCCCTTTCTGGCCTCGTCTCTACAACAAGCTTTCTCTGGTAACCGTACTGCATCACTGCATTTGTAACTCAGGGTTTGTACAGGTCCTTGAAATCCTTGAAAACCCTTGAATTTGAAAAATTCACTTTCAAGGCCCTAAGTCCTGGAATTCTTTGCCATTCTTGAAAATCCTTGAATTACCTGAGCAGTACACTCTCACATCGACATTGCGACCTCCTAAATGTGGTACATTGGTGTGTGAACCTGTCAAACTCCCCATTTCTGAAGCAGTAATGCGGCGTGGGTGCACACGATCTCATTTTGCAAAAGTGCATGTGAAAAAAAGTTAGTTAGGGGTGAGGGTAAAGCAGTGAATGTGATAGCAAGAAACTAGAATGTCACACGAAGAAGGGCAAGCAACCTCATACATGCAACGCGCCGCCCAAGCACGAAGGACGCACGAAAAGAAAGCGCACAGGACAAGTGCTGATAAACGAATGTCACAGCTTGACACTAGAAGCGTGCTGCTTAAACAAACCAAGAACGATGCTAGAAATGAACATACATGTATCCACAGGACGAGTGTAAATTAACCACTGACACAGCTGTTACTTCTTGGTTGTTGAGCAATGTGCTGCGAGTGTCAACTGTGCACAAGTCGGCCCTTTTGATGGGGTGGTGCGATCAAATTTCAAGGCTATAGCAAGCACCTTGTAGGTTTAATAATATATTTTAAGTCACTTCCTAAGTGTAACTAGATGCTCATTCTCCTAATCGAGGCCCATCGCTAGCGCGTCCAAGACTGACGCAGCTCTACAGGAAGGGCAACAAAAGTTCTAGTGACGTCATACCAGATCTGTAGTCAGCTGAATGACCTTCGGACTTCTGCCCCGTATATACCAGCAAAGCATCGCGGCTGCTGCAGGTAGCAGCGAGTTTGTTTTGCAGGTGCTTGTGTGTACATGTGTGCGAAAGCTGACAATACTCAGCATGATGCGTGCAAAGCTTTGTGATCCCGTGATTAAGTCAGCTACACTGCTATGTACCTACACAACTCGGTCCCCAAAAACAGGAACTTAAAGTTGTCAATATCAAAAAGGCGACAAATTATATAGCGAGAATAAATGAATTTTGGTGCGTGTATCGTGCTTATTGGAGCTATAAATAAAGCTTACAGCAAAGAACACACAAGCCACAAATATTGTGCCACGACCCCTTTAAAGCCCGACTACACATGCACATTGTAGCTTATTAGGGCGTAACTTTTCGACATGACATCGTGCCCTCTCTCTATGGAGAGGGTGCGAGAAGTTAAACTGCACTCTTTTTTTTTATAATTGCAATATCCGTATATCGTAAGTGCAATGAAATTGGTCATTTTTGAAAATTTTAGAGTGAAGAATGCCAAGTTAGCATGCCTCTTTGAGTCCTTGAAAAACTTGCAACAAATCCTGGAAACTCCTTGAATATCCTTGAATTTTCACTTTGGAAACCTGTATGAACCCTGTAACTGCGCATATTTTGCCCTTGTGGCAGAAGCTTGCAGCCAGAATCTTATTTCTGTAGTGATCTTGAATTGTGTGAAGCAAGCACTTAAAACAGAGAAGAAAGTGCAACACTGCAGGAAAAAGCCTTAGTTTCAAATTGCATTTGATAGCAGTGTTACCTTGCCTTCTGTTGCTGACCAACAGTGCACGATTCAATAAAGTAACGTGAGATGACATTAATCCTTTGGTGTCTATGGTGAATGTCCATCTCATCAGCATTTTTCTGGCAATGCTGCGTTTTAGCTGTGCTTAAGAGCCATCTGCAAGAAGATTTTAAGCCCCTGAAAAACTTTATTCTCACCTAGTGTAAAGGGAAGCCTCCAAGTAAAATTGAACATTTTGAATAAGAATGGAAGCATTGCAAAAAGCTTTGCAAATACAGCTGTTAAATGTTAGAAAAGACACAGAACTGAATGCACTGCCTTTAGCAGGTTGACATTATTGGGGGACGGGGCAATGAAGACTATTTTTTGTGTGTGTGTTATAATTATAAGATAGGTTCACTGATATGAATCGTTTTGCTGTTATAAATTAAATTCATTCTGAGCTATCTCTTATACTTCCTGATGTGCCACTTATAATCATGCCCAAATTAATTAAGTAGAGGTAAGGTTGTAAAGACTTTCACAAAAGTATATTCACAAGGGCTTACCGTGTGCTTCTAAGTTATTAAAATTTTTTTCTGTTCTAATGATTACAGAATAAATGTTTGATTTGTCCTATATGATGTATGATATGTCTTATTAAAGACATGTAAAAACACAATTATAAAAATTCATATTTATATATAGAAAGATTGATTTATAGCATTCACTAATATTTCAGCATGGAGCTGGCTGGGAATGATCTTATCTTCATTTGTTGTAAAATGACACAGAGTTGACTGGCAGCTGCACAAGTGTTGAAAAACCGAGAAAAATGGAGCTCGACGTTCATTAAAAACCGAAGAATATTCATGAAATTGCATTAACAATAACTGAAATTAGCCCCATGGCAAATCTGATTTTTTTTTTTTCACCTCTAGGAAGGACCTCTCCTAGTGTACAGGACAATCTCTAGTGCAAGAAGAAAAACTTGGGTGGGGCAAATAATGACATAAGAGTAAGAATGCTGGTCTTTTACTGAATTGACATGTAGAAAATTGTGAGGCAAGAAGCTCAAAGCACGTATGTACAAAAGAGAGCCTTTAAAGAATTAAAAATTACAAATCAATCTGTACACACAGCATGAAGGTTTTTAGTAAATATAAAAAAAATTGGTGTCTCGAACAATTGAAGCAGTGTTCACACATCAGATTCAGCACATATGCAGGAGGTTTCTAACTCTCACTTCACTTGAGGTCCGGCATTCTTACTGTCATGTTGTTTTTTTTTCCGTGCTTCATCTTTAAGTTTTTCTTCTCGCACCGCGAAATGTCATTTTCAAAGTTCCAACTAACCCAACCTTCCTCTTTGAATTCTGCTCTCCTAACGTGTACTTGTTGCTTTGCTGACCTTAGGATAATGATCGTCGCGTGCGGGAAGCCACGCACCGTGTCCACGAGCTCATCTGTCAGCGGGTCAGGAGGGACCTGGCTCCCCACATGAAGGCACTGATTGGCGCCTGGCTTGTCTCTCAGAGCGACCCGTTTGCGCCCGCTGCGACTGCAGCGAGGGCCGCATTCGAGGCCGCTTTCTCAAGCGAGAAGCAAATCCAAGTGTTCCAGTTTTTCAGCCAGGAGCTGTTTAGTGTAAGCTTTCCTTTCATGTAGAAAGCTTTCCTGTGTGACAGAGATGCTCTACGCTTCTGGGGCAGGATTGGTGTAGTCATCGGAATACCCTGGTTGCACGCTTGCCTTTGAAGCTTTTGAAGGAGGAGGGGGGGGTTAGAAGAAATTTATTCAAATGACTAAGAAAAAGAAAAGATGGCTTTTGATTCAAATACCAGTCTTAGGCATATGTGTAAAACTGGCAAACTTTTATTTATTTGTTTTTGTGTAATTTTGTGCACCTACTCCCTCACGCGTGGCCTGAGCGACAGCTGTGATGGAGTTCATGATTTGATACGATGAAAGCCTTAGATGCCTCATTAAACACGAAAAGTGACTGTTCGTGTCATTGTGAGCGATAAAAAAAAAATGTCGTGTGATTACATCATTGTGACCTCACAGGTCGTCAAGATTTTTTTCCATAATGACACCTCATAATCTGACATCACATGATGGCATCTCCACATGACATCATCACATGCCATCGACACTTGTTCAAAGGGGGGCTAATCCCGGAGGCACCAAAAAGCCACGTTACATAAAAAAAGCTTTAATTTCAGAGGCAGTGCAATACCTTGTTGATTGCAGAAAGCTTTTGAAGGAGGAGGAGGGGTTAAAAGGAATTTATTCAAATGACTAAGGAGAAAAAAAGATGGCTTTTGATTCAAGTACCAGTCTTAGGCATGTGTGTAAAACTGTCGAACTTTTATTTCTTTAGTTTCGTGTAATTTGAGGCTTTCGCAGATAAGGCAGAAGAAAATGTTTAAAGATAATTTTCATTAGTAGAGGCATATAAAAACAAAAATATGAAAAACAGAGAGACAATGTTTGTGAATCTTTCTTACGGCAAGTCTTGTTCCACAGGAAGTGCATAACGGTTTGGGGCAAAGGCACACTATTGCACATATTTTGTTTTATCGTGCTGTTATGACTGTGCAGAAATAAAACTAGTCTCCATCCTCCAAGATGAGCCAGTGCTAGCTGGAATTTACTGGTTAATATAAGTACTAAGTATGGTAGACTTCACAAGAATCGATTAATGTGGTAGGGCTCAATTTACTTCCCTTACAGTTTTGCTGTTTAGCTTGTGTGTTCTGGTTGACATCACCTGAGATTCTGTTCAAAATTTATTTTGAAAAGTGTTTTGCATTTTGCAGTTTATTAATACAAAGCTACAAAATGCTTAGCATTACAAGCTGCATTATTATAGTGTAGGTAAAAGCAATGGGATTGCATAGAATATGAAGTTTAAACAGCTACTAAAGCAATCGTATAATTCTGTGAGTAAATCAGTATTTTATTTTAGTCAGAAGCAATACAGCTGTGTGGGAGTCTAAGAACCAGAACATGTACAAGTCTTATTACTGTTATGTCTTCGCTTGTGTGTGTAATTTTTTTTCTTTTCTTATTCCAGTATATAAATGACGTTATTCTGCAACAGACTGTTGACACCATTCCAGACTCCAAGTAAGTGGTGCTTTCCAGTAAAAATTAACCAGTTAGAAATGTGAACTAACCTATAGTGCGTGATGGCTTGCTATGTTTGTGAGTTCCTAGACGCAAGTATTCTTAAACCTAGCTGTGCATCATCCAGCATTGTGTCCATATTGCCTGGCACTTCATGTTACTTATGTGCAGAACTTATTGAAATTGACACCATTATTAGCTGTTTTACAATTTGTAAAATGTAGCTGAAAGAGAGGTGTGGGAACAAAAACATGTTTGGTGTGTATTACAAGGGCCTTCTTTCACTTTTTGAGGGAGGGGGATAATTGAGGGAGCTGTCGAAAGACAACGTATGATGATAATGGTAGTGACATCCTGGTCAGGTCATTGTGCTGCACACACAGGCACATGAAAGGGAGAGCATCAAAAGGACCTGTAAAGTGCTTTGTGAAATCTTAGAATTTGTCAGGATTAGTAACACTTCTGGTGATTGAAGTGGGCTAGCACTTTCAGTCATGGCTAGTCCAGAGTAAAAAAAAAAGCACAAGTGTGTTTGAGTGTTTGCTCGAGGAATATGAAGTTTAGTAAGTGCAACCAAGGCTAGACGAGATGGATGGCTGCATTCATTGTGATTCAAGGGGCCAATGTCGTCAGTCTCCAAATGCAAACTCCTTTCGGCTTTGTTGCTTTCAGGGAGCTTTCCCAAGAAGAACGTGAGGCAAAGTACCATCGCTGGCTTTCTTGCGCGTTGCTCGGCTTAAAGATGGTTCTGGAGTACCTCTCGCCCCTCCCCGAGTCGGGTGTCGAGTCGCTGGACTCCATACTCAAGGAGCCCAAGTTTTGGAAAATGGCCAAACACAAAGAAATCGTGGTATGAAACCTCGCTTGGCTTCTTATAGCAGACAATTTTTACAAGACATGTTATTCGTATCATTTCTGAGCATGTGGTGCTGAGTGCTTGGATGTTTGAAATGTATTCCCATAAACGCCCAATAGGATTTGCAACTTGCAGGTTGTGATGGAGAAATGCTTTGAAGAAAATAGTGGACAGGGTTTCGTCGTTCCAGTGAGACCCTTTTTAGGACATGTTTTGACTTCGCCCCGTGTGCTCCACTAGCCCTACACGCATTGGCAGTTCATGCTGCATTGATTCAAGCGATGCCTTGTTAAGTAAATGTGAATGGTGGTTCCGTCTGATGATATTATTTTTCTCAACATGCTCTAACACACTGCAGGTGCGCAAATCTTGGTACAGCCTGGCATCGTCGTTGAGTCGTGTGGAGCACGTGTGCAAGGCTTACGGTGCCAAGCTCTGCTCCCATACCCTGGGGTCTTTAGCCGAGAACGATCCAGTGGTGGCTGTGCCCATCTGGGAGGCTGCTCTCTCAGTTGTGTCCGCTGTGCAGGTGGGCTTCTTCTTCAAGAGAAATTTATGTGCTTGACTGTATGCCAATTACCTATAAGACACCCAAAGCTGGGAAGAAGGTTGAAAAAAGATGTCATTGTACGTACAATTTTTTTGTTTCTTTACTTTTGTAGGAGATAATTATCTCTTTGGCCTGTTAATTTTCAGTGTTCTTGAGGAATAAAGCGCTAAGGAGGCCTCAAGCTTTTCATATTTTTGTTTTCTTTAATTTTTTATCAGGTAATGAAATCCTAAGCTTGTCACACTGCAGCATTTTAGATTCCATTCGTAAAAAGCATTACCCTCGGCTGGTTGTAAGAGTTGTGTACTTCTAAATTCTTATCTGTCACACTTGCTTGTGGCCAGTGCTTTTAAGTGCTTTGAACCATAGATTTTCTAAAACTAACTATAGGGGACTCTGGTGCTGCGATCGTTCAGCTACCATGGGAGTAGAGTACACTAGGCTTGTGCGCATATTCGAATGCTTCGAATATTCGAACAAATAGTTAAGTATTCATTTTGATTTAAATTTATGTTATCGAATATTTTCGAAGTATTCGCAATGAACGAATAAGTGTATATTAATGCGCATGTCACCACCTGTAAAAGTGGTTTCACTGCAATGAAGGGGTGCTATGCCATGAAAGCACCTACCATCCAGAGAAAATTTGCTTTGCTGCGAAGCCCCTCCCCTCCCTCAAATTTAAAGGGGCCCTGCAACAATTACTGAATATGGTCAGAAAACACTGCCGATCGGTAGTCGAGGCTACCGAGAACACGCGAGGCAAATATTGTAGCGCAGCACGCGGCCTGCAATTCACAATAAATTTTCAAAGCTAAAAATTGCTTTCTTCCATCGGCAAATGCCACAAGCTCAAAAATCACTTGTCACAGCTAAGAAGAAATATACAACTCTGGTCAGAGCCATTGGTGGATTTGAAAATGGCACGCTTGTTGTTACCGTGGCCGCCGCTTGTCCACGAGTATGTGTGCAATCGCACTGAAAAGCCGCATATTCGAAGAAAAAAATAAAAGAGGTGCTCAAGGTCACAAAGTGCGTGTGACGTATATTCTTTCGCTGTGCCATTCATTCCTCTTTGCTTAGTTACCAGCTATTTCGTCGGGACGAGATGAGAGAATGCAATCGCAGTGTGCAACAAATGCAACAAAACAGCGTGCAACAAACAAAGTGAACTTGTTCTAGAAACTTTGCGGCGTAAATTTGTCAGGCAACAAGCGTGTTTACTGGCTCTATGGCTACTTGAAAAAGGGTTGCAGGGCTCCTTTAAAGGAACATGTTACCCTCAAATCAATTCTTCATTTTATTAAGCTTGTTATGGTGGCATATATGCTCCAAGTATAATAAATTTTATGACATTAAGTGTCTTATCACTTGCATCCTACCAAAACTACTACTGAAGGTTATTTCGACTTCATTTGAACAAAAAAAAAAGCATTTGCATAGAGCTTCAAAGGAAATGTTGGGTAGGTTAGTTAGGTCATGATAAATATTCTTTTTTTTATATGCCATACATACCATGTGAATTCGATTCGAAAAATTTTGATCAAGATCACTATTCGCTTCGAATTCGCTTCGAACCTGAAATTCACTATTTGCACCAGCCTATAGTACATGAATTTGCCTAGTATTCATGCTTGCAGGCTTTGAATGCAGTTGTGGCTTCGTTTATTGCATTGTTTTGGTTTTGTTTTGAATAAAGAACAAACTGTTCTGAACTTTGTCAGCTGATTCAAAGAGGTCAACCTTAAAGATTATGGTGGTGAAGTGTAACTGATAAGCTATTGCTGATTGTTGTTTAGGGACAAAACATCTTCAAGCCATGCAAAGCCAAACAGAACGTTAAGTACAAAGACTAGGCAAGTCCATGTACTACCCATAATTCCCACTCTTGCTAAAGCGCCATGCATTGCAGTTCTCATAGACACCAGTGCCAGAGTTCCCTCTAGTGTATTTATGTGAAACTCCATGCTGTAAACCCTGCCATTGCAGCAATGTAAACCCTGCCATTGCAGCAACCGTCTAGCCAGAGTGTGTTTCTAGTATTGAGATTTCAATACATTATTGCATTCTAGCATCTCAATGAATGTTTGTGACATTTGTACATTTGTCGTCATGCCTGGAAGCATCAGTAACATTGGCTAAGACATTGGCTAAGGTTCTGATGCAGTTTCGATGGGAAATTGGATTTCATGCTTGTAGTCGTATTCCTTAACCTCTCGAGTGCTGGATTGGTCCAGCACTTCTGTCTAAGAAGAGGGATGACCAGTTGAAGAAACTGTTAACTGTCACTTTGTATGAAAGAAGCATAGGTACTAACCGCTGTACGACCACGGCTATCCCGCAGGACAAAGAAGCATAAACTTAATTATTTGAAACTGAAAGCTGAAAGCAATGAACCGAAGTTGCCGAAACAACATAAAAAGAAACCTAATAGTGTAATATTGTACGGTACATTACTTTTTACATTTTGGTGCCATCATGCCTAATGAGCCTGGAGAAGGGTTAAATTATGTGCCGTATTTTCGCGCGTATAACCCGCACCAAAAACCCAAAAATTTCAGTGGCAAAGTGGAGGTGCAGATAATACGCTGTGTTTTTTCTATAGTGCTGCTTCACAGCAATGCGTGTTGTGCTGTGAAGCCCCTTAACAGTGTAGCGAAGGCTACGGAGGCGGTTTTCGCAAATTCGTGTTGCTCCGCAAGTAGCACGGCAAGTTTGCGGCCGGTCGATTTTGGTTTCGCTTGCTTGCATCTTTGAAGCGTTTAGAAAAACATTTGGGAAGAAACAATTCGATTGTTCAGTGTAAAATCTCACTGTCACACCACAAGTATATTTTTTGGACGTTCGCGGCCGCTCAGTGACCCTCCACATGTTCCTATGTCACGGACGCCATGTTTACTTTTGCAAAGGGCTTGCCGAAAAGGTGGTGCTGTCTAAGAAAGTTCCATAATAAGTAAAGTAAGTTCCATAATAAATAAGGCAGTATTTATTTCAGCAAGGCAAATGAGATATTATAGTGGCTATAGAGATATTATCAGTAAATTAATGTACTACTTTTTGACGCGGTAGCAGGCATGCATTTCGGTTCTGTTGTTTCCAGGGTGCTGTTACAGTGTACTAGAAGGGGTAGTGCTGTCAAGTTGTCGCCGAGTGTGAGCGCTCTTTACCTCGCTGATGCCGCTAGTTCTCCACATCTAGACCCGTTCGCCAAGCCTAAGTCGATCTGTTCTGTCACCATGAGTAGCATACGGCAACAGGCCTTCACGGCACAGCAAAAGCTTAAGATCATCGGCGTCGCCGAGGAATTTGGAAATCGCGAAGCGGGAAGACGGCACGATGTGGACGAGTCTTGCGTGCGACTGTGGAGAAAGAAGAAAGAGTGCCTACAAGCCGCGCACCGCGACCGTAGGTCATTTCGTGGCCCCAAGACCGATGCCTACCCTGAGCTGGAGGTGCAGCTAGTAAAGTTCATCGAAGATGTGAGAAGCAGGGGTTACGCCGTATCGACCGAGATGGCCCAAGTGGAAGCGCGGCGACTTTCGAGGGAGCTAGGCCTACCTCACGAGTTCCGTGCGAGCCGCGGATGGCTGCACCACTTTATGAAGCGGCAAGGGCTCTCAATCATACGGCGGACTACAATATGTCAACGCTTGCCGGCTTCTTATGAGGAGAAGCTGCTCAAGTACCAGAGATATGTAATTGGCCTGCGAAAGCAGCACAATTACATTTTCTCGCAAATCGGCAATGCGGATGAAACTCCTGTTTATTTTGAAATGCCGTTGGACACAACGATTGAGAAGACGGGCAGCAGTTCAGTGAGCATGCTGACCGGCGGGAACACGAAACTGTGCATCACAGTCTTGCTTTGTGCCCTCGCCGATGGCACGCAACTGCGACCGTACGTCATCTTGAAAAGGAAAACTCTACCAAAGGTTCATTTGCCTGCTGGTGTGGTGGTGCCCGCACGCGAGAACGCGTGGATGAACAGTGACTTGTTCGTAGACTGGATCAAGGCGATATGGGAGAAGAGGCCCGATGCGATGCTCGCAAAGAGGTCCATGCTCGTTCTTGACTCATTCCGCGGCCACGCAACTGAGGAAGTGAAGGACCGCCTTTCATGCAACGGCACCGACTCAGTTGTTATACCCGGTGGAATGACGTCAATGTTGCAGCCTCTAGATGTGTCGCTTAACAAGCCCTTGAAAGCGCATGTCAAGCGCTATTACGCCGAGTGGATGGTCCGAAGGCTGCTACAACTTGACGCCGACAGGACGAGTCCAAAGGCCTGATATTGCCCTATTCTGCAAGTGGATTGTCGAGGCATGGAAGGCCATTCCAGGTGAGATGGTGCGAAAAAGTTTCAAGAAATGCTGCATCACAAACAACATGGATGGAACCGAAGATGACCTTGTGCATAATAGTGAGGACTGCGGCTCAAGTGATAGCTCTAGCGAGAGCAGCGACAGTGAGTGAATTGCGACTGGCCTTGCAGACAGCGTATTCTGTTTGCTAAATAAAGCCTTTTCTGTCTACATATGTGCATGTTGCTTGAGCAGTAGCTTTTGTACAGCCTTTCCTGTATATCAAATGTGCGGGCAATACGCGAGGATTTTTTTTTCTTTCTCGGTGAGCTGAAAGTGGGGATGTGGATTATATGCAGGGGCGGGTTATACGCGCAAAAATACGGTAATCATACTTTATGAGATTGCATTGTAACTCTTCTGTACAAGTACAGTTTGACCTAGATGTGTAAAACATATTTATTATGAAATAAAGAAGATTGCTTCCTAATAGCAAAGTATAATAAGCATTTACTTAGCACACATGCTAAATATTTTGCTGCCTGCTACAGCTGTCATTACAAGGTACAACTGTACTAAAGTTACACTCCATTGTGTATGTCCTCTGGAGTTTATAAAGTTTGATGCTTCCGAGAGTTGACGTATAGTAAAGCGGGAAATTTATTCCTTGATTTGAGGCTGGCGTATGCCACTTTACCCATTTGCACCAACTTCATGACAGTGGCAGTTCAATTGCGTGCTTTGAAACTTGCGGTGTTTGTGCAAACTCTTTCTTCCTGCAGGACTGCTGGACGCATGTGGACGCCAGGAAAGCTGTCCTGCCTCAGCTTTGGAAGGTCTTGAAAAATGGAGGGTTTGGCAGTGCAGTGCACATCTATCCGAACCTTCTTCCGTTCTTGAGCCTTGTTCCTGCTGAGGTCGTCGGTGTCGGTGTCCAGTTTTACAAGTTGTTCTTCGACTCCTTTCGAGAAGGGTGAGGGAAGGGTGAACGGAAAAAAATGTGTTGATGCAGGCTTGTTTGTACTGCACCTGGTGTCTTCGCATTTATTTTCAGTGCCATTATAGTGCCGTTCTTAAATTTTTTAGTGAAACAGTTCGGACAAGTAGTCAGTTCAGTACCTACATCTAAATAATCTGTGCCGTAACAACACATCAGCTTTGCACGTATTAGAAAAGGTAATATAATATATCCCGCAATGTAGAGCACTCTAAATAAAATGCTTAAAATGCTATATGAGCACCTGGAGCACCTTTATTAGGGGGAGCCAAGTTTCACTTTAGCCCAGTGCAACCGTGCTAAAAAAGAAAAAAAAAAAGCTTTGCAATGGGTGCAAAAATAAAAATGAAGCGATGATTTGCACTTCATAACAGAGTGTCTATGGTACAGCTTTCACGGGTTAAAGAGGACGTGTAAACAGTTCTTTGAATGCTACATCAGGAGTCCTCAGTCGCCTTTATTACGAAAAACCTGCATAGCCATAACCCTGCATTTAAGATAAAGACAGAACAGGCTCGACTGAGTGAAAGCAGGCTCGTTGCCCTGTTAGCACATGGCGGTTGTAGGGGTGGCCGACAGGGTAACATTATGTGCAAAGAATAAGTGTCGATCCCAGCAGAAATCGAACCCGTGCATTCTGTGTGGCAATCAAGCGTGGCAATCTGCGTGGCAATCAATTTTCTTTCTTACATGTAGCACAAATAAAGTATCGTGAGATACCATAAGATATGCAGACGTAACAGTTGTAATCTGTGCTGTATTGTTTTCAGTCTTTTTTTTTTTCTGCTTATGGCTGTAAAACTTTATATAGTATATACCATGCGTAATCAGCAATCGGTTATTACTAGACTTGCCCTATGTCTTTGTGTTCCCTTAATTAAGTTTCGAGATCCCTGTTTATGGTGCATGTCGTATATTGCTTCATAACCTTCTTATTCTTCTTCTTTTTATTGGCTGCTTGCTTTACACTATGTTTCTTTGCTTGCAGGCTGTTGAGTCAGAAAGTGCAAGCATCTGTGGCAGAGTGCAATGCTGTTGTGCAAGCGTTTATGGAGTGCCTTCGTTACGTCTTGACACGACACCTGGCTCAAGATGAGAATGCCAAATCTGTTCGCAGCCACATTCTGGAGGAGCAGGTAGGGTAGATCCTGGCATGAGCTAAAGTTGCCACTACATTATGACATTTTCGTGTGAATATACATGTGGCCATACTTAACACTGTTAAGTGCTGATAACTGCAAACTAGAACTTCAGCACTCATTGCATTCTTGCTTGAAGATCTATCTCAAGAGATGTAAAATTTCTGATAAATGAACAGATAAATTATAAATGAGCGTTCTTTCAATTGTGTAGTTGGTACAGGTTCCTTGAAGTAAATCATTGCAAGCTCAATTAGCTAAACTTTGTTATAGAACATCATACTGTGGTTTGTAATCTAAGTAACCACTACCTATTTTAGTAACAAAGCTACATGATGATTGCGCTGTCAGTTGCAGGTGAGTTCGAACAGGTTTTGTTAGTTTCTCGTTCACTTGCTGTAAGTCAGACAACCATCAAGGTAGTTTCTATGTGTTTAGGTATTCAGGAATATTTCGCTTCTCTTCCCCTTTCTTTTTGTTTTTTTTTTCTTCTCAAAATGTAGCTCATCGATGTCTTCAGAGTCTGCCTCACGGACCCCTCGAGCCGTCTCTCCGGTACACGACTGTACTACGAAGTCGCCAGCTTACACGCCTTCGTACTCCAAAAAGTTCTCTCCGGCGACACCGAGCCCGCCGCGAAGACGTCTTATCGAGAGTGTCTTGAACTGATCTGGTCCAGATTGCTGGAACTAAGTTTAGAAATAGCCTCGATGTCGCCTCCAAATGTTGCACTGATCCGCCGGCTAACAAAGCTCCTCTGCGCCATCCACTCTCCGCCAGCAAGTCCAAGGAGCCAGATGAAGGTCACACTGGTCGCGCCTGAAGACGCCAACTCTACCGTGCACACCAAGCGAAGTTCTGTGTTTCTCAGCGCATGCACTTCACCCCTAGAAGCCCTTCCGACCACCATGGCACACACAACGAAAATCTGCGCAGAAGTGTTGAAAAGGGCGAGGACTAACCCCGGCAGTGCCGAGAGCTTGGTGTATATAGAAGCTGCGTCCGAAGCCTTGCGCATCTCGAGTTCCGGCGCGTTTCTCATGGCGGTGCTCGCACAAATGGGTGTTGAGTGTGGTGCGGGAAGCAGTGCAGTGGTAGAGTTTTTCAGTTTGTTTCGCTCCACCATAAGCGATGCTGCCTCGGTTACCTGCAAAGATCGCTTGGAAGAGTATTACGGACACGTTGCAATCTGTTTGCTGGTTGTTTCCGTCAACACCTCTGCAACTGCAACGAAGGTGGCAGAGCTTTTCAACGATACTGTGCTGGTGAGTACGGCTGCGTGTTGGGGGGTGCTAATAGAAAGAAAATGCTGTGGCCAGCAGGGTCATTCAGAAAGTAACCCATTTGTCATGACAAAATAAAACTGCTACAGTACATACTTGTAGAAAAGTTTAAAATGCAGAATGACATGCTGACGTGACATATTGATGTGGCATATTGATGTGGCAGTGCAAAGTTAGTTGCCTTGCTTGCGGTATAATTTTGATAGTTTACATGTTCAGTAGTTAATGGTGCAGTATTTAACAGATAAAAACTTTTCATGTCTTCTGGGGAATTTTTTATTTGAATTTGGGCTTTTAATATGAAAATTTACAGAACACTCTTGTCAATCTGCCATCTTTTATATCATTTTTCTTTCTGCTTTTTTGTTTATTTGTAGATGGTACTTCATGCGAGGCATACGAGGTGAAAATAGTGCATATAAAAGCATGCAGCACTCTGTCAAAATCAGAACCAGTGCATTAGCTAGGTCACTGTTAATTCGCCAATACTAGACATATTGTCATATTCCATCACAGGAAAAAATAGAGCTGCTTAAGCATTGATGAGTTGTAGTTTTTCTTTTCGCTCTTAATTGAGCGAACTTGTGCCCAGCAATAAAAGTGGCTCAGAAAGCATTACAAAAGCAACAAGCACAGTTGCCAGTCGTCGAAATCTGGTCTGGGATAAAGGGCATCAGCCAATTGTACGTGTGTAATTGCGTATTTCAGCATAATCGCTTGTATGTGTCCACGTTCTTGAATGTGTAAATATGTGCAATCTGACTAGATGAAGTTAATTCTGCTGTCAAAGCTGTGATTGCACTCCTGAAGGTTCTAATACATGATGGTGTGTTTTGTGCTGGGTGGTAACATGGGAAACAGCTCAGCCTGTGTAAAAGAAAGACGTGCAAAATCAGCCACATTTAAAAGGGCCCTGCAACAATTTCTAAGTATGGTCAGGAAATGCTTCCAGTAGGTAGTTAATGCTCCAAAGAACACACAAGCCAAGTATTATAGCACTGCACACGGCCTGGAACTTACAATAAATTCTTAAAGTCAGCTGAAAATCACTTTCTCTCCTCTTGACAAATAATGCTATACTACTATACTCAAAAATGATTGCGTCAAAGGCTAAAGTATCACGCCATTGACTTTTTTGAGAATGGTGTGCTCGGGGGCTTTGATTCAGCCCGCCTGGGTGCCTTGTCATTGCTTTTGCTTTGTCAGGACAATGGGCACCTCTTGGCTGTCCTGCTGGAAAAATCTTTGGACTGCTGGAGGAGCCACGCAGGCATTCAGGAGTGGCTCAGGAGCAATGACCTGGCTGAGAAGCTGCTGCAGCTGTCGCAGAAGCTCGTGCCAAGCTCCTCATCAGACTCGGAACTCATTTGGAGGTCACTGCGGGCGAGCCTGGAGATGGGAAACCTTTCTGGTACTCGTAGCATGTGCCACTTTTACTGGCGATAGCTAGTGGGTTGTAAAATCTGTTGGTCAGCTACAAGAATGTGTGAATAGGTATAATTTGAAATATTTTGAGGTAAATGGCTGAGAACGAACAGTGACACCTGTATCATTGTTATGTTTTACTCTGCCATTTAAAATCTGGGTTGGTGATTATTTGATGCTGCTGCCACATTGCTAATCAACTGTTCACGAATCTATCAGCCAAGTCTATAAGGCGAGCTGGCTTCAAGGTGAAGCATTATTAAAAATAAAAGACCTGGATTCTATCTGAATAAGTATGGTAGTGTTAATAATAATTCAAATTTTACTCACCCCTTCACCTTTCTAAGCTCTTGCTGCAAACACTGATGTTAGATATTTTGTGGTATTTCATTGCAATGTCTTTGCTACATCAATGGCTAAAACAATACAACTCTGTTTAGTGCTCTCCACTGTCTTTTTATGTTGTATTTGGTATCGAAGAATTTAATATCAATGCTCTTGCCTTAGATTACTTTTGTTATGAATGTTTCCTTGCAGAGCCTCTGATTTCACTCTCCAACCTCAGTAGCATCTTGAGCACCCTTCGCAAGACACTGCAGAGCTTCACTCAGGCTGAAGGGAAACAGCTGCTGAAGGCAGTGGACTTCGTGTGCGAGACAACCAACACACTTTTCTCGAGTTACGAGGTAATTTCGCTTTTACTTTCAACAATCTTCTTTCTACTTGTGAGAAACCATTGAGTTATAGGTGTTCATTCGTTATGACGTGCATTTTTGTAAATTAGATTGTGTGAAACTAGTGGTAATGGCTGTAATGGAGGAGTTAATTGGTCTTGAAGGGTAAGGGTAGTAATTGTCACATTGCTGCATACAAGCTGATAAGTTCATTGCGTGTGTAGCGTAGAAAATAGTGATTCTTAGGGTAGTTTCATGAAACCATTACTTCCAGGATATCAGACGTTTAGCGTAGCTCAGCAAAGTTGTAATTTTAGCATTAACACCTCCAAGAGAGTGACTGTCACACTACTATGTGGGAGGTCGCACTTGCCACTGCCTACAGTAAATAGTGATTGAGTAACTTAATTGCTTACTTTTAAAATTTTTATTTCTAGGGATGTTGCAACTTGCCTGAATCAGAAGAGTTTGTTCTTTCCCTGTTCCTTCTCGACTGTCAGAGTACCCTGTCTTCTTCACCCGGTAGGTACTTGTTGGCCTGTTCAGTTTTGGTAACGCGCACCTTGCCATGTGTACCTTGTAAGAGTGCACAGCACATTCATTAAATTTTCGCGCACTGTCCCCATTTGAGATACCCTTCTTCAAATAGGCAATTTTTTCACAGTGTGCAGTTGACTACATTTAGATCTCTTGGTCCACTTAAGGATTTATGTGACTGTATTGTATGGGTTGTGTGGTGTAATAACCATTTTCGTTTATGCTTATATTGCTTGCTCACCTCATATGACTTGAAACATTGCCCACCAAAACTTTTTTAACATTCCCACCATTCACACAGTGTGTGAGGAACCGTATTTTATATTTTTAGAACCAGTGTGAAGGATCATATAACTGTGAATAAGGAAAATGTCCTAAGATCTTGCTTTATTTTAACAGCATTGATGTACTTTTGTTTTATTTATATATATAAGGTTACATGCATGTATATAAGGTTATATGTTATATGTATAAGGTTACAGAATACTTAATGGCTTCATGGCTTATCGAATCGCTGAAATCCCCTGCTCATCAAAATTTGCAGAAAAGCTAGAAACTATTATCATTCGTTGAATATGTATGATCACTAAATAGTAAAATTCACAAATGTAAACTTCACTCCTCTTGTAATACCTCTAATGAGAGGTCTCTAAAAAAAAAAATAAAAGGGACGAGAAGCGTCCTGTTGCCCGTTGGTACACTGTTCTGCTCTTTAAAGCTACACTAAAGTCAAATAACAATTTATGCCAAAGTGAAAACTAAATGTTTGACAACGTCTAAAACGACAATATTATCAACAGCAGTACAGAGACATGCACTTACCGAGACATGCACAAGGTAAATGCCGAGACAACACTTACCGAGACATGCACTAGGTAAATGCACAAAAAGAAATGCGCCACACTAGGACACTCTCAAAGTGATCCCCATGACGTCAGACAAACCGCCTACAAATAATCGCTAGTAATCAATCTAGCTGCACTAAATATAGAACCTTCTGTGCATCAAGAGACGCAATAATATGATGCTTGTTCGTTTCTGTTTGATTCATAGAAAAAAGAACTGCCAGACAGTAGTACTATGGGGAATGGCGCGAGTGGTTCAAAAATTCAATTTTCGCGTGGTTAAACTGGACAGGCCGTGCCATCTAGCGGGGCCCAGTTGAACCAAGCATGCCTGCAATATTGAAGGCCATGGCTGAAAATGTATCAATGACCGTTGTTGCTGTGGCTCCCGTTACTTTGCCTCTGCTGCTTTAAAGCCGGGCAACGTTGTGCATGGCAGCAATGACGTCTGACGTTCCTTTGAGGTGGCTAACTTCAAGTGCGCTGACTAGATGCAGACCACTAAAATGCGATTTCATTTCTAAATAAGCCCTTCCTTGGCACAAAAGTAACACTTTGAGGTTTTTGGACTGCTATTTCAACAATCAATGTCGACTTAATAGTTCCCTTTAGTGTCCCTTTAACTGTTCTGGTTGTTTCTTTGGAGTTGTCCTTGTGTGTTTGTGTCCATTTTTGTACTACACATTTTGTGATGCTTTACGTTCATGTAACTACAGTTCAGTTTTCCCGCTTCGAGTAATGCATAGTTACCTGTTGGACCCACTGTTGTCTTCTGGCCGCATGCTTCTGCAAAAAAGTGCTGCTACTATCATAGATATAGCCTCTTAAACTTCAAACATCAAGGACTAAAATTCACTTGAACTTTCAGAGACACGGGAGAAAGTGCGCTTGTCATGGCAGCAAGGGATCTCTATGATTGTCAAAGCAAGGGGTGGATTTTTGGCACCAGGCGGTCTTCTTCAGAAGATTGCGTCGACACTGAACTCCATGTTGCTCAGCTGTCTTTCCTGTGATAAGCGGTGAGCCACATTTCAGGATTCAGTGCTCTCTCCTGACCGAAATTCAGGAGTTGTTCAAATGAGTTTTGCTTGAGAGTGTGAAGCAACTTTAGAAGCAAGCATCGTTAGTAGTTTAGCCCGAGGAGTGGCTTTCGTTTTTAATCAGGCAGGTCTCCCACGGGCTTGCTTGTCTGCTGTCAGAGACAATGCCTCACCTGTGATTATCAGCACTGACGAATCATGGCAGCTTTGCTTGGCATCAGGGTATTTTAACTAACCTTCCATTAATCGGTGTTTGTGTATAGCATGTGTTATTGTGTAGCTGCATATTTTCTGTGCAGAATGCTGGCGCGAGCACATGTTGTCTAACATTTTCAAGGTAAAATAACTGTGAGTGTGTTAGCTCTTGTGCACCCTCCCTGCATTTACAACGGAAATAATAAAGCCATACAGGTCTGAAAACCATAACAGTATTTTCAAAGTCACTCTTGGCACAGAAGAAAGAAACATTATGATCTTATGATTCGTCCTTTTCAAAATTACCGCATGCTTAGACTGAGGTTGTCAGTTCCGATATCCTTTCTTATTTTGTAGCGCAATATGCAAACTGCATAAATTGAGAGTCATAAATGTCTATACAATGAGAGTCGTGCTGTGCTTCCCAGTGATGCTAAGGTAATGCATGTACGCTTGTATGAGTGCTTTATTTCCTCGAAACTAATACAGTGTTTCGGAAGGCAAGTCCTCAAAAACCCAGAACCAGGCTGCATTGTGAACAGCTTGTCGAAAGAACACAATTCAAAAGCTAGGGGGTCACCTTGTCCAAAACATAGTACAGTCGAAACTCATCAATTTGAACACGCTTAATTCGAACTTCCGGTTAATTCGAACTCACACTGAGGTCCCGTCGAAGCTATGTGTATTCCAATGGGCGAAAACGCCTTGTAATTTGAATGGGCAAGCACTTGCGATGGTTAATTCGAACATAACACGCTCTGAAAATGCTCTCAGCACCATGCCCAATCCCGCGGCGGCACCTCCGACACCTCCGACACCTCAACGCTGCTTGCGAAGGAAAAGGAAAGAAAAGGCTGCGATGAAATGTTTCCTCTCTCTCAAATGCCTATCTGCGACGGGCCTGTGCCACGCATCTCCATTTCCTGTCCCTGCCACGTAAAGACCCTTCTTCTTTCAATGCCGTATGCGAAGAGAGAGGGGAAAAAAAAAAGAAAGCTGTCGCGCAGTGTTGACTCTCTTTATGCGCCGGTGCCATGCTTCCACTTTTTCTGTCCCTGCCACATAGACCTTTCTTCAACAACGCCTGTGAAGAGAGCAAAAAAAAAAAAAAGGCCATGGAGTGTTGGTTTTTTCTCAAATGCCGATCTGCTTCTCTCCGCATGGAGACGCTCCTCCTTTCTCATCAAGTACTGACCTGGCTGCGGCTGCTGTGCAGGGGGTAGTAGCGGAGACGCAGTCATTGTTGTCATCAGTCTTTAGAGAGTGTCGGGGCTGGACATTGCCGCGCGCAGCTTCTCTTGCCAGGAGAATGCTGAAGCCGAAGTAGAAATGCTTTGCAAGCTGCATGCGAGATGGATTGACTCGCTGCAAGGAAAACGTGTGCAGACACGCGTCACCTATTGCTTTAATTAATGACGGATGTCCTGTGATTTGTGAATAAATCCAAGTTTTCTGAAACGTCCCCCTCGTGTGTTAGCTCAATGCACATGCGCCACTGCATGGTGAGCCCTCCTTTCATTTAGCTTTCATTAATTTGAACTTCTTTTTATTCAAACAAATTTTCGGGCCCCTTCGAGTTCGAGTTATCGAGACTCAACTGTATTTGTGATGAAGCGCATTGAAGTGATAAAATAGTCGTGATAAGAAGGGGTAAAGATATTGCACAATTGAATGAAGTACACATAAAATTTTAGTCTTTAATGTTGTGTTGGCACTTGCTTTTGTTGCTTGCCTCCAGTTTCAGTGTATTGAAAAAGAGCTGCTACTTATGATGATGATGGGATCGGTCTTTGTTGCACGTTCGTAGCATAGCCCTTCGTAGCATAGCCCATCATAAAGTAGTACTGCTACATACTATCCTGTTCAGGTAGGTAGCCTTCATTTGACCAAACCTCATTCACATAAAAATGTCTGTGAGCCTGCCCTTTTGCTTTTTGCTTTGCAGCCGCAGCGGTGGTTTGTTGAATGGGTCGGGGTGTTTTGCTGTGAAGTACAAGTGCACCGATTTAATTTTCGGCAATGACGACTGTATTTTGAAAGTAACAGAATTCAAAAACAAGTGTGTTCTTATATCAAGATGCACGTTAGCTGGGTAAAACTTGTGCCAGAGTCTCCTTGTAGTTTTATCATTGTTCTGACAAGTAAGACTGCAGAACTTAATTTTGTCTCTCTATTGTTGTGTTTCTTTCCTTCTTTTCTCTCAATAGCCAAGGACTGGTCAGGTGCTGCTGCCGTTTCTTGGAAAGCATTTTCGCTGCCATCCCTAAGGAGGAACAGGACCCAGTGGCTCTTCTTCTAGACCCGACCGTGTCGCTGGTCCTCGAATCCATTCTCCCCACGTCGCAGCAGTGGGAGAAGCTTGTCAGTGACACATGCCTTTCGGTGCGTGTGCTGTATGCCTGTTTGTGCATGTGTCTAAGTGTGTGTGCATGTGTGCTTATTTGTGCAGTCGGGCAGCTCAGTTTTGTAATCGAAAGCAACGTGAGTACTAAGCAGACCTAGTTCTTTATACTCCACACCGCTGTGGTCACTCATTGAATAAGGCACTCGGCTGTGGACATGAAGGACACAGACTCGATTTCAGCCGCAGCAGTCGCATTTGATGGAGATAAAATGCTCAGGGTACTACAAGGTAAATTTGTGCGTTAAAAAACTCCAGCTGATTATATTGCTTCGGAGCCCTTCACTACAGCTTCTCATGGCGGTTAGACTCTTTGAGATGTTAAACCCCACAAACCAGTTCCACCTGCAGCAGTGAAGGTCATATTGTCCCACCCATCCTTGAAAAAAAAAGTATAGAAGAAAATAGAAAGCAGAAACCAAGGTATAACTCATATCCAGTGTCTGGCAGCATGTTCAGATGGCCTGATCTTATAACTACACCTTTATGACAAACAAGTTGCTGAATGAAAAGCATTGCCGGAGGCAACGTTTCAGTGCAGGGGCTCGTACTTGTCTCTTTTTAAACGTTGGCTCCAGCAACAATTCTTGTTCGACAATTTCTCATCACTTCTATCCTTCAAGTTCCACCAATGTTTAAAATCAGTAATGTGTGCAACACATTACTATGCAGACAGTTGCTGCTATATAGAGCTTGTGATGTGCCGAAACCATTGCAAAACTTTTGTCAACAATATTGCCATCAGAGATGAAAGCACAAGCGTGAAGTGCACATCAACTAGTTTTGAGAATATCATAGTTAAGAATTGAAGGCAATGAAGGAAAAAAATGGAAAACTCATTTGTCGTGCGAAGCCTCAAGGGAAGTTCAAATGATTTGACAAAAGGAAAGCTCCTTAGTTGACGAAAAATTCAACTTGGTTGAGAATTTTAAAGTAAGACCAATGTCTTTCTCAGGCAGTTTTTGACAATCTGATCTAATAGGGTAGATTGGGGGGGGGGGGAAGTTGAATTAATCGACATCTTGAAGCACAGGGAGTGCTGAATACGGGAACGAAGTTTTGCAGAAGCTTGCAAGGGGGATAAAGAATTTTTACCTTTCACAAGACGTGCTCCTGCAAGCTTTTGCAGAACTGATATGTTGATAGCGTTGATGTGGTCAGCAATCCACAAGTCCAGAGCTCGCATAGAACCTCTTTTTGATTTGATCGCTTAATGATGGTGTTGCTGTGTTGCAGGAGCTGTTGGCAGTTCATCTAGAGCATCCCGAAGACCATCCCCTCTACACGACGCAGGACTACCTCTCCAAACAGGCCAGCAGTCAGTGCATAGACCAGGCGCATCTGGCGGATGTTGCTGGCTTTGCAGAGGCCGTCTTTGATCACATGCTGGCCTCTGAGAGCGAGTCTGAGTCAAAACCGCTGAAAAGCAGCAGCTTGCTCCTCAAATGTGCCCCGTTTCTTATCCTGGCACGCTGTTTCCCTCACCGGGTATGTGTGCTTAAGTACAAAATCTTTTTAGCTCCCATTGTTAGCAATCTTCAAGTGACCTTGAGCCAAGAGCCAGTGCTGCTTTTTGAGTGCTCAAACGAGGTCATCTCAATATCAATACATGAGGCATCATTGTAAGAGTAAAATGTGAACATCCAGGCTCTCAGCCAAAAGTAAGAATGCGCTCTCTGGTCGCTAGCTCATTCTACAGGGCTACATTACACATGCTTGTTATGGACCAAACAAATTTTAAAAAAATTCAGCGAAAGCGTTTGCTTGGCCGTGTTGATACGACATACTGAAAGAAAACAGCATAAAAAAAAAGAGAAATTGTATGTGTCCTTCTTTGTCTGGTTTCTCGTTTTTAATGCTGTTTCCTTGCATTATAAAAAAATATTGTATCTGAGTTCTTCTCAGTGTTTGTTCACACTCTCAGTGAAGCTGCAGCTTCAGATATGCTGAATTTTTATTTGCATTCTCCGATATAGCGGTGTTTCAGAGGCAGATACAGGGCACCATATATAGCGCCCATGCATGCCCCTTTCGTCTTGCCCCGTCTTGATAAATCTGCTCTAAATACTTCAGCCACCACAGACTTGCTCTTCAACACACAAGCGCCCTGCTGGTGCTCTTTATAACGCCAAAGAATGCGCTCGGCCATAGGTGATCGTAGAGGCAACTGTTTGGGTGACAGGGATTGGGTTTTTCGGTTTCTTCAAGAGATGGTGCCATTGTGCGTGCGGTGCACCGTGCTGTGTGGCACCCGACATTGGGACTATTATCGTATACAACTAATCTGCTTAGCCGGTAGCCATTTCACGCTTGAATTTACTGTCAATTATGGGAGAGCCATTCATTCTTATTTTTTTGTTATACACAGCTTTATTTGTGTTTCTTCTTATGTTGCCAAGTTTTTACTGTATTGTAACTTGAAACTGAGCACCAGCATCAGTCTTGAAGCCAAATGACAAATAGATGGTGACATATTATACGTCCGTTCAGCCACCTCTATTGACTAACGAGCGGCCACTTGTAGTGCATTTTGCCACAGCACCGTTTGAACTCTTAATATTTCATTATGAATATATACCAACTGGCTTGCCTATCAACCCTTCTACCATACATGGGATGTATATGAAAAGGTTCGGTGCCACAGCAAAATTCGACTTAGCTGATTTTTCTAGATATGTCAGTTTGAGTTAACGAGGTATTACTGTATATTGTTTGCTGTCTTCTCGGTCGGAAATATTTCTAGGATTAAAGAGTCGGAAAGGAGTGGGCGAGAGTGTCTGACACTATTTTATAAATCTCCTGGCACTATGACATGTAGATTTCCTTTTGCTCGGTTCTATTTCTTTCTTATCATCTGCCGTGGGCGATCCTTACCATAACTTTGGTGTAGTGCTGCTCAAACCATTAATTAACCATCATCGAAAAGTGGAAGTGGAATAAAACTGTTATGTAAACTATGCTGCAGATTCTTTTTCCTTATCTGCTATATGACCTATATACGTTGCAGGCATTTACTGTTTCTGTAGAAGATAAAGAGGGCACTGAGAGCCAGTCAGCCTTGAATGCAGCTATGGAGACATTCTCGAATGACGTCTTCGACTCCATCGTCAGCAAGTACGTAACTCCATATGTACCATGCGTTCGTAATACTTACATATTTCATGACTCTCCATACTAAGTTTTTTTTCTGCCAGAAGTGACTTAAAAATACCAAATTTTTGTTTACCCAATTAATTGTTTGTGTCTTAAAATGGCTGCAAATATTCGTAAAAGTCATTGTATTTGTAAGCAATGCAGAAAATGTTTTTTTTCTTTAATTTTTCAATAATATATTTAAAGCTCATCTGAAGTGGGCACACACTTGAATTTTCACCGACCTTATTTCTTGCCCACAGGGCCCTCTCGGGTGAAAGGTTGTGGCTAGAGGCACTTGTCTATTTCTTGAAGAAGCTAAGGGAGGACGGCATTGCAAGAAGAATTTGCGACTCTCACTACATTGCTGCCAAGGACAACTTGTGAGTCGCTTGCACTACTCTCCTCATGTCTCATGTAGTACGTGCACAAAAACGATGGAGCATGTCTGGCTGATTTCGTGCTGCACTCTTCAATAAAACAGCATACGATGAAGTCTTGGGTGCATTTGTATTGTGCGCTCTGTAAATTAGTTAGCAATACCTGAGTGAGTATGGCAAAATTTGCATGGGCTTGTGGGAAGCCCACCTTACTTACATTTATGTTTTACGTTTCAATTGAGAAAAAAAAAAGCAAATTTGTCACTCTAATATCGCCATACTGCTGTCGCTGTGTTGCCATGCATGGTTTTAAAGTGCTTAACATGCCCACGAGACATTGCAAACAAACGAGCATCTTCTGCCTTATTTCAGCTATGGCCAGGAAAAGAAAGCGGAGCTCTCAGTTGTACGGTCGCTGCTGCCATTCATGTCCCAAAACAACATTGAAGAGGTGTTTCTGACTGCTGTGGGCTGCATCAGGTCTTGGGAGCCAGAGCTAGGCTGGGATGGTAGGCTTCTCTCTCTCTCTCTCTCTCTGTTTTTGTATTCGCTCAATCTAATATGGGCAGAGTCAAGTTTTTATGTGGCATATCTACACTCATTATAACAATGTTACATCTTACACGAAAAGGGGTTCGTTGTAGCCGAAAATGTTTCATGAGGGTTTATTCCTAGTACTATATCTGTTGCAAGATTATTTTTCATGTATTTCTTCAAAACTGATATTTCGTTATATCCGGATTCGTTATATCAAGGTTTGAGTGTAGTTGCATTGAGCTCGTTCCATATGGTTCGTTTCACTAGCCCGGAACTTGTGCATCCTTTTCAACTCAACCCAGTGGTTCAGGTGCCCGACTGCTGGCCCGAAGGTTGTGGGATTGAACTTCGGCCATCACGGCCGCATTTGGGTGGAGGCGAGATGCTGGAGGCCCGTGTATTATACTCGGCAACAACTTCTCTTGACAGCACTGTGAAAGCTACAGAACCGAAGCACACATGCGTGCAACCTCACCAAAAAATAGTACTTAAGTTTACTGGTAATTTTCCCATGTGCCTTGTTGAAAAAAATACTGCTTTATTTTTTTTATATAAGACTCATATATAGTTGTGGGATGTCATAGGTAAAATACTGTGGCTGTTCGTTTTTTAAGAATGCCTTCTTTTTCTTTCGACTTGTTAGACAGCACCACATTTTCAGCACACCCACATTTCAAAGTGAATATAGCATTCATAACGTAGTGCGTCAATCTGTGACCCCAAACGCTCTGTTTAGTTCTCCAAGAAAAATGTTCTCGTTATATGATTCTAAAACATACGCCAAACCATTGAAATGTGTCTCGCATTCATATGCTCTTAATGTGTATAATTTTCTAAATGCGTTACTGATGTGAGCGGGCAAAACTGAAATCAGCTACAGGCTTCTCTAATTCTTGCAGAGCAACATGAATGTGCGGAAATCCCGGCCCAGTATCCTTTACTCCAACGTCAAGATATGTTGTCACCGAGAATAAATTTAGTTGCACGTTGAACAACTCTAGATGGTTGAAATCCGAATCCATCCGTTCAGGCATTTCTCATAATCATATTGTGATTTTGGGACATACGGCCCCAGAAATTATTACTATTCGCTGCATTTTTCTACACCTTATTGGCTGCGCAGACACTTGTGACTCTTCACAAATGTGATGTTCTTGAGACCACAGTGCATGACTTGCCTGTCTGTCCACAACATGCTGTGCACAGCCGGTCACTGAAAGAACATTTGTCAAAATTAATTGATCGACCATTCATTATCTAAAAAGGTTCCATTGGGACCTTGGCCGGTTACTTTTTATCGCGACATCAGTGTGCGTCAGGGTTAGCATAATAAAAATGACCTCTGCATTTTCAAGACTTCGAGTTACGCTTGCATTCTACTATAAATTAATGTTTTTATCATGTCTGTTGTAGGAGTAATATACTAGTAGTGTAATATTGTCACTCTCGTATGCTCATGTTGACCCTAGATTTTGTGCTGAAGCATTTACCACGTAAGTAGCTTGAACCCTTGTGTACCATTTTCTTAATTAAGCCTCTTGTTTTCTTCACACTGACTACCTGTGCCTTGTGTGTTCTCAGTGGCCGTTGATCTTCTGGGCCTGGCATGTAAGGCGCTGGAAGGCCTGGACTCTGGAAACGCTGAATCAATTCATGAGGCAGTGGTGTCTGTTCTGTACTGGTTACAAGGAACGAGGGGCGCTCAGCCGAAGCTTTATCTGAGAGATGAAGAGTGAGTACGGTGGGCGATGTTACCACGCCCGCTTGTCGCTCACTTCATAATCCTGCTTACTCATCTAAGTTTAGCTTATTCAAACTGCTCTCTCTGTGGTTTTTTTTCTCAATAATTTAATCAACAGTTTGACGTAGAGCTGCCTGGCCAGTTAAAATAACAGTACAGCAGTTATAGCTCGTGCCACTATCCAACAAATAGCGAAATCCATATTTTGATGCTGGTGAGTGAACCTTGTTCACGGAACTAAAAAAAGCCCATTAGCTGGAAAAGTATATGTACTCTCGAATACAAACTCGTGAATCGCTTGTGAAGAAGCGGTTTTGCTTAGCTGGGGCATAGAGTGCTGCCTATACTTGGGGAGGGCAGAAGTGTATTGGCAAGGGGTTGAAGTGTGTCATTACCGCTTCATCAGCATGCACTCATAAGTTAAACATTTGAGTGCTTGCAACATCTTTGACAGAATGTACAGCGATTTTCACCTCATTTCTGTGAAGTAACCTTTTTGCAAAAACAAGATTACACAAGCTGTGTCAGCATTGGGCATTGCGCTCTTGCGTTAAAGATCCCTGTACTTGTCACTTGAATGTCAAATTCTTTGATGGTTATTGACAAAAGTTATTATTTTTGTACAATTTTTTTGCAAATAGAGGCAGGCTGTCTATGTCTTCAATGACGAGCTCAATAACCCTGTGATAAATAAATGGCATTAGATGCATGAGCACAGAGGGAAATAAATGCCAAAGCACAGTCTCATTTATTCAATTTACTAAGCTTTTTGCACTTTATAAATTACATAGTATAGTAACCTAGTGGGGCCCATCCATGAAGAATACCAAGAAGTGGGCAGGCATGTGTTGGTGTCTTAATAACCTTCTGAGGTGTGTTATGTGTACCTAGTTCGTACTTGCACATTATCTGCAGTGCGTGATGTGTGCTAAAGCATTGTCCTTTCTTGTTTTGTGTGTGTGTGCTTTCTTTCTGATATGTGTGTGTTATTGTGTAAGCCTAGCTGTGAAAAGTTCTATATTTACTCTTTGTGCAAGGTACTAGGTTTATCCTTGCTTATACCTACATTGTTAAGCTTTATCTTATGGAAGGTACATTTGTTAGAAAGCACTTACTCCGTGTGTATATATTCTGGCTACATGGCTTTATTCACATATTATTGCTAGAGTGAGCATCAAATGTTTCTCTACATTCTTAACCCGTTCTTCATGGTATTTTCGTCAGTGCTGGGCTCTCAGAAGACCAGTTCGAGTGGAGTCGTATGGCCTGCCATTTCTACTTGGTTATTCTGAAGCAGTGCCCTCAAGCACTGATGCCATGCAATTGGGACTTTGTGTTGCTGAGCATTGCTACGTGGAATCAGGTGAGTTGCTCATTTTTTTACAGTATTCTATCAATCTACACTGAGTGCAATTAGGACCTCAGAACAACAGAAGGTCAAGCCACGAGCTACGTAGGGATTTATTGTGTAAGAAGTTAGATAAATGCATATTTTTAAACAGATGCAGGAACAAATGAGCATGGCTGTTGGCCGAGGCTTAGCATATTGATAGTAGTGGAAGTGCAAGCGTGAGCCAGCCTTCAATGAAATATTACAATGAAGAAACAAAACGTCAAAACAGTCATCTTTTGCGTAGGCATGCGTGTGTGCTTGATTGACAGCTGTAGTTGCTGCAACTGAGCGTGCACAAATATGTTCTTGTGTATGCGCTTTTTTTCCCAGATTGCACTGTGCCCTTTCAGTTGATAATTAGTATTTATGTTGTCCAGTTTAGCTCCCTCGTGTCTGTCATAGTGCACATTACCTTCTTTATGCTGCAGCTAGAGCTTTGTACCACTCGAACTTGTAATTGTGGTAAAGCTATTCTAAGGGGAACTATTGTGTACAAAGCCTTTGTCAATCAAAGCTTCAAGCCCTGCACTTGAGGGTGGAGCGTAGGAAAATGGGACCAACGTGGAGCTATTCTAAGGGGAACTATCGTGTGCAAAGCCTTTTATCAATCAAAGCTTCAAGCCCTGCACTAGGGGGTGGAGCGTAGGAAAATGGGGCCAATGGTAGCCCAGAATAACCAACATTATCCAAAATTCAATGTTGCAGCCTTTTCAAAACAATGCAAGGCAATATTTGTTAAGTTCTATGTGTCTTGCATTCTTAAAGATAGTCTGGATGTTGTTGCTAAGCTGTGCCACAAGCATAGCATTGTGGAGCGGGTCACAGTTTTTGGGTGCAAAGAAGCTCCAGTATCATTTGAAATCATCAAGATATTTTATGTTCATTCAGCTGAATAAATCATTCATTCATTCATTCTCTCATCTGATTTAATCATGTACAAATGTACTGGAAGGCCGAAGAACGTCAGCAGATCGAGGAACATCAGCATACCAAAATCCAAGCAAGCACAAGCTCGGGCCGCTCGTGTATACAGTGCAGTCCACTTATAACGATACCACATATAACGATATATCGGTTATAACGATGGGTCGACTTAACAGTCTCATTTTATGCATTGGGGCTATGGGGGAAAAACCATATATAACGATATGTTATCCACCGCATATCGGATACAACAATGAAAAGTTTGCCGTGGACGGCATGTTTCATTCAGAATAATCGTAACATTTAGATTGATAAGTTCCTCTGAAACGAACTATGCCGAGATAAGACGAAAAGTTAGCGTAGGCGAGTACGTATCTGCCGCCACTGCAGCACAGCGCCGGCAGCGCGTCCCGGCCGTTCAAAAAGCCGAGGAGAGCATCGCGAGTTGGCGCGACGCGCTACAGATGGCGCCAGCTGTATCGCGTTTTGCGCCTCGCCGCGCGTCGACCGCGAAGAGGCTGAGAGAATTTAAAAAAAAAAATGCGAAAAGCAAAGCGCCGCGCTCCGCGGCTCCCCGCCTTCTACAACGGCAAGCTACTCGTAGCTTGCCGAACGAAAGCGGGAAAGAGAGAGAAAATAAAAAAAGCGAAAAGCAAAGCGGCGCGGCGGCATCGGGGCGGGGCCTCGTTGGCATTCCGGCTGTGTACCTCTGGCTGTGCTTTCTTCCTCCCACTGCTCCCACCCCGCCGTCGGTCAGTCTCTCTTCCTCAGCGAACCCGTGATGCGTTCTTCGGAGTAAGAAATAAAGTCTTGTTTTTGACATCCTACTATCTACAATATTTATTAATTGGTGAAAATAGCGAAGTGAAGCCTGGAGCTACAAAAGGTACGTCCGGCGACGATTTTTTGGCGGCAGTCCAGATATAACGATCACCGGTTATAACGATCATACTTTTAGGTTTTCTCGATATCGTTATAAGTGGACTGCACTGTATCACCAATGCTGTGGCTTGCCTTCCTGGCTGCTTCGTCGTTTGCACTGTTCACTAGATTGGCTCCCGGTGGAGAGTTTAGCCATCCTGGCGACTTAAGGGCGTCGTCAGTGTAGCGGGGTCATAATAGGGCTTGAAGTGACTCGCATGTACAATTTGTCAACCACGACAATGTAGGTCATCAGAGAGTGTCAAAGGCTCAATCTCATAATTGACTGGTGACGTACGGGCGAGAGTGTGGTAGGGTCCGTGGTATGGTGTAAGTAATTTTGACAAAAGGCCAGGAGCACTCGATGGAATCTAGAGCCAAACGAGGGCACCAGTCGTGAAAGTAGGGAGAGGTAGGTCGGTGTCGTGCGTTAGCTTGTGGTGGCCTTGGTCCTCAGTTGTTAGTGAACAGGCCAATTGTCTGCAATCTTAGGCGTACCCGGCAACATCAAAATGCGGTGTGCTCCCATGAGTCAGCCGTGTAGGGGAGGATGGTGTCCAGTGTACACGGTGGTTCGCATCCGTAAAAGAGAAAGGAAGGGGAAAAACTTGTGGTAACATGCGTAGCGGTGTTATACGCATGCGTGATGAATGGAATGACGGTGTTCCAATTGGTCAGGTTTGAAGCGATGTGCTGTGGCGATCAAAATTTTGGAGACCATGGGAGCGCATGGCGAACAACACCACGGGGCTTTCACGGCTACTGGAGAGGCTCGAAAGCGCGCAGTGCGCAAGCGCATGTTTTTATAGCTGCCAGCCTACACTTTCACTCCCTTCGATTGCGCGCACACCAGAAAAATAGCAAGATGTCACTTTTGCAGCTGCCACGAAAGCACCGAGTGATATCGCGACAAATATCTAGCTTGTAGTGGCAGTGCTCGGTGCGCACCGCTTCCTCGCCTTCATTCCAGACGGTCCACTGCGGCGAAAACATGTATATGGAGTGCTTTGCCTAGAGGCAGCAGTGCTTGGTAATCTTATCACTTGTGTCGATTAAGAAAAAACTAATGTCATTTGCATGTTTTCACCGCCACGGGTTGTCTAAAACCAAGGCACAGAGCCATCTACACATAAAAGATGCATGTCAAATAAAAGCTATTGTATAAAAATAAAGTAATGATGATTTCAGTACAGCCTGTTTTCGTTGAAGTTGGCTGGACTTGTTGAAGACAGTGGCTCTTGATAGTAATGATTTCTTTTTTTTTAGCTGCTTTGGCAATGTTCCGAAAATTGTTCTTTACAGTAGCAGAAAATAAAAATGAAATAACTATGTGCATTGTCGTACCATCCACGGTACGACAGCAGCAACCTGTTTGCCTTGTCTCTTCGGCAGAAGTTTAACTGGAGGAGAGCAGTGGAGCTTTTTTCGGCGAGGGAGATTATCTTCACCTGCGAGCTGCTGAGTTCTCTGCTGCAAGTCGCTCACGTGACGGACAAGGCACAGCCGATCCGTGAGCAGTGCAAGCTACCCGAGGGCTTTGACGTCGAATGGGAGGAGTTCTACACTAACGCCGTTTTTTCCGTTCTCATTCCTGGGTTCATTGACATAGCTCGTAAGTCTACTTCTCGCCTCAGTGTGCCACTCCAGTACTGTGCCTAGTAGCTGGCACACAGGGTCCCTCATCCCCGTGATGGGCGGCGGCGGTCACTGTTGCCTGGCAGTCATTCTTGTTGTCGAGCTGGTATTTTACTCACGAATGTTCAACACGCCATCGCTTTTGTTCATACTGGTATAGAACTTCCACTTTTATTTAGCTGTGTACAGTTTTCATGCGAGTTTATTGTGATACGTTGATTTGCTTTGCTAACTCTCCTAAATAAGGCAAAAGAACAATGTCGTCATAACAAGACACACAATATGTCTGGTACTATTTAAAAACTGCATATAGACTGGAAAAATAATTGGGTATTTTAAGTCAGTGCAGGAAATTGCGTAAGCTTTGAAAATATCATGCAAATGGCCTCGCTGCGGCGGTCTAGTGGCTAAGGTACTAGGCTGCTGATCTGCAAGTCCCGGGATCGAATTCCGGCTGTGGTGGCTGCATTTTTGAGAGAGGCGAAAATGCTGTAGGCCCATGTGCTCAGATTTGGGTGCCCGTTAAAGAACCTCGAAGTGGTCGAAGTTTTTGGAGCTCTCCACTACCCCGTAGTGGAGGGCTCCAAAAACTACGGTGTCTACGGCTACGTAGACACCTTAGTAGCAGGGTCCACTATGCTGTCTCTTGTAATCATGTGATGGTTTTGGGGCATTAAACCCCGCAAATCAGTCAGTCAAATAATATCACGCAAATTAGCTGAAAGGTAAGCAAAAAAAGAGTTTCTTAAACGTGGTCTCCCATCAAACCCAGCTTGCAAAGTTGACGAATTCCGAAGTTATGAGATTGACGAATTCCGAAGTTATGAGATTGACGAATTTGAATATTTGTTTATTTGCCGCAATTCACTAGAACTGAGTGAAACTAAGTTGAACCCCTTCATAAGGGAGACTGATACAAGGGACAATGTGTTATAAGAGACGCCACTGTGCCCAACATTGAAATAGGGGCTGATAAGAAAAAAAAGATGTGGTACTCTGCTTATCAGAGGCTCATCATATGAGGGAGTGTGTTTCTTGTAAAAGGGTTCAGCTGTAATAAAAAATTAAGACAACAAAAGCAGTAAAGATGAATGTGCACCTCACGATGCAGTAGTCGCCTTACTTCAAGTCTAGTTGATATGATGCTGTAGGTTTACACATTTTGTTGTGAAGATAATTCAACAGATGTTCCTTGCAGATCTTACTGTAGTTGGGATACAGAAACTTGTTTTGTTACATTGCATTTTCTACATCGTCTTTAGTCCTACAGCTTTCTCTGTACCGGCAGCACTATTATAATCTCATTAAATCGGCAAGATGGTTACTGTATCTTCTTCCACGCTCATTTTTTTTTCTGCAGAGCTCTCGACATGTCCGAATGAGACGGCGTCCGTACTCCTGAAGAAACTCGCTTCTGCGCTGGAGTTTGCAAGTGAAAAATCTGTGATAAAGTTTGTGGAGGGCTTCCAAAACCAAGAGCAAAACTCAGCATCCCTCAACACCTTATTGGCCAAGTTGACACCTTTGGCCACGTCCAAGTCACTTGCACTGCAGCTAGGTGCCCATACACTGCTTCAAAAGTAAGGATGTTGACGTTTGTTGTGCATGCTGTGGTTCTAATGAAAGGTTGTGTTACCTGAACTTGTGCTGTCAACAAGATTGGAGTATAAGTTGCCACAGTTAGAGCATGCTAATTCAGAACTTGTGGGACTAGAAGAAGTGCATTAAATGAATGCCGAATTATAGTAAGTATCAAGAAAAGAATAAACAAATGTGTGTTAACTTGATGCACTTTCATTTTCTTGATGAATACATAAATCTTGAGCATCTTTTTGATAAGAATTATGTGAAACATGCAATTTTCGTCATCCTGTGGTTTTGACGTTAATGCAATCATGGTCCCAGATTGCTATATTTATTTAGCTTGAAATGGACTCTGCACCTCTTTGTTATTAGGTGCTGTCACAATCGCCACGCAAACATACCGATACAGTTGACGTCCTATTTCTCAAACCCTCAAGGAACCGCGAAAATGTCCGGAAAATCGGGCAGTCTGGAAAAACGAATGCTCATGAAACGCACCTTTTTTTTGTAGGTATTTTTCGCTGACGGAGAGGGTAATGGCTGGAGTATAAGATTCAGCCAATGCATCAGCCAATGCAATTCAACAATGCATCAGTCAATGCGATTCAGCCAATGCGTCATTTAAGTGGCTTTGAAAAGAGCTGTGTAAAAAAAAAAAATCTGATGTGGCCAGTGCTACCTCATAGGTCAGCACTTTGGCGCAAAAAAGTCGCCTATATTCTTTTGCACGGCGTTCCGCTTGCCCACGATCATGTCTGCCTCAATTCCAGTCAATGTCATGTTGCCGCTGTACACTGATAATAGTGTCATCAGTGCTCACGTCAACTCTGAGCTCGTTGGCTGTGTAGGAGATGGCTGTTCGTTTTTGGAGTCGGAGTCGTCAGATTACTCCGTAACTTGACGAATGATTCCGTCATCGGTCAAGTCCGCACATAACTCGAGGTCTTCGTCAGCGTCGGCGAAGCCCTCAAAGGCTATCCCGGCTGTAATCGACACGCCGGCAGCGCGCAGATCGTCGAAGGCAACATCCGTGGATATCAGTTCGTCACATACGCTTGTCCACTTGGGGTGAAACAACCGTAGCGGCGTCAAGTGTGAAGCCCGCGTGGCAAAACAAATTTTGAAGAGTGTTTTGCGTAACCGCCTTTCACGATTCCGCTAGCCTGCCGACAGCAGACCTGAGGTCAACAGCGTAGCTTTTCCCATTGTCGTAGCAGAGCACCATGTGGCTGAGCACGCTTGATTTGTAATGATGCTTCAAGTTTCAAATCACGCCTTGGTTCATCGGCTTGATGTTCGGCGGCAGAAATTCGGTCTGTATAGTCTTTAGGTTCTTAACGTGGCTATGCGCAGCGCAGCTATCCACAAACAGCAAAACTCTCCGATTTTGCTGCTCGTACTTCTGTCCAGCTTGTGCATGTATGCTTCGAATAACTGCTGCGTTACCCACGCCTTCTTGTTAATTTCATAGAGAGCAGGACAAGTCACTGCCCCCTTGTAACATCTTGGATGCTTTGACTTGCCTATTACTAGTAATAAAAGCTTCTCGCTGTCTGACATGTCGCTGCTAACGGAAGCTTCTCGCTGTCTGACATGTTGCTGCCAACAAGATCAGTGAGCCGCTCTTTGCTGTGCTTACCACTGTGGCAGGGGTCGCCAGCAAATGCAGGCATTTTCTCTTGCAGCAGCTTGTAGAACAGTCCAGTTTTGTCGCAGTTGAAAATATCATTGGGTTGAAACTGCTGAAGCAAGGACTGCAGCTTTCCATCCCAATATTCAGCGACAACGGAATTGTCGACAGCGCCGCTTTCTCCGCACATCTTCTTCAACTTCGAGTCATTTCAGCTCTTGAAATTGCGAAGCCATCCATCGCTGAACTTGAAGTCCTTCACGCCCATCTAAAGCACGAGAACCTCCGCTTTCTGCTTCAGGATGTTGCCTGACACCAGGATTTTCTTAGCGATCATGGCACTGAGCCACAGAACGAGCTTTTCCTCAAGCTTCGAGTGAACACTCTGGCCCACTTTCTTCTTTCCATCCCCGGTTGATTTGGCAGCCACTTCCAAGATCTTTGCCTTGTTTTTGATGAAGTCCGTAGCAGTTTGCTTCGAAATTACGAACTCCCTCCCCACTTCTGCCTGCGATTGGCCGAGTTGGACCGTCTAGTGGCTAAGGTACTCTGCTGCTGACCCGCTGGTCGCGGGATCAAATCCCGGCTGTGGCAGCTGCATTTCCGATGGAGGCGGAAATGTTGTAGGCCTGTGTACTCAGATTTGGGTGCACGTTAAAGAACCCCAGGTGGTCGAAATTTCCAGAGGCCTCCACTACGGCGTCTCTCATAATCATCTGGTGGTTTTGGTACGTTAAACCCCACAAATCAATCAATCAATCAATCAATCAATCAATCAATCAATCAATCAATCGGCCAAGTTGGACCTGTTCAATGATGGCGGCTTTCTTCTCCATCATGAGCCTAAGAGGGGGCATTGTGCACTTCGAAGGCGCGGACGAAGACAAAGGAGCAGTCGGTGCCATTACTGTACATAGCAAATCCGCTCGACGAAAAGCGCGGCACAAAACAGCTAGGAACTCGGTGGATGCTGGAAGTCGGGAAATGTGATCACTGAAGATAGTGCGCAGCAGCATACGATCAACCGCAAACACGACCGCAGATGAAGATAGTGCGCAGCAGCATACGATCAACCGCAAACACGACCGCAGAGTTGACAAAACAACAAGTGAACGAACACAGTGAGGTTTGGCTTGGCTAAACCGCTAAGCTACGGCTGGCAACGGGTTGACACGTGTGGTTTCGAGGTTACGGCAGCCGCGGTGCGGTGCGGTGGTTGGCGGCAGTGCTGCTGGCCATACCTGCGATGCCTGTGTGGCGGGTTCGAGGATATGAAAACAACCAAAATGGTGGCGTCGGTGGTGACTTTGGGTCGGCAGTTAACAGCAAAAAGTCCGGAAAATCAGATGCCAAAGGCTATAAGCGTTCGAAACTTTGGAATTTTTAATACATTGACTCTATGGGGAACTTGACGGTGCCACAGATGAGTCCGGAAAATCGGGCATGTCTGGAATTTGGGCTTCCAGGAAATCGGACGTCGACTGTAGTTATTTCAGAGGTAAGTTTGCCAGCAACTGATTGTTCGTTCATCATGATGTAGCCTATAAGTTTTATGCCAGCATACCAACCGTAGCTGAAAGTTCGTCTTGAACAACTTCCGCCATGTTTGAGTTTTGTGGCATTGTGCTAATGTTGCATCAAGTTGATTGATCACTAACAGATTGAGGTATTGATGCGGACAGTGTCTCATCGTTCCAGTTGCCTGCGAATACAGCTTTCGCTCTTTTGCATCGCTTTTCACTTGTCGCGCCCTGGGAATTGTTTGAATTACCCAGGTTGTGACCGAATGTGACTGAATGAACGTGCGTTTGGTGCCAATAAACGTTTATCATGAGAACAAGAACAGTACTTCGAGATAGGTAGCAGTGCACTTGAAGTTGTAAAAAAGTACGTCTGCTTCAGACAAATAGTAACCATGCAGCCGAACCACGAGCTTGAAGTAACTAGAAGAATAAGAATGAGGTGGAGCACATTTGGCAAGCGTTCTTAAATTATGACTGTCAGATTGCCACTATCCCTCAAGAGGAAGGTACATAACAGCTGCATCATACCAGTACTTACCTACGAAGCAAAAACCTGGGGGATTACGAAGAGGGTTCAACTTAAATTGAGAACGATGCTGCGAGCGATGGAAAGGAAAATGATAGGTGTAACCTTGAGAGACAACAAGAGAGCAGAATGTATCAGGGAACAAACGGTTGTTACGGACTTCACAGTCGAAATCAAGAAGAATAAATGGTCATGGGCGAAGCACGTAGCATGTAGGCAGGATAACTGCTGATCATCAAGAGTAACTGACCGAATTCCCACAGAAGGCAAGCGGGTGAGGGGGAGACAGAAAGCTAGGTGGGCAGATGAGATTGGGAAGTTTGCGGGTATTAAGTGGCAGCAGCAAGCACAGGATCCAGTTGACTGGTAGAAACGTGGGAGAAGCCTTTTATTCTGCAATGGGCGTAGTCAGGCTGATGATCATGATGATGATGGTGGTGGTGCTGGTGGTGGCCGGGACCAGGAAATATGCCTGAATTATATCCAAATTGATGAAAGCAAATTAATGGGCTCTTGCTGTACTTTGTTTGCAGGATAGTCCCAACAGTGGCAAGAGAAGAAGCACAAGGTATTGAAAAACAAGACAGTGACGAAACTTCCAGGTACGAAAGCATGAGTCCAGGCTATGCCTCGGCTGCAATTTCAGAGTTCTCAAAATTTAAAGGAAACATAAGGAGTACTGTCTGAAACGCACTTTTGTTGATCACAGTTGAAGCCCTTTATCAGGCACCTAAGAGCAATTCTTGTCCTTTACACGAAGAGTCTCTTATAAGAAGGTACCACTATCTGGTCAACCCCAATTTTGATGTAGGTACACTGGTGTCTCTTATATTCATTTGTCTTTTACATCAGTATCTCTTGTAAAGGGTTTCAAATGTACTAATGGATGACATTGCTATCTTCAATCTGACAGCCTATCTTCAATTTGATTGATTCGAATTCGTCAACAGCAGGAACCATCTCTTTTTGTGCCGCACAGGAGTCCCCCGGAGTCATTGCTTACATCACTTCTCGAAATGGGCCACGTTGTCGAGGTGCTTCTGTCGGACTTTGGTGTTGGTGACTGTTGTCTGGTCGAGGCCAACACAGACAGCTACACGTACACTCTTGGCTATCTCCTTTCCTGGCTAGAACTTCTTGCTTTCTTCGGTGCATCACCTGCTGAGGTAAGTTAGTTACGAGTGTGCATCTGGGGCCAGAGTCATTGACTATTTACTTTGCTGCTTCCTAAAGCTGAGGTATAGCAAAGAGGAAAACTATTTTGCTTGTGTCACTTGTGTTACTGACAGTGGGCCTAGTGGAATAGTCAGGTTGAGCAGTAGAAGTGCCTCAGACAGGCTGGCTGACGTTTCGATAGGAGGACCTATCTTCATCAAAGGCACCTTGTCATCCTTGGCGTGTTAGCTTTAAGAGGGTTAATATTGACATACTAACACGCCAAGGATGACTTTCCCACTATGTGTTTCCATCTGTCGACTCTCATATAGATTTTGGATAGCAGTAGACTTAGGTATTTAGAACGAGTAATAAACTCACACTCAAAGCCAAAAAATACTGGCACGACAAATGGCGCCATAACAAGGACAATCCCTACTACTTACAGCAATTTAAAGCTCAGCGGAATAAGTCTGTCGCTATGATACGCAAAAGGCAGTATTATACTCAACTAATTAGACAGACCGCTGGCAACACGAAAAAACTGTGGGAAAGTATAAACGAAATCATAGGTAAACAACGTTAGCAAACGGTGCTTCCCGAAACCATTGATGAAGACGTTGTAGAAAATTTCAACGCATATTTCCCAGGTATTGGTCCATCACTGGCCAAAAAATTTAATGACTCGGACAACATTTCTATATCGCAGAGCCCTCTGCCCAACACCTTCGTTATGTATAACATAGAGCCTGAAGACGTGATATCAGTAATTAATAAAATGTCTACTTTTAAAGCTTCTGGACTAGACGGCATTCCTATTCGTATGATCAAAGAAAATATAGATGTATTACGAGCAGTATTATGCCACTTATTCAATCACTCCGTCAGCTGCTCCAGATATCCATCTCAGCTGAAGATTGCTAAGGTTGTCCCTATCTACAAAGATGGAGACCACAATGACCCTTCTAATTACAGGCCAATATCCTTGCTCAGTACCATTAATATTATTCTTAATATTAATTCTGATCAGCCGGTTCCACAAATTCATTCAAAAATATCAGGTTATGTGCCCGCAGCAACATGGTTTCCACCCAAATCACTCTACTTCATCAGCAGTGTTAACGCTAACTCAAAAAATTAATGTATCTTTGCAAAGTAAAATACTTGTGTGTGTCATATTTTTGGACCTGAAAAAAGCCTTCGATATGGTTAATCACAACTTACTTTTACATAAGCTAAAGCATTATGGTTATCGCGGTAGCCAATTAGATCTTCTCACTAGCTACCTTCATGAGCAAGTGCAGATAGCTAGAATGAACGATATTACGTCATTACCAAAGTATATGTGCACTGGAGTCCCTCAAGGATCTGTCCTAGGGCCACCTTTATTTTCATTATATATTAATGACCTCCCACAAATTTTAGACACTAGTGAAGTTATCATGTACGCTGATGACACTTGTATTGTTATAACAGCGGACAACATTCAAGATCTGCAAACTAAAGCAAACAAAGAGTTAAATAAAGCAAGTGAATGGTTCGTGAAGAACAAACTTACTATAAACGTCAAAAAAACTAAATATGTAGTGTTTCGATCTCGCAACAATATCATGCCTCCTACTTCACTAGATTTGCGAATAAACGAATTTCAACTTGACGAAGCCAGCTCATTTAAATATCTTGGTGTGATATTTGATAAAAATCTGCACTGGCAAGAGCAAATAAATGCAGTTTGTACAAAGCTCTCCTTGGGATGCTACGCACTTTCACAAGCACGTCATCATCTTGATACCAATACTCTGCGTACTTTATATTTTTTACTCATTCACAGCCACATCTCATACTGCAATGAATCATGGGGTACGACATATAAAACGTTTCTTCAACCTGTTCGCAAACTTCAAAAACGAGCCCTGAGAATAATCACCCAATCTTGCTACAATGAGCCGAGTATGCCTTTGTTTATGAAAATGAGTATTTTGCATTATGATAAGGTACACGAATTAAAAATTGCCATGTGTGTTTTCAATGTTGTCAAAAACAACCTGCCTTTTCATGTTTCTTTATTTTGCACATCCTCTCGTGTAACCAGAAATCAAACATATAGAAATTTCAATCTTCCTCCAATGAAGAATACTTATGGACAACATTTGCTGCAGTTTTCAGGGCCAAAAATTTGGAATAAACTACCAGCAGAAATAAAACAGTCGAATAATTTTTCATCAGTTCTCAAGATATACTTACTTACACAGAACAATGTTTATCAATGAAAACAATTATGATGTCATTTGTGTGTGTGTGTGTGTGTGTGTATGTATGCATGTGTGTCTGCCAGAAACTTGTGAAATCGTTTAAAAATACCATTGTCACCCAATGATTAGGTTTTTGTTTTCGGTATTAGCCATGCATATTTTAACCTTCATAGTAATGCAACAATCTGCTTTGTTTACTTGTATTTTCGTAAGTTAGAACTGTTAAAAACAATCGTGCATTTACCGGCACTTTCGCTTTCTCTTTCTATGACTCGTGCAAATTTAGGATGCACGATAACTATATGTATGCGTGTGATATATCTTTTTTTGTACATGGAACCCATAGTTATTTATTTTTTGGACCCTCAACTAGCCTTCGGCTATGGGTCCAACCAGTCGTGGTGTTTCTGTATGTTTCACAGTTTGCAAATAAAGAATTGAATTGAATTGAATTGAACTGAGACTGTAACCATTTCATGACGCAAAACAACGCCACTCTTGGCGTTTTTCCTGCCACAGGCAAGATCAGAGTATGCCAGCTACCTCCAGGAAGAAGGTTTGCTGTCCTCACTTCTTGAACACCTGTTCTGCTTGATGCCCTCCAACGTCAGTTTGGGCTCAAAGGGAAACACCATGTTCACCGAGCCAGTGAAGCTGAGCCCACAAGGTACGCTGTTGACTCCTGGATTTCACACCTGCTTATTGAATTCGGATGATTCGCGTTTCAATTCACGAAAAGCGTCAATTTACTCTAATGGCTTAGTGGCTATGTCATTGCACTGCTAAACACAGACGCAGATTTGATTCCCAGCCTCTGCTTCGACTCCCGGTCTCGGCAGTCACTGTTCAATGTCTGCGTAGTTCAATATTGCGTTTGTTAAGGGTTGCCAGATGTTCAGAGTTATTATGGAGTTCTCTACTCAATGTGCTTTGCCATCATACTATTGTTATTTTGACATATTAGTGTCATCAGAACTTGGTTTAATGAAAAGTGTCTTTTAAACTGTTTTCTTCCTCAAATGTATATGATTCAATGATATTGCTGCATATGGCGCAGCACAACATAGAAATTAACAATATGGAAATAGACTAAAACCTATATAAAAAGAAATGTATGTAGTAATATAAAATAGCACATCAAAATTCTTTTCTAAAATTACAATCAGCATGAATTGTACAAAAGGGGATTTATCGACATTAGCTAGCAGGCAGTAAGCTTGCACAGCGACTGTAAATTGAATGTTAGCGCTTCTTAGTCATTAATTATGCCACAGCCATGGAACTGCTCCCTCCTGTGCATTGCAAATTGAGTTTGGAAATGCGATTTGTCATTCTTCTGAACGTTCTATTTTGTAGTCGGTGTCCACTGTTCTTCATCATGATCGTCTCCAATCAGATGAGCTAACGTCAAATGCTGGGTTTCTTGCAGAAGTGTTCAGCTCAACCAAATTGCAGCACATCGCGTGCCAGGTATACCTGGACACCATATGCAAGTTGCCAGCCCTTGTGCGTGCCTGGTGGAACAGCCAGAACAAGCGTGTCATGGACCACGTCGAGAAGTGAGCTTAACCATAAAGCTTCATAGTAGCCCTATAGAGGAAAATCCAGTGCTGGTGTCCATGGAAACTGCAATGCATTGTGCTTCAGCCTGAATGGGAACAATGAGTAGTCCATGAATGTGCCTAAACTTTATTTTTGCGGCTCTGTGTGGCCTGCAGCCACTTGGTCGCGAGACCAAGTTCAATGGTCCGACTTCACAACTTGACCCTCTAGGCTGACTAATTCAAATACCCTGAAATCCAGAACAAGCGCCCCCTACAGTCATTTTCTTTTTTTTCAACCCTTTCTCTGCTACATAATCTTGCAGTAGTGGTTCCCAGGAACCCAAGTTCTGAGGTTCTTCAGATATGTGCACAATTACTTAGTACTTTTACACTATTGTGCCTCAAGGTTACGTTCCGAGTTTTCACAAACTGTGGGAACATCTGAATAGTGTTTTTCTGTCTTTGTCATAATGCATGGCATCTCACATGAGCATTCGCTTTAGTTCAGTAAGAACAGTAAATGCGTACATATTCAGCAAAGCATTTCATTAGAAGCACAGGTGTGCGTTCTTCTTAAAAGGGTCCTGAAACACCTTTTCAGGAAACCATGGAATGAATTCACTGGAAGGGCTATTGCCTCACGAATTCAACGCCGCTAAAATATTAAGAATCCGTCCAGTGCGAGTGGAGTTACAAAAATTTGTCGCATGCTGCAATTGCATTCTCTCTTCTCTCGTCCCGACGAAAGCGCTGGAAGCTAAGCAGGGAGGGATGGCAGGGCCACAGAAAAAGGTCAGACACGCCTCGCGACCTTGAGCACTTTTTTTTCTTCGAATGCGCGACCTTTTTAGTGTGATCGCGCGCGCACACGTGGACAAGTAGCGGATTCTTGCCGCGATCTTAGTAACGAACGAGCGTGCCATGTTCAAATTAGCCAATGGCTGATAGATGGATCGTTGACGTGTGATTTTTGGGCATATAATGTGATTTGTCAAGAGAAGAGAAAGCAATTTTTAGCTGACTTTCATAATTTATTGTGAATTCCAGACTGCGTGCTGGGCTATAAAATTTGGCTCGCATGTTGTCTACTACCGATAAGCAGCGTTTCCTAACCATGCTCAAAAAGTGGTGCAGGGCCCCTTTAAAGACTCTTTCGCTGCCACCTTGAGTTTTGCTCAGAGTCTGAGCGAGGGCCCTCTCTCAAAATCTTGTCCAACCATCTTTCACCGTAGGGGAGTGCACAGGTTCATAGGCTCGCAAGATTCACGACGAGTCACTCTTTTTTTCCAAAACAAGAGCCAAAACGCTACAAAAATAAATCCACAAGTGAATCCAGAGTCGCAAGCACGAAGGCCAGGCAAATTGATATACTACCCATTATTCCCCTGGTAGCAGAACAATCGCAGCACTGCAGTTCTCTCTAATAAAGATTGCAAGAAACTCTATGAGTCTAAGTATATTTTTTATGCATGAACACACATGCTGCCACTGTGACGATTTATGATGCAAGTGCGTGAAGCTTCGCCCCCTTCATCCTTTACTCCATAACATTTTCAGGTTTACATCAAGCCATGTGACAAGCGTGATCTCATCAAAGGAAATCCAGGCCGTGCAAAACGCCGATGTATCGCTCGAAAACATGACTGTGAGTCCTGGCTGATTTAACGCTTGTGGGGCTAATCTGTGGCTGGAATGAGGGACCAGCCTTTTAAACCTGACTTATTTATTCTCATCATTGGCTGCAACATGCTTGGGATTTTTATTTCTACTCGTTGATTTTGGCATTATAAATGTTGTTTTTCTTTGTCATTCAGGAAAAAAAAAAGATCGTAGTGGTAATATTTCACAGAAGACGCTCACTAGACAGAACCTGAAAGAACCAAGAAAATATGTTCTGCTTATCGGGAGCTTTATTCACTAAGACATGCCCTCGGTTGCAGTATTCATGTATGAAGCCAATCTTATTAAGAGTCAGTTATTCTATTTAAGCAGCAATTATGTTTCAGACGTTCACACTACAGGCATCCTTCATCACTCTTGCACTTACACCACTTGCAAGCAACAGAGCATGATTACTCCTCCAAATTCACGCATTAACTGCTACAAGTATTCATTCTTCCCTAGAACTTTTAAACCGGATTAACCTTGCAAATTATGTCATATTACACAATACATCGTCATTATTTGAAAGCAGCCTCACCTGAAACATCACTTGTTATTGCATTGTATTTGCTTCATTATAATGATTGTGTTAGTCTGTAACATTTGTTATGCTATTATGTTATTATTCATTACATTACTCTGTATCATGTTACTCTGTAAATATTGAAAGTGTTTTTCTTTATGCCTTAGTTTTGTATATTGAAATTTGTACTGTTATTGTTTGTTTGAATGAGTGTACCTATTGTCGAACACTTTTCCCATCCTGCCATGACCTTCCAACTGAAAGATCAGAGTACTTGTCAATAAGTAAATTAAGTAAGAAGAGGGCTTCGCTAGATAGCACAACCTATTCAGCCTAACCAGGCAAAAACTGAATTTTCGAACTGCTTGCGCCATTCCCCGTAGTAACGCCAGGCGGTTCTTTCTTTTATGAGTGAAACAGAATTGGACGGGGAGCATTTTATTATGCCTCTTGATGCACGGAAGGTTTTTTTTATTTATAGCAGCTAGTTTTATTACTAGTGATTAATTGTAGTTGGTCCCTCCAACGTCATTAGGATAATTTTCAAACTATCTCACTCGTGGAGCCCGTCAAGTGGTACATTTATCTCAATTTCTCGGTAAGTAGGGCACTGCTGTTGATGATATTGCCATTTTAGATGTTGTCATACGTTGAGCTTTCACTCTTACCTGAATTGTTATTTGCCTTTAGTGTCCCTTTAAAGGCACACTCGAGATTAATTTTTACCCCTTGGGATTCGTCAACCTACATGTATAACTATAAGAATGTGGTTGACCGTTCACTTTGGGCTCATCATAATGCAGCCTCTTTGTAGCTGAATGCGATAGCTACCAAGCAGATATGGCAAGTGCGTTGATATGTTTTTGTTCAAGTCGGCATCTTTAGTAACCACTCTCTCCGTCACTCGTTTCGCAGGTGAAGGGCCGACCCACGGCACGGGAAGTAGTGGCCACCTACACCATCGAAGAGGTAGCCATTGAACTGGTCGTCAAGCTGCCGGCCAACCACCCTCTCGGGGCGGTCACCATTGATGGTGGCCGGCGAGTCGGCGTCAGTCAGAGTCAGTGGCGCCACTGGTTGCTTCAGCTCACCACTTTCCTCACTCACCAGGCAAGCTGTTCTTGCTTCAGCAATGAGCTTAAACTTAAAGATATATCACTAGTCCTCAATGTTTGAGTCTTTTGTCTGCTGAGAAATGTGTACTACTGAAACATGTACAGTATATAATAAAAAACCCAGTGCAAAAAACAGCAGAAAAAAAAAGGATACAGGCGGTGTTCTGTCCTGTCTACTCCTTTCTTTCCTGCTGTTTTATTGCACTGGGTTTTTATTATGTATATAAACTAACTCGCCCAAGCTTTAACCTTAGCATGTACAGTATACTACTTTGATTACATGGAACTTGAACGGACAGCAGAACGTTCGTTTAATGGAAATTTCTTTTGGCGATGTGGATGTGTATCACTAATAATCATTTTATCTAACATAAATATTTTCTGGCATATGGCCCGCACCCTTAAAAACAGTTTGCGGAGAATATTATAAAAATGACCGTCGCCTAGTTTTAGAAAGCTAGCTTTGATGAATAGCTTTAAAACACGGCGGGGAAGCCACATTTGCAAACTAGAATTTGTTGTTTTCGTCTTGACCTTAGGTCCAAATTTTTTATAATATCTTGTGTTAGTGAAATACAAGAAGATGAAAAGACTTACAAGAGTGTTTGAAAACTGGTTCAGTAAAAAATGAAGACTGTGCTGCACTCTGTTTTTGATACTGTAGCTTCTTCGAGCAAGCTGAAGGTAGAGAGCAGTTTTATTTAAAATCTAGAAGTGCACAGACTGGTGTTCTAATATTACTCCTGTTTTGATAACATTGTATGAGTGGCCAATTTAAACAGGAATAGTTGTTCCGTTAGCTTGGTATTTTCATTTTAAAGGCCCTTCATGTACTAGAAGTCCGCTGAAGTAGTTTTCACTTATACAAACTGCAGTATGGCTTCGAGAGGAAACTCTTGTATAGCTCATGTTATAGGTACGTTATAGGTAGTATTGAAAGACGGCAGACAGGTTGTGCTATTTGCGAACTGACACTAGTTGGTGCTCTTTACAATGCCATAATTAGTGCAGAGGGAAGGGATAACCAAGTTCATTAAGTAATGGCGTACTGGGATTATGATATTTGCGGCCACGGAATGATGCATTTGGCTGATACAGCATCGTGTATAAAACTGCGCACCAAGCCAAATTGTTTCCTCTGTCACGCCATTGTGGCCTGAATACAGCACTTTTGTCGTTTGCCAACATAGATCTACCATTGATGTTAATACTCACGTTGATAAAGGAAATTCGAGGTCTTTTGTAGAAGTAGTCGAGCTCTGGACCAAAAACGGTCTTCACATTATCACTGCTCACTAACAAAAACTGCATTAGCTTGCACGAGAACATTTCTGGTAGATGAAATGCGGTGATAACGCGCCGCACTGCAGAACGGCTCGATCCTGGATGGTCTAGCCCTGTGGAAGCGCAATGTGGACAAGCGCTTTGAAGGAGTAGAGGAGTGCATGATCTGTTTCTACGTGCTTCACGGCGCCACCTGCCAGCTGCCCAAGCTCTCCTGTCGCACTTGCAAGAAAAGGTTCCATTCCGACTGCTTGGTGAGTTTGTCTTTAATCTTGTATCATACATAGGAGTCTTTAGAAGGTAGTATTGAGATAATCTAATGACTTGGAGGCTGCCTACAACAAAATATTACACTCGTAAAAAAGTTAGAATTGGAGAGAGTTGGGCTAGTTGGTAGGCACTCATCTTAAAAAGAAGGGGCATGTAAGGATAAACAATATAGAGAAGTCGGGACACCTGACTTCCCTTCTGTGTCTGTGTGCCTTGTCTCTTTAATGTGTATGAAAGAAGCCTGCTTTCAGATTGTGTAGATACAGAGAAATGGCCAAGGAAGATATTACCTCTGAAATACAGGCAGTTGTTTTTCAAGTAACACCTGCTGCTCTATGCTGAATATGCTAGAACATTTTCAAGCTATTCGCTGCAGAGGTAGTGCTGTCTTTTCTACTTGTGCTGTTGTTCCCTGCAACTGAAATTGTATTTCAGCCACTATTACTGCCAATTAACACTTTTGTGACTTCTCTCTCTCTCTCTCTTCTCCCGGTGCAGTTCAAATGGTTCAACACGAGCAACAATTCCAGCTGTCCGTTATGCAGAAATGTGTTCTAATTTTGCTTACAAATGCAACAGCAGTGCCACCTGTTAAAATGTTTGAATGCGCAATGTTAATAAAAATACAACAGCGGGAGTGTGCTGAACACTGTGTCCTTTTTGGCAGCAAACGTTGCCTTTATTACGAGAAGAACCCGAAGCATGGCGTGCGTGTGTTAAAGAATGCAAGTTGCACAATTTACACATAACATTCACAAAATGCGTTACGCAAAATTTGTTGGCATATTATTATATAAATGTTAACTTGACACAAACTATGCTTTTTGAGTTGTGCAATGTGTCATGCTTGTGCCAGCTGTAAAATGTATGGCACATATGAATTATGAGTTGTCAGCAACACTGTTCTAATTAGAGGCAAGGCACTAGTATCATGAAATCTCTGCTTAAATTAAATATTTTTCATGGTGAACTTAATAACTCATTCAGAAACAAGAACAGTCAATGTTGTTCAAGAGAAACTCTTCGTTCTTGTGGACATTTTGTAACTAAATAAGTGTTTCAGTGCCATCTGTATGAACAATATGAAATCTTCCCACGGCTTGTTGCTATACAAAAATATGGTTTATTGTTCTCAGTTGGCATTGTGTTTTTTGGTAAACCTGTTGCAATGGTTCCACGCAAAGGCATCGTTGCTCCTCCGTTCAGTCACTTTCTTCTTTATCCTGTCCGAGGCGAACTGGGTTTAATAACCGCTCTTCGGTATCCGACCTGCATAGCATAACAGTGCAAATATAGTCGCATCGTAGTGACATTAAAAAATAGAGCATCATGAACTTCAGTAAATGTTTCCATTGCTTATTGTGTGAATTTGTGCCCAGCTAAGCAAATAACATTCACAGTACAATGACAACACTCTGCAGAGTCATTGAAACACGATCTACAGGTTCAGCTTGTTTACTTTTTATGCACCTGTCGTCGCACACTGCACCATAATTACCTGGCGTTAGCACAGATCTCGTGACGTAGACCTCTATTCACAACGTGCATGCAGCTGGTTAGAGTCAGTGATACCATTCTAAAAGTGACTGCTTGCTGTATGGAAGAACATCTTACTGAGAGATAACATTGTAATGTTTGTTAGACGATCAAAGCCTGTCACTGTGAAGTCATAATCAAGCATGAATGTCAATATTGATAACTAGTGGAGAAAACATTTCGCACCAGTAGTCCGTAACAAGTGAAGTGACGTTCACTTACCCATAAATGACCTCTTCATCAGAGTCATTCATCATCGATAAGGTCGGGTTGTCCTTCAAGTGAGATTCTGGAGGAGAGAACGTTAAGATGTTTTTGCGCGCTCTGCTGATGTTTCCCCACAACTACAGTAGAAATTTGTTACGAAAAAGTCATGCCGGACACAATTTTTTCGTCCGGCATGCTCATGGCTTTGTTTTATGTAATAGTTTATTATATCTGTATTTGTTTATGTGTGTAACAGAAGGTTCAACTGTATTGAGTTTACTTTTAAAAAAGAAAACGACTTAGCAGCATTAACGTGAAGGTGATTTAGGTGCTTGCTCTACAGAGTTGGCAGGTCACTCATGTTCTCTATATGGAGATGTTGCAGGTGAACTCGTTTTGAAGAGTGATAATGTTATGACATATACAGATTTAGTGAAGATACAAGATTAAAATAGGTATGTTGTTATGTGTCCTGTCATGGTAGCAAGACATTGATATACTTGGAGCAGTCTCTGTGGTAGCGCTGTATGAAAGTATTGTTTTGAGATAATGATTTGATTTATATGTGGGGTTTAATGTTTTAAAACTATCATATGATTATGAGAGATGCCGTAGTGGAGGGCTTAGGAAATTTCGACCACCTGGGGTTCTTTAATGTTCACCCAAATCTGAGCACACGGGCCTACAGCATTTTCGCCTTCATTGAAAATGCAGCCGCCACGGCCGGGATTCGATCTTGCCATCTGCGGGTCAGCAGCCGAGTGCCTTAGTCACTAAATCACCGTGGTAGGGCTTGTTTGGGGATACAAAACATGATGTTGATGTATCCTGCAAAGTTATCACAACTCCAGGATACTCTAAGGGAATGGTTCACAACTATGAGAATTTTGTGATGTGCCAGCCCTACATTTGGTGTTGTTTATTAGTGTGTCTTTAAAAAACTGTCTTTAATGCCCTATTATTTTTCTACATTACAAAAGTTGTGCAAAACTAGTTTTGAAAGAGGCGTTTCCAGAAAGTTATAGCAGAGTGCCACAAATTTTTCTCTGCTATGACAGTTGTATCCTGTGTTCATTACACTGCAGAGTTTCATGTCACAATGTTGAACGTTTCCTCACCTAGAAAAGCATTTGGTGGTGGTGAGTACACATACGCCATTGTGTAGAGATAGAAGTTGAGCAACCCATAGAAAGACATAAACTCTGCCGAGCTTCCATACGTCGTCGACAGGTCGGCTACAAAGTTGTCTTCGAGGACAGAGATTCCAAACCGCATCACGGTGATGACCACACTTAGGGTCAGAACAATTAGCATCAGTGACGTCATGAACTTCAGCCGAACATCTGAAAAGAGAAATAGATCAACTTGCAACATTGTTGCAGTGTTTTAGGTGTAGAGATGCGCTAGATTTGAATGCATAAATGAATGACTTACCAAAATAAGGCATGGATCTTAGCTCTGTGTATGCTTGAACAACGAGGTAAAGCAGATAGGCCAAGTATATTGATCCCATGGTAAAGAAAAATATCTTCAAGGCCTGCCAGAGAGATTCATTTCGAGAGAGCAGTTAAAACTGAAAATTGGGCTAACTGGATTAGATATGTAGTTACAGACAAAACTTGGCAAACATACACTTCTTTTTACAACAAAAACTTATATTCAAATCAACCATATAAGAGCTTATGAAATTGTCAGGCGCTAAGCTGATAGAAGCGGCGCCTGCACTGCCTAAATGTAACAGAATGTCCCGTATACTGACCGCAAATCCCTGCGTGTCAACCTTGTAGTTGTATGTGGGGTCCCTGAGCTCGTTGTACCTTTGCCAAGAAGCAAGCACAAAAGCGGCTGTCCACAGCATGCCCACCACGAGAACCTTGGGCAGGTAGAATGTTGCGAAGCGACGCTCGTTCTGCGCAAAATATCTTCGATATGACTCTGCACACTTGCTTTTATATTTTCACACATGCATTAAGCTTTAGTACCTCTATGAAGGCACAAATATTTCTTCACATTAATTTTCCGAAGCTTTTACTTTTTTTCTACCCATGTCCTTTCAGTATATGATGAGAGGTTCAACATCTCAGAGTAATAATTAGTCTACAGATTTAAAACACCTCTCGAATGCCATGGGTCTAATTCAGGCGCCTATCACTGTTAGCCCACACTAAATATGTAGTGTCGACATGCATATTGGATTATTGTTAAATTGACTTTAGGTCGTATAAGAAATGCATCTAACAGGCCAAGGGCCTGCAAGTGCCTTATTAGAATGGTAATACTACGTGTAACATGAGATAATGTTGTATATAGTGAGTTTTGCAAGTTTGAAAGTTTGCTGTTGCTCAATAATGTGACTTGTGGAGTAAAAGTAAACTGCAGTAACCCTTCTTAAGCTACAGAGTTATTAAGGAGAGGAGCTCCTGCTCTTTATAGTTGTTTGTAGTGACTACTGTATGATATATCTATGCGCCTGTAGCAGTAATGTCGGTGTGCATGCAGAAATGTTTCCTCCTGCTTGCATCAGTCATTGAACAGATTTTCAATATAGAAGTTCTGCTGGCCATGGACTCTCAAAATTTGCAGTCGCTAATTGTTAGCTAGTATAGGCATACTGCAACATATTTTCATTGCTCATGGGGCAGGACTGCTCGGGAATTGTGCTAGTAGTTTTCTTGATCTATTCTGCGTTCTTAGCGTTTGCGCTGCAGTGGTATCTTGTTTTAATAGCTTGTTTGGTCCATGGTATCGTCGATACACTATAAATGTTTTTTTATGCATATTTTTCTTATTATTCCTGCCTAAGCACTTGAGAATAAGGCCCAATACTGAGGTTTAGCTGGAGCTGGGAACATTGGAAGGTATGTGAATGCGCTTGGGAAAAACGGACGTTCAGTGAAGACTTGAAGCGTTGTAGATTCGTTGGCTCAATTTTGAATGAGGGGACTTTACTTTGTCACAGGAGGAACCATTTTTCTTAGCAGTGTTTTTAGAAGATAGTATACAAGTTTGCTTGTTTTCCATCTCTCACTTTAAATGTGGAAGAGAGAGAAAGCTGTGCATACATAAAGTCTCTACTAAAGAAAGTACAAAAACGGAAAAGGTTGGTGCCCTGAGAAACAAAAGGTCTTTCTGTCGAAGAGATTCTTGGGAAATTTCGGGTTCAGCGACTTCTCGTCACCTCACCATTGTCGGTCACATGCAAAAGCCGTCTGCAGTTTCTCACTTGGCGTATACCGTGGTAGACGCAGAGCCAGAAAAGCAGCAGTGCGCACAGGAATGAGGCCTGGAAAATAGCATCCAGCATCCCGGGTATCCAGCTGTTCACCAGCAAAGACATGGGGAATACAGGGTCTGGAGTAGAGAAAGAGAAACAGTTGTACCGTGGTCTTTGCTTCACTTCTCTAGAATTTAAACACTTGCAAGGCAACCAGAAGGCTTACAGTCTGCTGAAGTGTCTCACAATTATAAATGTTGCTGAAGTACTTTCCACAAAATACAAGCAGGCACTGAATTGGTAGATACACGGATGAAACCAATTTTTGAATATATAGGTGACATTTTCTCGCCAGCTTTTATAAAGTACTATCGCATGCCTCTCTGAATTATGAAAAACAAAGCTAAAATAAAAGAGTTACAAAAACATGCTCAGAGAAATAATGTGCCCCTACTATGATCACACCGTCAATATTATCCTGAAACATTGACTGCATTGTTTTTTTATTTGCCTAATCATCATTGCAGAATTTGCCTGACTCAATTATATTATTGCATAGCATTGCAATGTGTTATCGCCATTATGATACTGATCGTCTGAATTTCATTTGAAACTATCTTTTCTAACTTGTACTACATTGACTCAGTGTTCAGGACCTGTTGATTAAAGGGACACTAAAGGCAACTACTATTAAGTCGACGTTGATTGTTGAAATAGCGGTCCAGAAACCTCTTAGTGTTACTTTTGTGGCAAGGAAGGGCCTTTTTTAAAATAAAGTCACATTTTAGTGGTCCGCATGAAGTTGGCGCACTTCAAATTTCCCGCCTTAAGGAGCGAATTGAACGGATTGACTTACGTCACTGTTACCGTGCACAACGTTGCCCGGCTTTACTGTGCTAGTAGCAGCAGACCGAAAGCAGCGGGAGCCACAGCAGCAACAACGGTTATTGATCAATTTCCCGTCATTGGCTTCGGGATTACAAATGTTTTTTGTCTCAACTGCGTCTCGCTAGATAGCACCACCTGTCCTGTGTAACACGCGAAAATTGAATTCTCGAATCAATCGCGCCTTTCCCCATAGTAACGTCCGGCGTTTTTTTTTTCATGAATCAAACAGAAACAAACAAGCAGCATTTTATTGCGTCTCTTGATGTACGGAAGGTTCTTTATTTAGTGTAGTTAGACCGATTACTAGTGATTAATTGTAGGTGGTCCGTCAGATGCCATCGGGATCACTTTGAAAATGTACTACTGCGGCGCTTGTGTTCTTCCGCATTTACCTTAATTTCTCGGTAAGTAGGGTGCTGTTGTTGATAATATTATCGTTCCAGATGTTGTCATACATTGAGTTTTCACTCTAACGTAAATTCTTATTTGACTTTAGTGTCCCTTTAACAACATGGCCACAACAAAGTGCTGATCTTGTTTCACTTTCTTCCCTTATGAAGTGGAACACCGAATTCATGTTTATTGAATGATTACCTGTAATATATCGAAATCAATGTGGCATGTTGAATTGTCAGGGATACCTTTTTATTGGGCATTCAGGGTCATGAACACTTTTCTGCTTATCAATTTTGTTTAGCCACTGTGACCTATAAAGGGGCCCTACAACACTTTTCAGCATGGTCGGAAAGCGCTGCCGATCGGTAGTCAAGGCTCCAGAGTACACGCGAGCGAAACATTATAGTGCAGCACGCAGTCTAGAATTTACACGTCTCAAAGTCACTGAAAAAGCGCTCCCACTTCTCCTATAGTCGCTACAATATACTCAGTTGACCACGCCATAGACCCAAAATCATGACCATTGGCCGATTTGAGCATCGTGGGCTGCATAACGACTGTGCCTGTCGCGGGAAGTCGCCACTCTCGGGACCACACCAAGTGGTAACCATGCGTTCAAAATAGTTATAATAATAAATGAAAGGTCAAGTTCGTGACGCGTGCATGACGTAGCTTCGTTCCCCTGTGCCATTCCTCCCTGTTCGGCTTCCAGTACGTTCATCGGTGAGAGAGAAGTGAAAAAGCAATTACAGCCTGTGGGGAGTCCATGATTCCGCTCGTACTTGACGGATTCAACAAATTTTTGTGGTGGCAGATTTGTGAGGCAATGAACTTCATTAGGTAAGCCATTCGATGGTTACATAAAACAGTGTCACAGGACCCCTTTAAAAGGTAATTTCTGTGTGCCAGCAACTGATCACTACTTACGCAATCAGTATAGCATCCTGTCCTCCCCCCTACCACTCCTTTGGATCTGTACATGATATACAGAGGGAAATTAATAGGAAGGGAAGTGACAGACGTATTTTATAGTACTTGTCCTACAACCAGTCTGTAGAAGGAGCAAGATAAATAGAGGTGCTGAACGAAGAGTGGGGCAGTGGACGCAGCCTTGCAGTCGGCCCAACTGCCACGTACCGTTGTGCAACAGCAGGCATGGCAGGAGGATGGACATCCACTTCTGTTCAATGGACCAGTCTCGGAAGACGAACCTCCGTAGTGTGTGCGCGAACCAACACTGCAAGCACGCGTCATGGATAGAACTTTGATGAACCCGAAAATTTTTGCAAGAATACAATGCATATATGATGTCATTAATATATGAATTAATATGAATGTCTAGCTGCATTGCTTTTTCTTCAGCAATGTGCAAAGCAGTGGAGTGACTAACGTACTGGTGAGACTGACAAGGTGATTTTGCCTTGAAAGCATGTGTCGTACGCTGCATCGGGCATTTAAAATTTCACGCTCGGGGTCTCTTCTGAGCAGGGGCCAAGCCAATGTGTTTTTCCTTGAAGAAAGTCAAAGCTACCTCTGAAAACTGTTCTTGATTGCCGAAAAAAACAAAAGCAGCTTTGTCTGAATTATGTAGCATCTACAGTAAATTGCTGGGAATTGCAAAACTTTTCCGGCGTCACAGTATTATCTGCATTAAAGGGACACTAAAGGGGGGCAATGATTTGGTTTAGATTTGTTAACTACTGACACTCTGCGAACTCTGATTCCATATGTTTCACTATCATAATTTCATTATTAGCAGAAAAAATGCAGGTTTTATTTCTAAATTTTGTGCCAGAAGCCCTGCACGTTGCATAAGGAATTTCGAAATGTATTTTTGGTGTTTTGCTGGCATCGACTCGATGAAATTTTCTGATACTTCTGCAATGTACTTAATTTTTTTCGATTAAAAGCTATGTAGGACCTAGTAGACGCCTTCAAAATTTCTTGAGTCATGGTGTTTAGTGAAGGAATTTCCAGGTGGCTTTTCCACCTGCATTTTTCTTTTCTCGCATTTTCTCCCCTACTAAGCGTCATGTCGCGTTGAGAGTGGTGTTTGTGTGTTGAGATTGAGAAATCGTACTATACTAATATGCAAAAAGTGGTTTTGCTTTTTGGTTTCCAAGTCCTAGTGCGATAAGATCTCACATTAACGAGGCCCACCATGGCGACGACGACTGTGAAAGTTCACCAGGAGTGTGTATGTAATGGCGATCTCAATGCAAAAATATTCAAATGCATGCATGCAAGCATTTTTTTTTGCCTGATGTTGGCACTGATGTCAGCCTACGGAAATATACATGGCAACTATATATTGCCGACACCCCCTGAAGCGACGTGACAATATGCTATATACCTCGTCCGTAAACGAAGTGGTAGAAAGCTACTTATTGCATCTCATCCATTGGACTCTTGAAAAAAAAAAAAAATAGCATGTGTTACCTTTTTTTTTTGTAGTGAGTTCTGACTTTCCAAGTCTGACTTTGTTTAGAGAGACACATTTACTCTTTTAAGTGTGAATACACTTTATAAGCGACCCCAAACCATCCACCGCTGTCGGCGGCGTCCGCAGTCTTCTCTCTATCTTTAAAAGAAAGAGGACTTGGCGGGCCGCAGCGCAACGCTCTACCGAATAAGCCATGAACGCGACGCTGATAGTCCCCTTCCCGCTTCGCTCGCTCCTCCACTCTCCTCGCTCGCTGCAGCTGCGCGCGCACCCCTCTCTCTCGCGCGTTCGCCTTCTCTCTCAGTCTCCCGTCGAGAGCGGGTCATGCGATGGATGTCCCGGAGGCATCGCTACCATCTGGATATAAGGTGTGTTACTGACACGGATATCAGCGTCGCCAACGGATTTTAACTTTACTCCCCCTCATAGCATCACCCCGTGCATTCGCACTTAACCATGTTCACCTTCGGGGAAATGCTTGGGAGTTTTTTTGAGTCCCACGACACTTCCAAAAGGAGTAACGGTGATAAAAGAGAATCATGTACATGGAAATTGAGAACTCGGTAAGTCAGAGTAAACGACCTTTTCTTATTTTTCTAGCATGCACACAGAAAAGGCGGGGGTGCAAAGTCTGTCTCATACATTGACTTAATATGGAGGGGTGGGGGTGCACTGCAACAAACGTTCGCCTTCGAACTTCCTCCTGAACACCCTAATGATAAACTTGTGCACCCCAAATGCATGCACTTCACGCATAAAAGTTGACTATCGACACGTTAGACTGAATAACTGTTGCGCTGGACTTACCGTCACAAAGAACGTTGCGAGTAGGAAGATGAACCGGAACCATATCTCCAGCTGAGTAAACGATGCGTTGTAGCTCTTGTACTGAAAAGCAAGATGCATCATGTTCAGTTTTGGGGAAATTTACGAGTGCAGATGGTGTGAGCTAATTAAGACAACATTATGCTAAACCTCAGAGAGCCAAATAATTTAGGGTTGCAAGTCAAGGTGATATTTGGTAAACTTACATGAAACGTGACGTCGTCTATGTGGTACTTCTCGTCGATGGTCTCCAGACCGTAGAATGTGACAGTCAGCAAATATCGAGAGTAATCCAAGAAACCCAAATGTAGGACTGTGAAGGCATCGCAGACCTGCGATTTTTCACAAGCAACACGCTAGAATGAAAGCTTGAAAGGTGCGCATGCACATTTTGCTCAGAACGCATGGGCTTTATATACCAGAGAATAACAAAAAAAATGCAATCTGCGCCGATTTGTAGGTGTAAGCCTCGCCATTACATCTCGAGTTTTTGGCATGGTCTATCCGATGCCAGTTATTGATTACTAAAAAATATACACAATAGCGAACGAATGCCTTGTTTGGAAACTTTTAAAGACTTGTTGAGAAAAATCCTGTGACAACATTTAGTTATGCCATCATAACTCCGCACTTTGGCAACGAAGTTATTTAAAGAAAAAAGACTTCTGTGTTCATTAAATTTTCTTCAGTTAAGCTAAGCCAAGACGCAATTTAACTTTTTTTCTAAATGGACTATACAAACATTAGTTAATGTCACGCTAGTTGGTGTAAAGATGAACGTTATGCTATTCATCATTGCTAACTTCTGACAACCGTGACGCAGCGACACATGTAAATCCTTGCCTCTCCACTGCTTCCTTATTTTTTTTTTCTTTTCGCAGAACAGCTGTTCCCTTTTCACTCATACAGTTCATCACAGCACAACCCCCTTCCCCCAACACACATGATTTCTCTCACCCACGTGTCTAATGTTGCCCTCTCCCCCTTCTTCGTTAGGATGGACGAAATCGTGCGAAGCGTAGACATGCTAGCGCTAAGTAAATCAGTTTTGTTCTAGCCTTGAGGAAGAAAAGTCCGCTTGTCGAAATGTCAGCTTTATGTAACCCCTGTTTGCGGATTTTTTCATCATCATACGCCTGTAACAGGGGTTACAACAGGTCACATCACGAGAACAGCAACAAAGGTGCCATACTTGCCTTCTTCGAGCAGATGAGTTGGCGGACCCGTATGTGTGGTCGTGAAGTGCCGTAGATGTTGACAACGTGACCCTTACTGGTGATGCCCTGAATGTTGACCTCTAGGTGGAACGCTTTCCGAAACGTCTCGTCTTCTGCAGAGAAAGAGATGGAGAGAGCAGCGTCACATGTAAAAACACAGCACGCTTCACCAGGCATCAGTTACAAAAGGTAACACGCTGATCTCGATCGTGCAAGAAAGCATAGAGATATGAGCTTCGTCAAGAGTTTAAATCATTCTCAAATAAATTTGATGTATATTTAGACTTCATATAGGAAAGGGTGAGGTCAAGTCGCTAAAATACTTTAAAATGGCTGTGACTTTTCTTACGGAGAGCTAGCTGTCGTGTGTACAAGGAGTCGGCTTCTCATGCAGCTAATTCTTTTTTTAATGAACATAGAAATTGTACACTTCTGACACCTCGCAATTTACTTCCTCTGAAACAATTCACAATAAAAGATAGAAGGTGTCAAGCAAATAAGATTTTTTCTTATTGTTATTTCTCAGGGGCGGTGCCTGGATTTCTCTACTGGGGGAAGGGGGAGTCAGGCGCAAACTTTAGGAAGGCATTCGCTCCCCCTCCCGATACCCTCCATTATTATTTCTTTGCATGTAAGGACTTTTTACCAAACTGTGAACTACGTTTCAACATTCAATCTTTTTAGAACAGTGCGGAAAGTGTTGTCATTACATGGCACTGCGCCCATGCGCTGTCTGATTGAAGACTTTAGCTGGCTCGTAAATACATGTGTTGACTAGTTTATGCCATCACAGCTACTCACCGTCCTCCTCCTTGGTGGTGATTTGTGCAATGATCCAGAGCTGCTGGCTGTACGCTGACAGTGGTGGAGTCTTTAGTACAAATGGCCCCGTCTGAAAACATTAAAACGAGTTTTACAGTGACCTTCTATAGTTTTAACAAGACCATTTGTTGGCCTAGTTGGTACTTGCTTAACGACATAATTTAGCTGCAAAAAAGCACATACCCGGAGCAAATAAATACACAACAACCGTTCTTGTTCTGTGGTTGTTTGCTCTCGGTATGTGTTTTTTCGTGGCTATAATATCTCCCGTAGTTGTTGCTGGCAACAAAGTGCAAAATACATGCAGTGCCTCGCTGCAAGTGTTTTATTACTCGTGTACATGTATGTCGTAATGGTTCACGTTATATGGAGTTGTTGCACTTTTGGTGTCAAGTGAAATGCTATATCGGGTTGTTCACTCTTACTCGGTCTCACCTGTTATGTATAGCATACTCGTTACTATGTATGCCATAATACGTTTTTGGAGTAGTATTTCCTTTACATTATGCATATGTATTTCTCTGTGCGCTATATACAACTTGCTAGTATAGCCTCTTTAAAGCCAGTAAATGTGTATGTAACTGCGATCATACTCGACTACCTTAGCTTAGCAGTGGGTGTCTGAGACTTTTTTTCTAAAGAAGTCAACCATTCCAGACATCTATAACCACCAGTGTCAGGTTCTTTAGAACTAGATGTATGTGTATAGCCTTCGCACATGTTATTGGGAGTCTGCTCTTTCCATATGTTTAGAACCTGGGCAAATAGTCGAGAGCTTGCGCGTGGATGAAAATAGTAAGTACTAGGGCTAACGAAGAGCAAAACGTCCCCTCAGAGCAAAACTTTGTCTGTTCGATCGATTTTCCCAACAATAGATTTCGTCAAATTTATCTTGATACCTTTGAGGCGTTACTATTTGCTTGTACTATTCTCTGTCCTGCTTCTTCTTACCGCTCGTCCGCAATCGTCAGCAACACACTACATTGCTGATGGAGTGGTAATTAGGATGTGGCAGCAAGATTAATTAGAATATCATCCCAAAGCTAATGGAGGGAGTTGTACAAGGGCAATACAGGTGTAAGGAAGAACGTAAAAGAAAAGAATGTTGCTTTGTATAAGCCTGGCCTTACAGCTCTTTAGTGCAGAAAGTAGCAAGACGCCTCGATACTTGAAGGCATGCTAATTAAGTTTCCGACTGTACGTGCACTGGTGTGTCAAGAGTTGTGAATCATATAGACACACGCCTTATCTCTCTCTGGGGGTCCTATTCCTCTGCCCACGTTTTGGGCAGAGGAACAGGAACTTGACAGTCTTCATTCTCCTTGTCTTCTCTTTCACCTCTGTTGCCTTGCACATGATTAGACGTTTCTTATTGGACACTCAACAATGTTGATTGCGACTGGAACGACAAGAGTGCGATTGGCGCTCGGCCCTTGCAAATAGAAAGTGGCTCAATAACCTCCTATGAGAATCTTCACATTGCAAGCACGTGTATCTACAAAGCGCAAGGGGCCCGAATGGCGTTGTGCAATCTCGGGCGTCCTTAGTTTAGCTGCGCCTTTGAAGTAGATAAATCACGAAGTCAAAAGGATAGCTTGTTCTGCATGAAGTCTCGAGTATGTGCAAGTCGAGGCCACTTACCGCCATGTTAAGTTTGGTGGCGTTTTCTCCCGGCGTGCCTAGCTCGGACGCGGAGCGCACCACGGTGGTCGTGATGGGTGGCCCCGCGAGCCCGATGAACAGGCAGAGGCATAGGCAGGCGAAAAACACCAGGAACATGACGACGAATTCTCGCTTGTGCATGGTGTACAGCCGCATCTGCACCGACCTGCGCCACCAAGCCAAATTATTGCAGAATTTATGTAATCTAGGAGGGTCAGGTGATCAGCACGCACGCAAAACACACGCACAGACACTTCTTTCACGTGGTTTGGGGAAGCCAAAATGGGTATCGCAGCGTGCGAAATTTTGAACGCTGAGTTTCAAGTAACCACATAAGCAGCTTACCACTGTGCAATGCCACACAGTATGGCGGAACCAAGTGAGTTAGGCGGAACGCACGCGTATTTAAACGTGCCGAGTTTTCTTGCAAGCCACGCTGTGTGCTTACGCAACGTTTTTTTTTGCTCCCACAACAAGATATGTACAACGAAACTGACAAGATATGTGCAATAAAAATTAAAATACTTTTTATTTTGTAAAGGGTGCTTTGCCTCACTGCTACATTTTATGCGGCAAAGCCATATGTGTATGTTTTTTTCACGTAGAGCGGGCTTTGCCTCATTATGACCCTTTCTGCGGCGAAGCCAGATATTGAAAACGTTGGTATCGGCATTGTAACACGGGAGAATGTCGTAGAATAGGGCTACGCATGCATAATTAGAGACGCGCCGATCTCTCTTTTTTCTTAGAGGCGAAGCACCTTAGGGTGTAAGCTCATTTGCTTGAGCTCGCGACAGTTATTTCTTTTAGGGACGTCTTTGGAGCACCGAGTTTGCCAGCAGTTCCGGTAGCAAGGTAGCAAAACCGAAAGCACGGATGAATAAATCGCAAGTAATGTAAGCGCAAGGCGTGAGCCAGCAAACAGCCAACGCGAACTTGTGACGTAAGTTTGCTTTCCGGCCGCGTTAATTTTTGCGTCGCGAGGGGCTCTGCATCTCGCTCAGTCGCGTGCATGCACCTTAAAAAATTATTTTAAATATGTTTTAGGCTATATTTTTCCCTTTATGCCCTGCCACGGTGGTCTCCTGCTAAGGTACTCGGCTGCTGACCCGCAGGTCGCGGGATCGAATCCCGCCTGCGGCAGCTGCATTTACGATGGAGGCGGAAATGTTGTAGGCCCGCGTGCTCAGATTTGGGTGCACGTTAAAGAACCCCAGGTGGTCAAAATTTCCGGAGCCCTCCACTACGGCGTCTCTCATAATCATATGGTCGTTTTGGGACGTTGAACCCCACATATCAATCAACCAATCAATCAAATTAATATTTTCCTTTTATATTTTGAGGATGTTGTGCTTTGGTCTAGATGAATCTACCTCCCTTATTATTTTGCCTTAAACATTTTGTGTCAGTGCTCCTTTATTTTTTTATGTACTCACTGACTCATTTGATCACCACATGCGTCATGGCCGTCACGTCATGAGGCAGCATGCTTCTGTGAAGCGGAACCAAAACTATGTGCTGACAGGCCAAATTGGTATATTTTTTCGGGCGCTATGGGGTGCTTACAAGTATATGTTCGAGAGTTTAAATGCATATGACCCTCACTTAACGCAAATAAAAGTAAATATACATTACAGTGCTCCTTTAAAGGGCCGCGTGTTGAAGTTGCTTTCTCGTGGTTCTATACGTGGTGGTAACTCCCTTCCTCATTTAAAACTATAGAAAAAGGTGCGCCCGACGGTAACTGGATCCATCACTGTTGCCAGCGCCGCATTTCACCATTCGCGCTTCGGGAGGCATGCGTAACCGGGTATGCACGTTGCGCGGGATTAAGTGGCTGACCGCGTAAGTGGCTCGGCGCCCTGCACTACATCACAAAATGATGCAGCGGAAAGTGTTTTGTGGGTTCCCCGAGCCGGTTTTCCTCGTTCCTCCATGTTTACACGAGACGGTGCTTTTTTGCTCCTGAAAAGCGTGCTTTGCCTCACTAATGCCGTGTTTGGGGCGAAGCCAAGCTGTTAGATTTTTTTTTGTTTTGACAGCATGCTTTGCCTTTATTTTATGCTTTAGCGGTGAAGCCAGAGTTTCAAAACACGAAGACGTGAGCTCGCGTATAAATAGTGTCCGTGCGTGCACGTTGTGCGGCAAGTAGTGTTTGCAATACAACATGCAAATTAGCGAGATTGCATGACGCACGAAAGTCTTGAGCCCAGCTTTTTAAGGCGAAAGCAGTACTTGCCTTGCCGTTAATGTGTATGCAGTGAAGCCAAACAATTCAGAACTTTGCTTTGTAAGACGTGTTCTACCTCATAACTACTGGCTATGCGGCAAAGCCAGAGTAGCAGTGTTCATTTGAGCGTGAGAGACAGTGCCTGTGTGTGTGTCTGAAGCGTGCTTGCCGTATTGAGACCCATCTGGCCGTGCATCTGAACAAGTAGGGCACATACCGAGAAAACAGTTTTGCCGCGCAAACTCAACAGTGTGCTTTTCTTTCGAGGCGAAGAAGCCAGTCGCCCCAAACGCTTTTTTTTCCCTTCGTCTGATTGTTTTACAAGGCAATATGAATTCTGTAAATTAAGCGACTTCGTCACATAGTTGTGTACTACCGTAGCAGGTAATTGCAGCACCTGACAAGGCACTTGAAGCTTTAATATTAAAGTCAAAATGCGCGTAAATTACTCAATCCCCGGCTGAAAACTACTGACGTGCACCTAGAAGGATACGAATGGATCACTATACTTCGTCGCCTCGGTGCATTCGCCTCCCTGGATGAAAATGTCAAGATGCCAGTTCACTCAATCGTCACATCATCAGTTACATTCGTTCTGTGAAGCGTTCACGCTGTAACTTACAATTCACTTGCGCAATGTCGAGCTCGCACGCATCGACGAAATGTTTGTTAGAACGTTGGCTAGACCCACATTCTTTGTTCTTGTTGTTTGATGCCTTATTCCCGTCGCATCGAGCCTCCGTTTCCCCATGAACACCCAGACGACGTGGGTTCGATTCCTGCCCCTGTGGTCGAATTTCAGCGAAGGCGAAATGCCGTAAGCTCGTGTTACAGCGTGATTTGAGTGCGCGTTAAATAATCGCAGTCAGTCGAAACTATCCGGAGTCCTTTGCTATGGCAGCTCTCATAGTTTGAGTAGCTTTGGGACGTTAAACCCTATTAAAAACATTTAATCATGAACTTCTGTATTTTTTAGGTAACACTACGTTAGACATACATCACTATACCGTACGGCGTAACCTATTACGCTAGTTACAATACTACCGAAGCCATCGATATATGTCGATTCGCTAACGTTTAAAAACTGCATTACTTCCGCTGGTTAGTAGTACCTGTTATTATCGTTGTTAGTAAAGTCAACTATCTTGTTAGACAGACTAATTCATGCGCCTGACGCGGTGTGCGTCATGACTGCTGCAAACCACCGCATCTGTTTCGAAACGATCTCGATATGTCGGTTATTTTCCAGTGACGTCATAGTTTACTTGCGCATTGTTCCGCCACTAGCCCCGTCTACCTTATTGACCGCTGTTGCAACCTGTCCATACCAGCTGTGCTTTGAGTGGTAATTTATGGCGCTCCTCCCTGCCCCTCCGCGAACCGATCCAGCTGGAGGCCGAGCGAGATAACTGGACAAGCGAGCCGGAAATCATCTCGGTAATGTAGGACGACAAGACACGCTACAGAAAGCTGGCTACTTTTACTGACGAGATAGCCGCGAGCGCCTCTAGTTACGACCGGAATACGCAACAATGGACGATGAAAATCTCGCGTTGCATTAGCGGCGAAAATAACGACCGCAAGCGCTGCCCGTTTGTGGCACCTTTGAAACGCCGTACGTCCCATTGTCGTTTCGTTCACCACGCAGTGTACAAAATGGATCGAAGCAAAACCAACATAAGCGGGGTCGTTTAGTGCCATCGAAAAGTGCCTAGCATCAGCGGACCTATGTGTGATCATTACGAAAGAAGAAGCGCTGCCATCGGACTGTAGATGAGGCAAACCACTGTGCAACATACTGAGTGTCTCTGAATGCGTGCGTATGTACGCGTCGAGGATTCATTCGTGGTTTCATTACCGTTCTTTTCATCTCTCGTCTTTCCTTTCCATTTTCCTGAATGAGTGGTAACAAAACGGGCATATTGCTGCTTGCTCAACCTCACTGTCCGATTGTTTTATCTATCTCAAAGTAAACGCAGTTTGGTGACATTTGTCAAGTTCGCACAGGTTTTTAAGTCCGGCTTCGTTGAGCTAAACTTCTGGCAACGCAAACGAGCTGTACAATGTGGCCTCCTGTTGATCCCTATTGCGTACGTAGATTCTATCTATACACAAGAGGTGCAAGCGGTCTATACATACGGGTCCAGCACTTGCCGAGTGGATCGCGCGCTATTAGCCCTTCGCGTCTCAGCCGGCACAACGAACCGCGCGGAAAAGCGGCGCACTTTTTTTTTCCCCCGTCCGCGAAGTTGGCGGGCTGGCAAGCCAGCCAGCAGGCGCGCGATTGCTACAGAGTATGAAGCTCGAGCTGAACGCGCACGTACGATTGGAGTCGCGGACGTGCCTACCTTTCGCACCGGTCATGGTAGTAGGCGGGGGCGATGAACTTGCCGAACTGGCTGCAGAAGAAGCCGAAATGGGAGAGCATGTAGCGCGTCTTGAGTCTCCAGCTGGCCCAGTTGAAAGAGCGGCCCGCCGGCTGACCGCTGGGATAAGGCATGGCTCGCTAGCGCCGCCGCGCCTGGCGACGAAGGGAACGACGGCACCTCCTCGGAACGGGAGACGCGCCTTCTGCGCAGCAGCGCCCGAGATGGGCGCGCTCATCCGACGCCGCCTTTTTTTCCCCACGATTCCCCAACCGGCGCCGCGGTGGCCTTTAGGTGCAAGAGTGCTCCTCTGCGGTGGCGTTTTGTCGCCAGCAGTGGCGGGCGAGGGTGACATAAGAGTTCACTGTGCACACGCACACTCTTGATGAGAGAGAGAGATAGGAATCCGTCCAGCTTCCCTCCACTTTTCCCTTATCCCCTCCTCCTCCCTACGTCTTCCATGATCGCGTTCATGCGGGCTTCTCCCCATCCTTCTCTGTTTCCGAGTGCGTGCGTCCGATCGCGTGCCTGCGTGCGTTCGCGCTTATAACTCCCAGTGTGCGGTTCATCTCTGATCACTTGCTGACATAGGCACACATCGCCCCCCCCCTACTCCCTGTATCTTTCGATTCCTCCTCGCTCTTTACGCAGCCTCTCCGCTGGGTGTTGGTATAGCCGCGGATCGCGCACGGCGGGTCAATACGTCGGCGCCTGCGCCGTTCAGTTCGCGTGCGCGGGCCTTACAGTTTGGCCGACAGCGCCGGGCGTTACATATTCTCGCATCGCACGGTGGTTCAGTCCTGAAAACGGTGTGGCTATAGTGGTCTGTAGCGATCTATAGGAACGTTTGTCTGGGGCGCCACATTGCGACTCAATCGCTTGTGTTTGGAGGCGTGGGGAGAACAGCGAGACGTATGTTTATATAGCAACTAATTAATGGGTGGTTTTTTTGTGCTCACTTGTCAAACCCTGTACAGAGATGAAACGCTGAACTTACCGGCACAAGGTACTGTGATGAAAAACGAGCCAGCCTCCGGTAAAATATTTGATTTTAGCGTATATGTAACGAAGCAATCGAGGGAAAAAAAAGAGAAGAAAACAAGACAGCTTGATAGGTATATGGACGTATATAAAGACAGTGCAGACAACTATTGTTACACCTATTTTTTTTGCGCTAGGTGTCTTATGCAGTACACAGAAATTATGAGAAACGCAACAATGAACGGCAAGTGAAGTTTCCTGGTTTTACGGGCACGGCCAAAAATTCACCGAAGAACACAGCTAGTGCTACGCTGAAAAAAAAACAACAAAAAAAACTGACACATCCACCTAACTTTTTTTGATCGCATGTATGTGTCACTTTCGCCGCAGTACACTTGTATCATGAGGAGAAACGCATTAACACAGGCATTGGGCTACTGTCATGGGGCACAGAAGACATTGCCCGTTAATTAAGCGTACCTGCACTCTATAATTACGAGTAATCGTATAATCGCTGACGTCTAAAAACTTTACTGGCAATCATTCATTTCTGACGTCTCTGAAGCCTTAAAAAACGGCACATCAATACGCACCCAGTCGTATGCTGTTGTGTCAACCCCCAACCACAGTGTACGATTCTTTCAAATATCAAGTTCACCAGATTTGCCAGGTCTGGAACTTCAAAAAAAGGTAGTACTCCGTCTAATGCAAAGATTCAAATGACATATTAAGCAGATGTGAATACCAATAGACAGGCCGATATAATATGAACATGAGTGCATTCTTTTCCTAGGAACACCTCTCTGCGAGAATGACAGCTGAAAGTGGGCCAAAACGAGAATTTTAGTGCGTTCTAAAGAAATGTGGGATGCATTTGATACCATGTATTTTTACTGCCGAAAGCAAGTCTAGAACAGTGTGGTGTACTGGGGCAGTACCAAAATCTGTGGCATTTTTCTCAGCAAAAAATCTTTGTTGTGGCCAAATGCTATGTGAAAGTTGAAACACAAAGAACATCTTTGGTTCATTGTTACCAATCACTATACTACATATTATGTACAATTTATGCAGATACTCCTTAGCAAAACGTTTCTTATGCTTCCCAGAAAAGCTCGGCTGGTTTACTAACAGTACATAGCATATGAACCTTTGCATTCTGCGACATCTCCCCCTACATACTTCGCCTAGTAAGTCGAGATTCCCAATATTTTTTCATTTACATATATCTCTGGCATTCTTTCATATTTACGGCAAAGTATCTTAAGCCTATCATACTCAATTAAATGGGGTATAATGTCAATTCCTCATCTCTTCTAGAGTTGAAACTTTAACTAGGCTGAACTAACAGTGAAGTACTATATAAACTATCACCGGAAGTTGTCAGCGGGAGTTGTCTAAGACAGGTAGTCACACGAACGGCATGTGAAATAACTGATGTTGGGTGTGTCCAGAAGCCATGTGATGGAAGTGATGTCACAAAAGTTCGACGTGCCTTTTGAATCTAATATCATTTGATTCTGAATCAAGTGCTCAAGTAGTCAACAAAATTTTTCATTATTCGAATACTTGTGGCTTGCATCTTTCACAACTCTGCCTTGTATCTGATGCGTAGACTAGCTAGGAACTCCCCTCTTGTGTCAACATGTTCAATAGTACTAACACCTGTTCTCTTTGCACACATATAGCATGTAGTGTAGCCAATCAAAATAGCACATAACAATACCATCAAGTTTATCGATAGTAATACAATACTTTTGTACTGGCGAAATATCACACTGCTTTTTTTCTTGCCCCTGTTCACAATTTTGTTTATTTCTAGTAAAAAAACGTATGTGTCTCAGCCATTTTATAGTTTCTTATTATGGTACAAGATTTTTATTTACAGCAGTGTTTTGTAACGTGCTCAGTCCCAGAACTTGATCGTGCCGTCCCAGCCAGCGGTGGCAACCTTTGATGTTTCGTGTGGATGCCATAATGCACTGATGCAAACAGCATCATGGGCCTTGAATTTGGTGTATAACTTCGTTGTCTTCCAGTCCCAAACATATAGCTTCCCGTCAGCATCACCAGATATTAAGTAGCTGCAAAAGAATCAAGAGGAGTTTCAAAATGAACTAACACAAAAAAAAGGGTGCTAAGTGCCTTTCTGGTTTTTCACATCAATTCAGTTAAATTTAACTGTGTTAGTATACAATAAAACACACTAAAATTTGCCATAAAAGTGAGGAAAGCACTTGGTTATGGTAAATACAAGATAATTCCCACACACTACCATTTCTGTATTACTATAATACCATATATGCTCGCATAGTTAATGCACTTTTTTTTTTCTAAATATCGAAGCAAAGTTGGCAGTGCGTTTCTTAAGCGGGGCAAATTTTATGAAAACTTTTTTGTAGGATGGGCAAAAAATGCGGTAATGCAATAAAAAATTTCCATAGCTTAACCTTATGCTTAACCTGATAGTACGAAACAGAAAAAAATCTAATGAGCAAGGAGGCACCAGTTGTCGGTTTGCGGGACTGCAGCCGATGAATGTATCGGGTGTGTTTACTATGCTGAAGAGAAAAAAAATCCCAAGTTTGACGACAGAATTTTGGGGTGCGTTTATTATGCAAGTGCATTCATTACGCAAGTAAATACGGTATTTCTAACGTGCCCACCACTAAAATGCGGCCATGGCCAATATTGTGAGTGGTAAGCACAATGTTGCTCATTGCAAAGCACTGCAAACCAATATTGGCCCAGCATTGGTTCAAATTGCATTTTGCATATGTTTCCCTTTGTAAATGCTAGACGATTCTTACCTCATGTCTGGTGAGAAGTCTAAGCTACATGCGTACCCAGCAACCTAAACAGGAGAAAAAAAATATATGTCACCTAATGGTCTACGAGAACACCCGGAGAACACAGAAGTGGGACAACATAGTGCCAATAAGAGTCTGTTTAAAAACACGCACCATATGTCCTTCGAATGTCTTTTTACGGTTCAATTTGAAACGGTTGAGAGCTGAGAAAATCATGATCTTGTTGTCCATTGATTGGCATGCCAACCATTTTCCTGCAAAGAAAGCCGTAGCAGATGTTATTGCACTTATTTAATAAGGTTCATAACAGTTAACTGGGTCAGTTTAACGATACTTAACTGATGCCATATTTGATCATGTAAACCGATAGAACTAGTATGGTTAATGAAGAAAAAGATTGGCACGAGAACTACTGGTCAAAACGGTCGCTTGTACAAATCTTATATTGCAGTGACTATTTTCAATGCGTAAGGTGGCACTAATAAGCAAAAGGCTGCTTTGCAAGTTGCTACCGCATACCGTTAGGTGAGAGGGTGACCGCAGGCATGGAGTGCATGGAAGGGTCTGCAATGTATTTCATGTCGACAGGGATGTCCCACTCCCAGACACGCATGCTCTTGTCGTCAGACGTGGATACAAAGCGGCGGTTATCGTCAACAAATGTGATGGTGTTTACGGCACCGAGATGCCTGTCATATTCCTGGACAATCTCTTTGGTCCTGATGTCCCACTGTTTACAGAAAAAGGGTGAGAAGAGAAAGGGAGAGATAGTCGGGTGTTAATTTAGCACATAATTGGCACGGATACAGTGGCAGCAACAACAAATAACACTAAAACTGTCGCCCCAACAATTGAGCAATAACATTTTCGTGGTAACAAATCACATAAGACATAGCCAGGAATCATCACACGTAAGCGGGTCTTTGCTATTTTAGTTGAACTAAGCACCATCTGTCCTGGGCACTTTCATAAAAGCTTGCAGTTTAACAACATCGGCAAATGATCAAAATGATTAGAACCCGCAACTTCAAATGATGCCCTTCAATAGTGTATTCAAGAAAACTACATCAATGTTTTCCCATGTCACAAAAAGATAAAGGTTACCCAATTAACTTTGTTAATCTGTACCTGCCGTGAGTGTGGCATAACTGGGCACTAGCCAGTGGTATGTGCTGATTGCCTGATTTAACTATGAATTTTCTTATGAGTACCGCCCCTACAAACAAAAACCCAAGTGCAATTCCACAGTAAATGCTGTCTAGAGTACACACTACACAAAGCCTTTTCTTTTTGTAAAATGCGACAAAAATTTCCGCTATTACAATGTCAAGTGGAAAACACCTGGTTGCATAAATTTTGAAAATGTGATTTTTTTGTGGAAAAAATGGATTACATTGTTAAATGAGTAAGCCAGAGAATTAACTTGGCAAGTTAACTTTGCAAGTTTCGGAAAATTTAGTAGGGCCAACATGGCCAAAATGTGAAAAACCACACATGCGCGACAGCATACCAGTGCAGCCACTTTGGTGTTAGGACACAAAATTTAACAAATGGAACTTGGAGCTACAGTTTCTATTCTAATAATGAATATGTGGCCATGAAATCAAGAATACCCTATCAGTCTATGCCGTCTTAGCGTTCCACCATAGAGCCTCTCAAATTCGAATGAGTGAAATCTAGCCAAAAAGCCAATACGGCACCACTTACACAGACAATCTTCTTGTCGGAGGTTCCAGCCACAAACAGGTTCTGCTTGTCATTGTCAGGGTTGAACTTGACACAGTAAGCCACCTTGCGATTGGAGAACCTTGCTATGCAGTTTCCTGTATCAATGTGAAGAATGAAAATGTGGGGATGCATTTCGCTCAAAGGTAAATTTTGACAGTTCTACAGAAATGAACAGTACACTGTTATGTGCAAAGGTGCAACATGTGCAAGAGAGAATAAGAATTGTGGTTATGCGCCAGCAAAACAGTTCAGTCTGTGCCTTTATGAAGCCAAGTGGAAAGTTTCAAGTGCCTCACATGCAGCGAGGCAACCTAGCATATACAAAACTTGCACATATGTACTGTACTGAATTGTCTACTTCTAACAGTTCTACAAAACATCCTTTTCAGATATCATTCACAGATTTACACAAGGGTCAAATACCTGTTTGCTAATGCACTCAATGTATTGAACATTTTTCCATGCCCTACAAGTGTGTTTCTTTGAACAAGTCCATGATCTTTTCTAGTACCATCGAAAATATTCGATGCCAATGAAATGATGCCGTTTTCAAGGTTGCCGTGAAACAACACATGGAATCTGAAGTCGTGTACATGCCAGCGCGACACGTGCCCTGCTTAGAGACACACAGTACGTGGGTGTCTATTATTTCGCTACTATTGAAATGCCACCGGCATTGCTCGGATTAAACTCGCGACCTTCAGTTCAGCAGCCGAACACTCTAGCCAATGTTTCACCAAGGCGGTCTGTTTTAGACGTTTGTTGGAATGCTTACAGTAGCTGCACAGCAGCAAAAAAACAAAACAAAGAAAGGTATAAAAGGCAGCGATAAGCTACACTGCTATCAGTACCATCCCAAACTGCGAGAATGACAAAGGTAAGCCTTGTTTTCTGTATTAGTGCTATTGTGTTCTTTTCAATATCTTCTGCGGGGATACTACATTTACTGAAGACGTAGCAAAGTTTCCACTGTGTTGCCAGTTTAAAAGAAAAGTGACACAGCTGAGCTCTTTCAACACATACACTGTGGATAGGCCTGTCACTCACCCGTCTCCGTGTCCCAGAGCTTGACGTAGCGGTCGTAGCCGGCCGACAGGAAGCGCTCGCCCTTGTTGTCAAAGGCAATGTCTCTAACCGCCTGACGGTGGCCGTTGTAAGTCCGCACGCAGCGCCGCTCGTTGTACACCTCCCACAACTGCATACGAATGAGCCAGCCATGAGTGAGAGGAGTTGAAATAGACCATGCAGTTTACTTATTACAACAAGCTTTTCCTGTAAAAATATAACGAGCAAGACCAATGCCACCCTATAAGCAAAGAAGCTTTCATTAGCTGAATATGTCACTTGTAGCATATCGGAGCATTCTGGCAATTTATGTCATTGCCGCGTGAGTATCTCTTGCTCGTAATTTCTCAGTTAGAGCTGCATTTGGAAAAGCAATCAAATTTTCATATGTGAGATGAGGCTAATAACCACAGGAATGTGCAGGGTTCTCTACTACGAGGAACTAAGTTGCACCGCAGACACCCTTCGCTGCTACCCCAATGGGTCGAGTTTTAAACAAGCTTCACAATAAGTGCAAGATTGAAAAGTAAGTAGTTACATGCTTTCCCAGAATGACCAGTAGAGGTATGGTGGAGACTTGTCACACTGAAAGATGATTAGGCTGAGAGCCCTGCCCCTTTCTCCCATGAGCAAACCTATGCTTATTATGTATTTAGTAGCACACAAACCATTTTCCTGCTGAATGCATGCATAGCAGGAACATTAGGAGTCTAATTTGCCCAGCTTTTAATCAGTATGATAACAGCTGGACTGCATGACCACACCTGTGTACCCACACTTTGATCTTACTCCGTGGGGAGTACATACCTTGACCTTGCAGTCCATGCTGCAAGAGAGCAACAAGTGGGCGGACCGAGGGAACCATCGGATCGCCGAAAGGCCCTTTGAGTGACCAGACCACGTGTGGATGAGACGCTTGGGCAGGAAGCACTTGTCGGGAGGCTCGCTCGCACGCAGGTTCACCCCCACGTCCTGTGGGACGTGCAAGAACGACCGGCCCTGATAGTCGTACGGGTCCTTGACTGCAACGGTACAAAACACGTAAACGGCAGCGTGATGTGAACAGATTCGAGGAAGTCAGTTGCTGTTTAATTTAGTAGACATAAACGTTAGAGCAGGACATCGAAAGAAATAACTGTGGCGTTTTAAGTGCCAAAACCACAACATAATGTCAACTACATGCATCAAAGCATGGGAACATTCCCCATATTGGGGAAAAAGACAAAAAAAGAAAGGCCACTCACTGTGCAACACTGTCTTTTCTTCCATCGGCTTATCCTCAGTACGTCGACCCTTTTTGTTCCTTTTTGCCAGAATTTCATCTAGTTCTTCCTGCTCCTCCTGCAAATTGGACAGCAATGCAACACCTGAGAACCAAATGGCTCCTCATTTGCACCATGCTTAGTGCCAATCCTCATGGCTATTTCCTCATTCTCCATGGGCAAAATATAATGTCCTGTTAGTTTAAATGCCATAACAGGGTTGCTCTAAACGAGCTATGCAAATTACGTGCAAATACTACAAGAGTAAAACTTACTTTCCTGAAAATGTCTCGTTTTATGCCTATGGTGTTTATCAAAGCTTCCAGTAGACATAGAATTTTGTTCGTATGAGCTGTTTGGCTCACTAATGATACATACACCTACTTGGTATCAGTAACTTAAAAAACATTCACATTTATACTTCCAATACAACCGCACTCACTTTCAACCTAGGAGCATGACTGATATCTGCTGAAGTTACATTCATGTGGGTGCTATAGCTTTTGCTGTTGATGTGGTATTTACCACAGCATTAGCAAGCGTGTTCAATGCCACGATATCGGTACTGCCTAAAGACAGCAGCAATACTGTGACTTGACAAATCATTTGACAGCTGTACAAATCAGGGCTTACAACCCTACAGTGAACTCAATGGTAGCAGTGTGCATCGACGCCCGACGTACCTCAGTCGGCTTGACATTTCGTTTCTCATCCTTGTACGGGGCCCAGGGTCCAGCAAAACCGTCAATGTCCGACGGGTCATTGTTCTTCGCTTTCTTCCTTTTGTCACCCGGTCGAACTTTCGTCTTTTCGAACACGGTCAGAGAACTGCTCGAAGAAGCACCTTCCGACGAACCGACCATCCTGTGGCCCTCATCCATGGATCCGTCAGCAGTTGGGTCAATAGCGTAGCCTATGCAGTAATACATAGAAGAGAGTTTGGTGGGCTCTCTTGCAATGCACGCAAAACTGATGACAGCAGTAGCCTGAGCACATGTTTGTAACTTACTCTAGTCAGTTACGACCTAAGAATAAATACACGCTCTGCACGCAAACCACCAACCACGGAAGGAGCTTGCCAATCATCTGTATAAGAGAATCGTGCAGGCTAGTTCCCTTTCCAATGGCAAATATTTCTTCTGTGCTAATGTAAATACCACGCATATCAAAAACTAAAGGATCATTGTTCCAACTTAAAATATGGTCTTTGGCTAAAGAGTGATGTAACTTCTGATGAAATTTGCCAGGAGATTCAAAATCTTGATATCTAACCCGTGGCATGAACATGTTGCTGTAAATTACACCAACTATCTAAATTATGGGATAAATTCTCACTGACGTCACTGAACTGCGCAAACGTAATCAGCTGGCATATCTATGCATACTGCTTTCGGGTGGCTATGGTAGGAGCATGCATGTATTTTTATGCTGAATCGACTATCGTGATTTCATTGGCCAATCTACAGCAGCATGCAACGGCGCCTAGCTAAATTACAGTATGCACTCACCATAGCTGTTGAACGTTAGCCTTTGAGACTCAAAGTGGAAGTCGTTCACATGTGCCGGTTCGACGAAACCAGCCAAGGTGTTCTTAACAGCTTTCTGTTGCTGAGTTCTAAAAGGGTTCTCCGGTCCAACCTGCAAACAAGACACGCATACGAGTATGGTACAGTAAGTATTACGATGGGGGTAGCGAATGAGACGCGCCGATAGGAAACTACAGCGTGAGCTTAATCAGCGACTCCAAAGCAAACATTGATCTTTATGACAGAACATTCTACCGTCAGTCGTAAAGAAGTGCGACGCGATACTTACGACAGGAGCGAAGAGGTTTTCGAACTTTGGGTTGAACAGCAGTTCCTTGCTTGTAGGATCGATCGGCTTGACGCCGCAAACCGACTCCTAAGGGAGAAGCAAAAGAACGTGCCTTCACAATAGCGATCACAATCGAATAGTAAGTGCCTTAGCCCGCTACGTATGTATTGTTAATGGGAGCAATGTCGATGGCTACCACGTGCTTATGCACAAACACAGCGCCTGCAGCGTTGAACTGCGTGCGAACAGCTGAGCGCGATCTGGTTTATCGCCTCCTCACCTTAACGGCCACTTCAGGAGCTGCATTCAATTGGTACTTTTTCTGAATCGCAACAACAGACTGTGTTGTGGGCGGCAGCCTGGTGAAATTCCCCTGGATTTCTTCATTTTTCGTCGCATCGTCGTCGCCGTCACTGCTAGCGTACTCACAGATTGACAACATTGCCGCCATATTGGCGTTTGACACCATTAGGACCGCATTTAAGAAATAAAATGATAAATTAAATATGAGAGTGTAAAGTTAACTCACTTGCGTTTTAAATAATATAAAATGATATGTGAAATTGTGCACACAATTGTTTTTCAAAAACTAAGTATTAAAAGAAGTGTCATCCAGGTCGCCATCTTGTACTAAAGGTTGTGCCTGGAGTGCTCGGGTGGCCAGCGAAATGTTGTTTTTAGAGTGTTTTACCGCAAATTCTTAACATATCTGAAGCGCGTAGGTTTTAATTTACTCAAAGAAGTGCCGCCGGCAGCGGGTAGCTCCGACGTGGGTTGCCCGTACGCAATTTAGATGTAAAGGTGAGCGATTTTTTTCACCATCGTTTTGATCCTCATTTCCCAGCGTTTCTCGCGCGTCCCGTTTTGCCAAGCGCTGCCCAAGTAAAAGTGTTCGCGAATTTTTCGCATTTTCCACTGGGCTTTCCTGCATCCCAAGCACCTGTGCTTGAACTTTCCAACTGCACTTAACCTTCGAACTTCCTGTATATACATAGGCTTAATACGTGGAATCATTTACGTTATTTTGAGTGCTGAAACACGTGTGTGAAGTTATCTCTCTCTCTTTATTGCGTCGTGCCTGTTGTTTAGTTCGCTTTGGTCCACCTCTGCAACGCGAGCATTTGCATAGTGAATTCGAATGAAAGTGCCGTGCAGTTAGCTAGCAGCGCTCAGACTGCGTCGATCATTCTCGTGCCTGCCTTCTCTACACGGTGTCTGTGCGCATTGTCTGAGTCGTTCCTGTTGCGTGATGCCCACGTAATATTCGCATTACACCCTATTTAGTTGCGTAATGAGTCGCGCGATGTTGCTGTTGCATTGAGATCCGCGCTGCTGCGAACGGCACCCCCCCCCCCCCCTGCTCCGGATAACGAAACATAGTCGAAGTGGGTGAGGTCATTCCTTTTTCCGCTTGCGCCGTTTTTGTGTTTTTTTTTTCTTTCGTTCTGGCTCGCGCGCGGGATTCCTCATGACGAACGACACGTATAGTGTCTATGTGATGTGTGTCGTAATTCTCGTGCGCGTAGTACGCGCTACATGGGCTACAAGGTTAAAACGCGACGGGCCCGTACTCGGCGGACCGCGCCTCTTTTTGACGCTTGGGGTTCTCTCGCTGCGCCGGTCAATCGTCGCCTGTGCCGCGGTCTTTCCGTACTTCCTCATCCTGCACGGTCTCCGATAATTTCGACGGGTCTAGCTCGCCCTCCGGGGAGGTGCACCCGAAACGACGCCTTCCTGTGTGACGAAAAGAGAATGTATTCGGGTGACTGTCCCGTTTCCGGTACCAATTGTTTACGTCCGGATTTGGCTGCAGGGGCGGCCCGGTGTTATGTCAACAATCGCCTGAAGACCCTTGGCTGCAGCTCGCGATTGCTGCGTTATTTTTTTTTTTACGAGATAACGTCAGCGCCTTATGTAACAAGCCACGGGCACGCTGGCAGCAAAAAGTAACGCATTCGCAATACCTGGACAAGAAAGGAGGCCCTGTGACGGTTAGAGTTGCGAGTTTCAACGGAGTCATGCTACAGTTATGGCTGATCGAGTGATGTTTTTTGTTACTGCAAGGGTATGTTTAAAATCTTACGAACAGAGATGGCTTATCTTGTATAAATTTGAACTCGTGACAGAGAAAGGTAATTGCACTGTGTTAATATCGTTGTTACCGCTTGTGTTTTTTGAAAAATTCTTCTATTATCAATTAATCATCGTTATTTGTAAGAAGCACATAAAGTGACATTTCTGTACTGCTTAAAATGAGTTTCTTAAATGAAGTAGTGGAAGCAACTGGTTATTTGCACTGTGTTACTGGTACTACAGCGTGATACTGATTTGATGTGCTTGTTCTTGAAAAAAAAAATACTAAGTGCTTTTACTTGTCTGCATTGCATGAATGTAGCTGTTTTTGTACTGGTAAGCTTATATGGGGAGACACCTCTTCAGTGCTACTTCTTATTGGCCAACAAAGTGTTCTTTCTTTGTAAAAAAAAAAAAAGTATGGTAGAGTCTCACGCCAGTTTGCCTTTACAAAACGGGGATTTGTGGTTACTGATTTTTTGCACTTTGTGTGAGTCTATGTGATATACCCGTGCCACACAGGCATAGAAAATGACATTTGGTAGCGAAGGCATTCAGATCCCGAATGACATCTTTTTCGGCGGCACTGCTACACGGTCAAAGCGAATGACATTTGACTTGATGTCGATCGCAGCACCTTCCTCGTGAGCATTGGGCGAGTAGCAATAAAAAAGTAAATAAAGTGTTTACAAGCCTCATACACATCAGATAATAAATAAATGTATAAATAAGCACATTATGCTGCTGTTAGAGTTCGTTTGTTACTTTGTTTCATGACGTTGCAACTGACCGTGTAGCAACTTAAGCCAAAGCTAGTCAGATCCGCAGCGTAAAAAGAAAATGGCGCCTGTCGCATTTATTTTACAGCGTCTACCAGTTGAAGATAAGTTTTTAAGCACTTGTTTATGTGATTAGTATAAATAAAATATGCAAAAAGTTACCTTTCAGCCGAATCAAATGTCATTTTATACAATTACTTCATCAGCTGTGCAGTCGAGAGTACGCATTTATCAGTTGAATGAGTTCTGGCGATGACATTTGGTGACGAATGGCATTTGGGTGAATGCCATTTCGTTCATCCGTGTGGCACTGCGCGAATGACATTCAATCTGAAGGCATTTGGATATAAATGCCGTTTTCTCTGCCCCTGTGGCACGGGTATAATTGCCTTCACTTGTAACAAAGTAGAATAATGGTGTTAAGGGGAAGCAAACTAGGGGGCTTTTCACGAAGGACTCGTTTCTAAGTTAGATGTAAACAAATCTGTCGAATTAACGATTAGGCCTGGGAATGTGTAGAGGCTGTTCTTCTACTGTGCTGTGATAATTCAGTTACAGTTTATTACAATTCAACTTGCAATCGTCGGTACAAAAAGATATGCAGACGAGGGTCCCAAAGTCAGCGACTGCAAACGGAACCCTCCGTAAAAAGTAGAATAGGAGGTGTACAGCAAGAGAGAGAGAGAAAAAAAAGATGTAAAGTACAATTCCAAAGCAAAAAAAAAATCATCGGAACGTAACCAGACATTTGGGGCATAAAAAAAAAATTATATAAGGAACGTTTTACACCATGAATGATCACAATGAAAGCAAATAAAGCTATCAGTGAAACTATTTACAAATAATAGCAAGTTTTAATTGATGCCTACATGTGTTCAAAACAGACTGTTCAAGTGATTGTGGAAGGTCATTTCAATTTTAATAGGAATGGATTGAAGTCTATGAAAGATCGCCTTTCTCTTTGCTGGAATTTGAATTTAAAACATTCGAGTTAGTGGGTGTCATGTGCTGCGTGGTGCACTCTGGCAAGAATTACTGTTCCACAATCGCTGCCTGGTTTACACTCCCTGGGAAAATATGCTCAGAAATACCCAACGTAGTGGATGTAGGAAGCACCTTCCATCACTGCTCAATTGGTAGATCAGTGTGCCCTTATCCCCCTGATTGAAAAGGGCAGTTTTCATACACTTCCTTTAGTTAACATCCTCCATGCTTTTTCTTGCCTAATTGCCTGTTAGAGTTAAGTGTGAGGCACACGAAGAAGTGCTGCAAAGAAGGAAAAAAACAACAACATAGTGGCGAGGTCAAAATGCCAGCGTGCATTGCATACCAACGTGAAACAGGATTTCCTTTGTACATGTAGAGCACGCGTTCATTTTGGGCCTTGTAAGCATTTGCCTTTTCTTGTGCGTAAGCTTGTCAATGTCACTCTGTGCTTTGTTTCTTTTGGAAGTTTTTACAGAGAACTGTGGTGTGCTTTCTGGGAGAGGGGAATTTGAAGTGTCTGTGTAGTTAGATGATGTCTGTAGGAAGTGGTGAATACATTTGATCTTGCAAAGTTTTTCAGAATGAACAGAGATTAATTAGTCAGCCATTACACTAACATACTAAGAGAGCCAGTGCATTGGTTGGACAGTGAATGTTTGCTAGCATGCCATGACCCCGAGAAGTTTTATGTAGTCAAATGTGTGTGTAAACGCTTTCCGCTTGTGCAACATGCTTTTGGATTGCTTTCTTTTAGCTGAAACGTAAACTCTGGATAAAATGGTAGAAATAGTTATCAATGCTTCATTGAAAGCTTCTATGCAAATCTTTTTTTACATCATGCTTATGCATAGTGTTAATAGTTTAAAGGTTGTTTTTTTAACATGTATAATTACTCATTGAAGTGCATATGGTTCATTCACGCAGTGGGAAAGATTCAAGCCTGACTTTTTCATTTGAAGACATTTATCTGGATTCCTGTATAGACACAGCAATATGCAGCCAATCAGAAAGCATGGGGGCATTATTCATATTTTTTTTTTCTGGCAGTATAGCAATTATGAGATAACAAAAAGTGAATGAAAATATATTGCTACTGGTGGGAGTCATACCCACTATCTTTATATCAAGCATTTGGAGCACTATCAGTAGGATGGCCATGGTGGTGTGGCTGCTCCCCAGTCCATGTTTTTCGGCAGTTACGCATGAGTGACCCTAGGAGTGTTGGCCTGTACGAATAAGATTGTTGAACATTCTTTTTCGCCCAATAGATGTGTCGCATAGTAACCAATGTTCAGGAGTCGGCTAGTAGACTCGCATTCTACCGAATAGCGTCACATATTCCAGAGCGTCAAATAGCGTCACATTTGTCCAGCAAGTGTGGGTCTTTCAGTCAATCCCCTTTTTTCTTGTTCCTGGATGGCATCTTGAGGTTATTGGCATGAAAAAAAAAAAATTTGAAATAGTCTGCCAAGGAAGGATGTTACTCATTTGTTCTTGTATGCCCTTTGTACATTCCTTACAAGCACAGTTGTGAAAATGACAGTTTAAAGCGACATTGTTTCTAAATCTTTTTTGTTTTTTTTTGTCATGGTGCTTTTTCTAAGCTTTCTTTAAAATTTATTCACCCTAAAAAAGGAAGTGTGTGCACTCCTGAGGTGTTTCATGCGACCCAACTATGATCCTGTCATTGCTTATGTCCTTTCTTGAAAGCTGTGAGCTTACTACGTTGCTAACAAGAATGCAACGTCACTCTGATAGCGCGCATCCTGTTTGTCACTTGGAATCACTGAACGCACCGCAATACAAGGAAAGGCATGTGACGTAGACAATAGTTATTGTTGAGGCAGAAAGCTGCTCCAAGTGTAAAACATCATAAATTCAATTAGTGTGCCGTTAAATGGTGTCCTTTTGTTTCAGTGCTCGCCGAAACATGTTTCTCACTTTTTTTTTCTCTCGGTTGCAGCGTTTGGAGAGTAGTCCGTGGCTGAGCAGCCCGAGGCAGGCGGTTGGCAATGCCACTGGTGCAGCGGCTCATCGAACCTGTGCATGTGTCCAGGGGTACCTTGCCCCTGGATGCAAGAGGTGCCCCGGCAGTACAGGTATGGGAGGCATACCCGTGTGCATCACTGTTTCACTGTTACTGTTTTCGCATAAGCCACCGATAACTATGAGCGCCTAACGTGTAATGATGCAGCTGTTGGTTGTGCTCCCTTGCAGGTTCCCAGTGAGCTTGAATGCGTGACGAATGGCTCCTTGGCCAATGTCGTGCGGCAGCTCTCGTCGCTGTCCAAGCACGCACACGACCTCTTTGGCGCCTTGTTCCAAGATGCCACGGCCCTGGTCACTCGAGCGGCCGCCCTCCAGGAGAGGGTCGACCGGCTTGCTCTCAAGGTCACCCAGCTGGACTCGACGGTGGAAGAAGGTGAGCACCCGCATGACAGGCATAAATGCTGTTTCTTCAGAGGCGCTGAATGAAAGTCTGCGGTGCGCTTGTCACTTTCTTGATTGTCACGTCATGTGTATTGAATGACACGTCGCACTCTACACTTAAGGAGTGTGCTGGTTGTAGTGCTACTCTGCTAAGTTACAGTGAACCCTCTTTTACTCAAACTCTGATATCTCAAAAATGTTGATCAAGAAAGTTTTTTTTTCTTGCAGTGTGAAGTGTGTGATTTTTGCTCCTTATCATATCAAGTTCTTGCATCTAACTTGATATGTTTGGCATTGTGATGGTTGCATGCCTTGAGAGTTGCGTGGTTGCCCTCCATGATTGTGGCAAACAGTAGTTTTTGGTCATGTCATCATGGCTGCTCACTTTAACAAATATGCGCATTGCCATTCATGGTCGTCTTTTTAGCAAGCTCACAGTGGTGTAGTGACGTTCTAAAGGTTGGCCGATGTGAGCTCCCATATGTTACAGTGGTCTTGCCTCATTCATTTTAAGTGTTGGCGTTTTCATCCACGTTGTGTTGACTTTGTTGCCCCGTTCTTCTCGCGCAGTGTCGCTGCAAGACATTCACATGCGCAAGGCATTCCGCAGCTCCATAGTGTACGACCAGCAGGTCGTCTGTCGAGGGACCATGCCTGCAGGCATGCTCGAGATGTACCAAGCCTGCGACAAGCCTCCGCCCCTAGACAAGCTGAATCCTTACAGGTGCGCGTGTTGCTTTCTTGTGGCTTGAGCTTGCGACATGTGTGCTACCAGATTTAGGTCCTCAGTACGGAGGAAGATTTAATCGTCGTAGTGAATGCATATCTTTGGGAGCTAGTTGAACTGCGAAGATTAGAATCTCAGCGGCACTGAAACTTTGCTCATTCAGTCAGTGATTGTCACTGTAAGGCAGAACTCTATCTTTGTGAGAAACGAGATGAGTCATTCACCCTACATTAGGGTGAAGGGGGAATTAAAGTAAAATGACTATTCGGTTTATGGTGCACTCGTAAAATGAGGTGACAATCTGCGAGTAATAGTGCCATCCTTCGTGAATCTGCCTTCTTTGCTCCCCATTTTGCGATGGCAATGATGCTGGCTGGGCTGGCCACGACTAGGTTGTTGCAAATGTAGTTAAGGTTTTAGTTTCTGATCTGAAAACACTACTGGAATTTTTAGATGAATTTTATTTTGAGGAAATAAAAAAGGCATTCTTTAAAATTTAGTACTTAATATATTAGCTCATTATGAGCTATTGTTTTTCACCTTGAATATTCTGGGGGCTGTTTGAAAGGGGACGTTTTCAATGGGGGATGATGTGCAAGCGCCGTGCAGTCAAAACAGCAGAAGCCTTTTATAAAGAAACTGATTTAAGAGACAAGTGGGTATTGGAGACACCAGTATGCCTCCAGTAAAATACGGATCGATAAGATAATGCGTACAAGTTACCCTGCTCATACGAGACATCTCGTGTAACAGACAAAAACTGCTGTTCAGAGCATGTCTCTTATAAAGGGGTTTAACTGTACAGCTGTAGGAACCATTACTGCTGCTAGCACCTAATCTCGAGCTATAAAAGAAATGCCAAAATCAGGATCAAATGAATGAAGGCTGGTCTTACAAAAATGAAGGGCCACTGTATAAGATCTTCAGTTGAGCTTCTGAAGGTGAAATAATTGAAGTTTGCTGTGTTCAAAGCAGTGCCTGGGGAGGTAGCTATGGTCATACCTTGACATGTTGGACATCTACTGTGTGCAAAGCAGCGCCTAGGGAGGTAGCTAGGCTCATACCTTGACAAGTTCGAGATACCACCCCAATGTTTTCTTGTTTCTGCAAGTTAGCGGTGGTTGATGGAGCTGCACGAGTGAAATTTAAAAAAATATATTTTATTTGTTTTTTTATTGCTAGGGATGATGGCAAGGATGGTCTCAAGTCATACACAGATCCTGACTACTTCTTTGAGCTCTGGAGGCGGGAAATGCTCAAGGACACTGAAAGGATAATGCTAGATAGAGGCAAAAAGGTGAGTGCTTTGTCTTTGAAAGTTTTTCTCTTGTGCGATTCGAGAGTGATACATTGTCAATATATTTTGGTAAGAGGGTAACAAAATACAACAGAGGAATTTTTGTACGCAGTGTTGCATTAGTCTCCTCGCAACACCCAACTAACAGTAGTGCAGAAGAGCTTTATTTTATCTCAATAAAAGTGCTGAAGTCAAGGCTTGTGAGATGTCGCAGGCTTACATCTGAATGAAGAAATTGTGGACCTTAACATTGAGTGGAACGGCATGTTGTATTGGCTGGGCAAGTGTGCACTGCAAGGCTAGCTTGAATCCTTCTATTACGAATGTAATTCAGCGGAGGGAGACGTTATACAAAACTATGAAATAGAAATAACATCTAGAGGAGAGTTACACAATTAGCAAATTCATAATTGTGAACTCGTGAGGGAGGGCAGACAGTTAATTTTAAGAGGGGGTGTTAGGGTTTGTGACATTTTCATCTACATTTACCATGTGATGTCGACAAATGTGTGTGAGCAGTCGGAAAAGTTGCCAGGTGCTAAAACTAGAGAAATTCTATTATCTGAATTAACTGTCGTAAAGTGGCAGGTAGTCATTACTTGTGCTTTTTTCGTTTTGTAATGAAAAACGTTATAATATATATAATTAAATCATGCAGTATAATCTCGGTAATATAATCGTATCACCAAAAAATTATCAAAATGCACTCTCAAACCACAGTAATGCACAAAATGTTTTTGTTTTTCCGTTAAAGGAATTCTTGTGTGTTTCTACAACACTGGAACAGACCAATAAAAAATTAAAAAAAATGGTGCAGCTGGCTGTTGCAAACACGCGCATCAGAGCTTCGCTTAACACTTCTGAAGGTGTTACCCCCGAATGCAGAGATGTTACTTGACTCGTACTTGACTCGTTCTTGACTCAAGACAGTCTTGCCGGTCGCCATAAATCGTTCTCGAACTTGCGCATGACTTGAAGGCGACTTGGCTCGGTCGAAGTCAGGACAAGTTTCAAGTCAGCTGCGGGGCTTGCTTGAAAGCGACTTCACGCGTCATTCCAACATGGCCACCTCTCGAATGGACGTCGCGTGAAAGGTGGCCGCTTTTGAGTTTGCTTGCTTCGCCATAAGCGTAGCATTTTTTGAGGCGCACTGCCTGCCGAAGATTCTTGGAACCGCTTTACGTGACCAAGGAAATCCGATGGAGTTGTACGACGAGCAACAATTCCACGGCAGGTACAGATTCATGAAGAACGCCGTGGGGCAGCTGCTCGTTATGTTGCCGCTCCGTGAAAGTGGGGACAACCGAAGACAGCCCGTGCATCCAGTGTTACAGCCACTGATGGCTCTCAGGTTTTACAGCGCTGGCACATTCCAACCAGTCACCAGAAATTTCGTCCGCATTCCGTAGTCGACAGTGTGCCGTGCAGTCGGAAAAGTTACGCTACTCATCGCAAAGCACCTGTACGCGATGCTGGTGCACTTTCCGCAGCCGGCGGACTGTTATGAAGTGGCTGAGTTCCCTTGCGTTACAGGTTGTGTCGACTACACACACGTGCGTATTAATAGCCCCGGTGTCGACAACGCCGAAGTGTTCCGTAACCGCAAAGGCTATTTCTGTTTTTCTATAACACGACGACATTTTCCGTCTCGTTCGGTAAAAAAAATCGACTCGGTGCTGTGTCCGTGTGCCTCGTCTATCCTTTCGTCCCGTCTAGGGCGCTGTTTTTCGCTCAGAAAGGCATCGCTAGTAGCACAACGCTACGTAAAATTTCACACACATAAAAAAGAGGTGCCCCTATCACGGGTTTTTTTTATCCGCTTCACCATCATGCAGCGCGACACTGTTGCACCCCGCGAGACAGAATTCTGCTGAGGGCAATGTCCTGACCCCCACTTTTTCTCTTGTTTACTTGTTTACCAAGCTCAACAAAAGGATACGAATCACATTTGTTCCCAGAACTTGTTTTTTTTTTTCATAATTGCGACCTAGCCCACTACAGGCATGCACACAGGTGAACAGAAAGGCAAATACTGTGAAAATTGCATCACCTCGTGAGCCCAGTCAGCCCAAATACATGCCGTGACGTTAGATTGAAAAAAAAAAAAAAACGACGAAAGAACCCAACGCGATGCTTGCTTCGCCTCCAAACAAGCAACCATGGAGAAACGCGCCGCATTTGGGTGGCCACTAAAACCAGCGGGCAACGAACGCTCTACAGAAGCAACACTGCGCATTGCTGTGGCGGCAGGCACTACGTGCCGCTCGTTAGCCGTAAAATGGCAAGAATATGCTTGTGGCCCTTCGTTTTTATAGTTATTTTAAAACGTACGGTCTTTTTTTGATGTAATGCATGCCTTACGCGAACAACTTCATTATTACCCTCGTTAGCAGGCGAGCAGCGTGTTTCTGCTTTGAAGCTCGTTCTTGACTTGACCAAGCAAGACAGCCTGAGCATCTATGAAACGCGAAGGCTGACTTGGGCGTTTTGAAGTCCGCTGCTTGCTTCGCGCCGACTTGCTCAAGTTAAGTTGAAGTCGTGAGCCAAGTAACATCTCTGCATTTGGGGGTTAGTCTCCACCATGGTTGAAAGTGTGACTGCCAGGGTAGCTGCCTGAGGTGTGGCTGACAACACATCAAGCAAAACTGTCTTTTTCCTTGACCCAGTAGTGGACCTAGTGTGCAGTTATGCAACCGGAGTGCGAATTATCGAATGGAACTTTCGCACCCTGACAACTTATGCTGCTAGGTGCGGGGCAGCTGGACACTGACATCAAAAATTGGAATTGGGCCAAGACCACATGGGCGAAATCATTCGTATCCGTGTTCCCACGACAGTCACATTGTATCCCTCAGTATGAAGTCGCATAAATAGTGGTTTTCATTCAACACTAGCACTCTAACAAACTGTAGAAAACACCACATGGTGTATGTTTGCATGTGTATGTGCATGTGTGATGAGAGCTTCGCGTTTCTAGCAACTAATTCTCGGCTTGTATGCCGACAGTGGCCAGGCTGAGCGTAATTTTCTCATTTCTTTTTTGCTACGCTTCTTTACGTCTGGCTTGGCCTTCTGCTTGTCCTCTAAGCTGGTGCATTCCAAGGATGGAGCTGAGGTAAGTGCGAATTCGGCTTGTTGCTTTTGCAGCTTTAACCTGCACATCTGTGTCTTACCTTCGTATTTGTGGTGCGTGCGAGTTTCTTTTCAAATGAAGCTGGCAACGGTATAAAATCTAGTGATGGAAGCGCTTTCCTTACTGGTAGCATTTGTGACTAAATTAAATTGTCATATTTGAAAGACGAGGATTTGATCGCTTTAAGAAATTTACTGCCTTGCAGGTTGACTGCAGCAAAAATTTTTGAGATCTGATAAGTTCGAGCAGAGTTACAGGAATTTGTCGCACGCTTTAAGAGCCTTTTCTCTTTGTGCCAGCGAGCACGCTGAAAGCTTTGTAGGAGGGAGGTGACAAGGGAACAAAAAAATGTCAGTTCGTCAGCGCACATCATGCTTTTGAGTACTTTGTTATTCTACGAATGCGGAGCTTACCTTAATTAAGTTGATTGCGAGTTAGTGCCCATGCTCATCGTGGAATCTCGTGGTGTTCCCGGTAACTCTGCCGCTCACGATGCTCCCGCAATGACGAAATCATCAGGAAACCGCAAAATTTCGTTTTTGTGAGAATTTCGTTGCCACCAGTATGTAACATAAAAACAGTGATATGGCCAGCAGAACAAATTATTGCCAGAAGTCGGTCAACCTACTTGCCGACCCTTGCCATGCAACAAGTTCAAAGCTCTCCCTTCGCACTGCAAAAAGTGGTTCTTTGCTATGTCCTCGTCATGTGCACCGAAGAAGAAGCGAAGGGTGTCCAGCGCATCCAAAACAACCCGCTGGTTGGGTTTCTCCGCGTGCGTCTCTTCATGGTCCTCGGTGTCGTCAGCTTCGCGCACACTTTTGATAATGGCCTCGTCGGCCACTTCCTTGTACATGACAAAAAGCGACAGAAACTTCCGCTTTTTGGCTGGTGGGGGCATTTTAGCAAGAGCTGATATGCCGGTAGCCACCCGTAGCACTTTCACGCAAACGGCCACACACAACTCGCGGCGCTCACGTGTGTGAGGCTACGGAAATGACGGAAGCAATGCAGGATGGGATTGTGTCGCCCCCTAATGGTGTCGCTGCAAGGCTGCTTAACAAGGTGATATTGTTGCCGTTCTTTTCTTTTTCCGCGATCAACGGAGAATCCGCTTCCGGCGTCAAGCTTTTCTCAGGCACCATTGTAACCTCATCTCGATTTTGCTACCAGTTCCAGTCTTCTCTTGGTCGTTTTGATTGATTCCAACTGTCGGTGTTGCTTCGGCCTGTTGAGCTTGTCCGACGGCGCCAATTTTGAGTATGCATAACATGCATACGAGCATATTTTCGACAGTTACCCTTTGGCGGGAGGTTAAAATAATTGCCGCACCGTGGTAGAAAATTCGTTAATGCGGGATCGCTGTCCAAAAACATTTCGTTGCCGCGAGATACGTAATACATGGGCTTCTATGAACGTTCGCCGGGGATCTGGAAATATTTCGTTTTCGCTCGGATTTCGCACTCGCGGGTTTCGACTGTATAAGTTCATGGCATCATTTGTCGAAAGAAGAGGGAACAACTTCTAGCTAGCGTTAAGAATTAGTAAAAAATTCCAGGCTGCATGCTGCTCTATAATGTCCGGCTCTATCCCTCGGGAGCGTTGACTACTGATTGGCAGCGTTTTATGACCATGCTGATAAAGAATGGATGCAGCTTGTGCCAAGTTATGCTGAGCTGGGTCGCAGTAGTGCTGGTGGGCACCTTACTGGTCCCGACTTGGATAGGCTTTTGCCTTCTCTCCTTTCTTTCTCACCCCTTGTTATACTACACTGTACACGGCTAAGCTTGCTCTATTTTTTTAGTCTGTGTCTGTGTGTTTGTTTTTCTGTCTTTCTCTTTGTTTTCTTTCTCTTTCTTTCTCTCGTGTTTTCTTGTTTTAGTATTTCTTCTCTCTCTCTAATTGCTTCCTCACCTTTTCTTTAGTACTTGTTACCTTTCCTTCTTGCTTTCTATCCAAAACACAGAGGCAAACCTTGACCATAACAGCTGCAGTAAAACTCATGTATCGTATATTTGCCACGAAAGTTCGGTGAATCCCACAAGGTACCACACTGGTCCCCTAAAAAAAAAATAACAAGGGAACATATGGATGACAAACACGAACTAGGGCCACACGTTGCAGTGATTGAGTGTGTGCTTGTACAGGATGACGATCATTTTATAGCTACGACCAGAGCTTGTTACCGGAGTCCGTGAAATGCAGTGGAACCTCGATTGTGTGGCATTGAGCTGACCATGCAATAACGCCTTAAAATCCGGGCATCATATAATTGAAATACTACTACACATATCGCTAAGAAATCTTGTCAGCAAGTGTTAATGTTTAATTGTTGGGGTTTAACGTTCAAAAACAATCATTGATTATGAGAGATGCTGTAGTGGAGGGCTCCGGAAATTCGAACACCTAGGTTTCGTTAACGGGGACAAGGGTCTTAAAATAGCATAAAATGGAAAAAAAATTCTGACTTTTAACAATTGCAATTTGAGGTATTTATAATCCAAAGTGTGTTTCGGAAAAGCTTTATATTCTGGGAAAATACCATTTCTTTTTGGTAAAAGCTTAATATATAAAATTACAAACATTTTTAAAACTGAATACATAATTTTCTTCGCATTGTTATCTTTGTGAAGTGAATGTGCCTTACGAAAGTTTTGAGCAGGTTTTTGTGAAGATATCTAAACGAAATTGGTGCCATTTTTTTCTGCAGCACTTCAACTACAGGCTAAAGCTTTCATTTTTCTTTCAACCTTGATAGAATTATAATTAAATGACAAATACCAGCTAATTACTTGAAGCTCATTTTTACCTTCCAAGTTTAAAAATTATTTCTGATCAAAGAAATAGTTGTGACATCTAGTTTGTTTTAGCCTGGGGGATGAATCTTTTGGAGGGAACATGTAGTTTTGAAAACTAACTTTTCTTATTATGAGCTACCATAACAACCTGTAAGAAATTATCTAATAATTGCAAATTTGCAATTATATTTTTTCTGAATGAGATGTTTGAAATCTCCATTCATTGGTACACGTGCATGGTAATTTACATGACAGTAGGATAATAAATAGTTCTTTTTAAGACCCTTCTTCCCCCTTAATGTGCACCTACATGCAAGCACACCGGCTTCGAGCATTTTTGCGACCATCAAAAATGCGGCTGCCGCAGCCAGGGTTCATTCCCGCAACACGCTTGTCAGTGTTTATTGCCTACACTCAACAATGCACAACTCTTTCTTAGCTTTGCAGAAAGTGTTCATCTGTCCAACTTTATCTTGTTATATCTGCTTCACCTTGGTTTAAAATGATACCGCTCACACTAGTCCAGCCAGTTGCACTAGAAAGTGAGTGACAGGCCACATCTAGCCGCTAGCATTAGCAGCAAACCATTTTGGAGGAGGTTCCATAGCCCAAGTCACTGCTTGCTTCCGTTCTCACAATTTGTTTTTTTCTCCCACTTCCCACAGCCCAACCGCGTTCGGCCAGAAGGCAAGAAGCACAAGAAGGTGCGGCAACCGCACAACACGAGGGAACGCTACCGTCAGCTGGCCACAACGCAAGAGTTTCTGGACCACACGCCCATCTACGGTACCACCACTCCATACAACAACATCAGGGCGCCAGCACCGGGAGCACCTCTGCCTCACGTTCCCCTGCAGCAGCAGCCACAGGCACCGCCTGCCACACTACCCGACGGTCCTGTGCGCCCAAGCAGCCTCGAGCTCACTCCCGGCGCCCACTACCCACCTCCTCCGCCCGCCTACTCAGAGCACGTCCCACCTCATTCGCCGAACCACTACCCGCCTCCACCTCCTTACGTGGAGCAGCAGCCTCAAGCCTCTCCAGCCAACGGGAACGGAACGCCATCGCGTAGGCCTCGTCCCAGCCAACCACCTCCGGCCCCACCCACTACGGGTTCAGTTTCCAGCGGGACCTCTTCGCCGAGCATTACAGGAGGCACTCCGTCGAGCGGTGCCAGTCGTCATAGAACGGCAAGCCAGAGAGAAACACTTCCACCACCGCCGCCGCCTCCGGAAGCTGGTGGCCCAGTTGTGCCCTGCGTTGTGGACGCACCTCCGCCTCCGGTGCATCAGACTAGCGTGGACAACGGAGGTGCGGACAGCATGGAACTGCCCCCGCCGCCGCCGGCACCCGATGCTGTGATGGATTCTGCAGTTGGCGCCAGCATTGCTGCAGCTCCACCTCCCCCGCCGCCGCCTTTGCCTCCAGCCAATGGGATGACTGCGGCTCCAGCGATGGTCAATGGCGGCCTATCCAACGGTATGTTGGCCGAGTCTGAGAGCTCTGGCTCCAGCAAAGGAGGAGGTGTACAGAAGGAAGAAAGAGCAGCCCCTGCCCCCGTGAAAGGGACAACCCCGGCACCACCAACAGATGCCCGGAGTGACCTCTTGGCTGCGATTAGAGAAGGTGAGCTATTGATGGAATGTGCTGCTTACCTTCTCACATCACATTTCTTGTAGAAATTACTTGCGATGAGTTGATTCTATTAGAAATACAGGGAAACCTTACTGTAATGAACTTCCATATCATGAATTCCTCAATATTATGAAGTTTTTTTATTCCCTGCCGCTACTCCATAAAACTGCATGTATTTAATTTAAGACTTCTATGTAACAAAGTAACAGCGAGGGACATCTTTAATATAACTAATTTTCGCCATGGACAATCTAGGAATTTGGCCCGAATTTTGTCACGTTGGGGCGAGCATGCATCTTTCGCAGTTTGCTCGCTGCCGCCCGCGTCTTAAGCTGTGGCGGTGTGCGCGATGTGCCTTGGTGACTCCCAGGCGAGAGCGAGCGTTATTGCGCACGGATGTGCGTGAGGCAGGCAGGCCTGCCCCTTGAGCTGGCGTTGCTGCTCTTCTTGCCGCCACACGTGTATGTGCCCTCCCCCTCCCTACAAAAAGAAAATGAACAGTATATGCATGGAATGAGTGCTGATGAGTGGGTGAAGCACCAGAGGTACATCCGTAAACCGTGAATTCTCCGTAAATCTTACTCAGTCGATTATGTAAAGACGGTGAGCATGCACTGCAGCCGTTTTTACGGGCCCTCCGTTCCATCGCCTTGTCTTCGTCGCTCTTACTCTAAGCATACAGACTGCCAGCAAAAGAGGAAGTGTGCCAAGAGCGAACGCGATCTTCCATCAGATGAGAGCACGCATCGGAGTAGAGCAAGGGTCGCAGCACCATCTAGTGACCAATTCGAGTACTAGCGGTGCGAGCGCCGCAGCGCCTTCTAGTGAGCGCTTTGAGTACTAGCGGTGGCTACTACTACGTGGCACTTGCCTATGCCTTAAGGAGCTTCACCCCTAAAACTACTTTTGCATTGGCAGTGCCACTCTACTATAGCTGCAGAAGTCTGAACTGCATTGCAGGGCATGACACTTTGCCTTGTCACACATTTAGTTAGCCTCCTGTATGTGAGGCCACGCTGCTTATGGAGTGTGCTTTACCGAATAGTTTTCTGTTATATCCGTGCCGTTTTCTCTTCATTTTCGACGCCGTGCGCTCATGCGTGATTTCCATGCACGCACATATGTTCACTTTTGTTCACCTTCAAATGTGTTCACCTTTTTTTTAATTGCGGACAACTCTTTCGTTACTACCGAGAAAATGTCAAATTAGGCGCCAATAGAAGCTGTTCAGAACCACGATGATGAATCTTCGAAAGTTGACTGGTCATGCACTTTGCAGTCTGGTGCTGCGTTGCGAGTTCGCAACGCTGTAGCCTTCGTGATTAGCTAATTAGCTTTGGCAATGCGACGGTGTTTTGAATTCAATGCAATGAATGTGATAGCAGTAAATTGTAATGTTATAGGAAGTAAGGCTGTCAGTCGGCTCTTTTGAATCCGATATCGCGCAACTCTTGCAAAACGCTGATGTAATACGGTTGCTCCAGAGAGAAGTGCTCCTTTCACACGGTATAGCGTTAAAAGCAGACTGATGCTTGCCGAGATAGCACATGTACCAGTGATCGCGACTCATTTAAAATCAAAGTTCACTATTGCTACTGCTCTGCTACTGCTCTGTTTTTTTCCCATTTTGGCGTTTTGTGGCTTCACTTGTAGTTAACTAAATAAGTACCAACTTGCCCAACAAGCAACTCTCCTGAAGAGAGAAAACTGGAAAGTGCCTGCCAGCAGCCCTGTTGCCATTGTTTTGTGCACGATCAATCACTTTCAACTCAAAAGCAACCATGTAGCTTCTGTATCACTTTATAGCGTAACTACAGCGTAAGCACAGAATGGACACAGTGTACAGTAACACATCGCAATACGCACTTGCCACTTCGGCTTGGCTTAGATTAGATTGGGGCGTCGTGCGTTGATAGTATGCATAATACTTACTTATAAGATGATGCCAGGATGTGTCGTGTGTTGTCATCATCACCTGTGGTTGCGAGGAGAAGACCACATTATGGCTGCAATTTTCGGGGGTGTGATAATTACTCGCAGAAAAAAAATATATTTTTGTTGGGCAATATGGAGGTATGAGAATTATACAAGTGTGAGGATTACACAAGTAAATGCCGCAATTTGATTAAAGTGCTGTTATATTGTATTGAGTTGTTAAAATGCGTCTGCTTATATTTGTGAAAGTGGAACCACATAAGGCTAAGTGGGAAAATATTAATGATATCCTGAATGATTGTCCTTGTTTACTAGTTTCAACAATCCATCGAAAATCCTCTGCCTGCATTTGCTGTCGTGTGATGCAAGTGTTAAACTTGTTGTCTTCCTTTTTCTCTTCCTCCCGTCTGCCCTCTCCCAGGCATCAAGCTACGGCGAGTAGAAGACTTTAAGCAGAAGCAGGTGGAGAAAGCAGCGCAGCCTCATGATGTGGCTTCTATATTGGCCAGGAGGGTGGCCATTGAAGTGTCTGACTCAGAGTCCGGTTCTGACAGCGAATATGATAGTGACTGGGACAATGAAACAGAATGCTGAGAGCACAGGGAAGGTGAGTACATGTGTTGTTATGTATTGCCCTCTTTGTGCAAGCTCCTATGAAATGAATAGGCTTGTGCGAATAGTGAAGTTTAGGTTTGGAGTCATTTCGATGTAAATAATGATTTTGGTAGAACAATATTGAAACGAATTCAAATACAGTGCAGACGGCTTATAGCATAACCACTTGTCGTGCGGGCCTGGTTACAACGCAGTCTCTTTCAACTCCCATACCCTCCCATGGTGCAGTTCCCGAAGATGAGAGACCGTTTATAATGCGGGTGTCGAACAATCTTTGTGATAAATGCTGTAGCCAGTGGGCTTCTCAAAGGAGGTGCGCTGGGTGTGCAGCCGGGGAGCGAGCGACAACATTGTTACGAAGGAGGAGGGGACGCATAACGATTGAACGAGGAGCAGAGGAAGAAGACAAGAAAAAAAATAAAAAGACCTTACTGCTTGGGCTCGCGGAGTGAGGCAATGGAACATACTGCTGAGGCAAGCCTTTGCACTTGTGCTAGTCAGGCGGTAGCTGGCTGTTTGCCGACCGAGTTGTTCTCATGTCACGTGCGATCACGTCGTCATTATGTGAATTTCGAGCTGTCGGGAAAAGTGTCATTGTTATTGCACTTGTTGCGTTTGCTACCTCGTGCGTAAAGATTTATGGCATTATGACATGGGCTTTCGTCTTTGCTGTCAGTGTGCATGGATTTATGAAAGTTTCGCGGGCTTTTGTCGTCATCAATCTCATGACTTTGAACGCAAACTTATCGCACGCCCTGCTATTGGTTCAGTGGTTGAGTGCGATCCTCTCGGTACCTGGTCTTCATGCTGCCTTGGCAGAACTTCCTGCGACAACATGTCAAATGGCTAGGCCTAATTACCATTCGGTGCTTTTCGGTAATGGTCACGGGTAATCGAAGTTACAGTTTGGTACGGAATTGACAAAACTGTTTGCAGTGGCTGCTTTTAAAGGGAAGAAATACATATTGATAATGAAAAAAGGCAATGCATGGCACATGTAACACTTGAACCTTCACAGCAATGTACAACTCGCAGAATATCTGAAGAACATCACTGAAGGATATTTCAAGACTTGCGGCCTCCTATGTGCTCTGGAAAAGTCGGGAACTGTTAGTACTTGCAGCACGCACCCGGGGTAGACCACCAAGCTACGACACTCCTGACCCACAAGTCTTTCTACAGAGAGTCCAAATACCACAAGTTGACACGCTTCGAGTCCTTGGACTACATATACATAAAGATGGGTCTGGCTCCGCTGCCCTACCCCGGCTGCAGAACACTGTGACACAGCTCACCCACCTAATCCAAAGGGTGGCTAACCGCCGCAGTGGCTTCAAAGAGCACGACACCCTAAAAATGGTACAAGCTCTCCTTTACAGCCGCATAACGTATGGAACTCCCTACCTCAACCTGAAGACAGCAGAGAAACAAAAACTTAATCTACTGATACGAAATGTTACAAAGCTTGCCCTAGGACTGCCGCCAGCCGTCTCCACTGACCGACTGCTTCGCATGGGAGTTCATAATACCGTATTTACTCGATTCTACCGCGCCTTGATTGTAACGCGAACCCGATTTCCACAACAAAAAAAAAAGTAAGACATCGATTGCAGCGCGCACCCATTTTTCTCGCTGGCCCGCACGATCACACAACTCGAAAAAACGACTCGTTTCGGGAGCGTCTTCCATTTAAATATGAGGTACGGGGGAAGCTTGTGCCCATCTGACGTGTAACAGAGCATTGCCGTCACTGTAGTTTTACCGTGGACCGATGTCAGCACGCGAACTTGCTTCGCCCCCTTCTTCTCGACAGTTGTGGTGCCAGGCATGTCGAAGTAAAGAGGCGTCTGATCGGCATTCCTGATTTGCCTAAGCAGGTAGCCGTTGTTGTGCCGCAAGTTTAGAACGAACCTCTGAAAACTGTGAAGCTTTTCATCGTACTCTTCCGCAAAACTTTTCCCATATGCCCGTTCGCCTTCGGAAGGAAAAGCCTTTCCTCTTCATAAAGTTGGTTAGCCAGCACCTGCTGCTCGCTTTAAACTGGCTCTGCATTAGACCTTTTTCCTAGGCTAATTGCATACCCGCACTTGGAGCAGTTCTGTCGTCACGGGCCACTTTGCCGCTCGCTGCTCAAGCACATACTCGCCGAGCAGCTCTTCAATTTGCGGAAACCGACCATGCTGTGGTCCACTGAAGCATTTGCGTGAAGCTTTGCTCTCGACAATCTTCTGCTTTTGTTTCCTCCAGTCCCGCGCACACGTTTCAGGAACTCTGAACGACCGCGATGCGGCCCGATTTCCGTCCGTTTCTGCACACGCGATGACTTTCCTTTTAAAAGCAGCATCATGGTGCACTTGAGTTTTTGGAGTCAACCTTTCCATGCCGTCGATGCTAATGCAGTACAAGATGACGAACTCCTCGGCACACGTACGAAGTGCCGCACATGAGAAACACATAGGCAGAAATTGCCGACGTGCCATGCCGACGCACGTAGGGGGCGGCTATTTTGGAAATGCCGATGGCAATAGAATGACCGTATTAATTTTTTTTTTCGTACTCCATTCTAACGCGCATGCGATTTATGAACTCGCTTAACCGGAAAAAAGGTGCGCGTTAGATTCGAGTAATTACGGTACGTGGGAAGAACTCACCGAAGCACACCTAATCAACCAGGTCGAGAGACGCAAGCTGTCACTCACAGGGCAAGCTGTCCTTCGAAGCACAGGATACCAGACCACCCTAGAAGCCAACAAAGAACGCAAAGGCAAAATACCGTCACAGCTGCGAGAAAGTCTTGAAATTCAGCAGATTCCTCGAAACATGCATCCTCAACATCACCGAGAGAGGCGGCTCGCCAGGGTTAACATGATCCAGAAAAAGCATGGCAATGACCCGCAGGCACGATACGTGGACACAGCAAAATATCCGGGACGTAATGCCTATGCGATTACCGTCGCAGATTACAAGGGCGCGGTACTGGCATCGGCGACTAGCCTTGCCAAACGTGCGGAAACAGCTGAAGAGACTGCTATAGTACTCGCCACCCAGACGAGTGAGGATCCTATCGTGGTCTTTACCGACTCACAAACAGCGGCACGGAACTACCTGAAAGGAAGGGTCTCCACGGTGGCGATTAGGCTTCTAAAGCGCATGGACAATCCTCCTCTCTACACATGCATCGTGTGGATTCCGGGTCATGAAGGTCTCGAGGGAAATGAAGCGGCACACTCCGCAGCCCGCGAATGCGTCAACTGGGCATTCCCATACGAGATCCGAGGCACCTCCCACTCAACAACAGAATCAGAGGAGAGAGAAGCCATACCACTAACGTACCATGCATTACAGCAACATTATCGGCTCGAACGCAGGTTATATCCTTCGCCACATTCAAAACTCACAAGAGATGAAGGGACTGACTATAGGCGTCTTCAAAGCAACACGTTCACCCACGGCGTACTATTGCACCATATGAGGCCAACGTTGCACAGCTACATCTGCCCTCACTGCAATGTGGCAGACACCCTGGCGCACCTCCTACTGCAGTGCAAAGTAAGCGTCCCAAGACTACGAGCAGCAGCACCAGATGCGGACCCCCTCAGTGAAGCGTGGGAGGCTGCGATCTCCCAGCCGGACCTGGTCAAGCAGCGTCAACTTGTCGCTCGAGCTCAGCGGGCTGTCCAAGCCAGAGGGTTCCTGGAATAAGGGACCCTCCCACCTTCACTCACAAGCTTCTTTCAATAAATGTTTTCTCTCTCTCTCTCTATAATGTATATGTATACTTTTGGACATTTCCGAGCAAAGTTCGAGACTTTTAAAACTAAACTGAAAAAATCTCCTTTTTGATAGTTGAAATCGAAGCTCCATTTAGCATAGAGTTTGTTATACGCTCAGTAGAGTCTATGGGAGCTGAAATGCACGGTGCTTCAGTTGGGTAGGACACAGATTTGTTTTGGGTTTGTTAGGCCTGTGGCCATTTTGTTCTGAGACAAAGTTCAGCAAATGTATAGCTGTTACATTTCACTACTGTAACCTTTCTAGGCTCACATATTCAAATCGACTCGCGAAATTTATTACGTTCCTTTCTTTTCTGTGAAAGAAATGCCAGAGCCCAAGAAAACCACAAGTGCGTTCAAAGCCAAAAGCATGAAGAATAGCAAATGCATCATTTCCATGGTGGCTGAATGATCACAGTGCCAGAGTTCCCTCTAGTAAATACTGTAGGAAACTGTATGCTGTTCAGAAAATTTTTTCATGAATGTATTATAACAAAATTTCTGTTACATCGCATCTGTTGATCTTGGAAGCAACAAGAAAATCATAATGACAACTCGGGTAGAAGAAAAAATATTATTTTTCGTTTATTTGAAGGGCACGAAAAATCAATTGTTCCTGTTTGCCCTCAATGTGACGGGCAGGATGTATGTTTATGGCTATTTAAAATAATATAATGATTCATGGTGATGGTATCCATCTGTAAAATTTATATATGGGTGTGCACTGATGTCACTGACATTAAAATGTGGCCAGCAATTTTTTGGTGTCTGGGACATTAAAATGTGGCCAGCGTAATTTCCGGTTCCTTACTGCCGTAAAGGGCCAGTAATCAACCCCGATGTCCAGAAATGTTGAGGAAAAGAAATATGTGCATTTCTGTTATGTGAACATGCTGCAACTAGAATTGAGCAAATATCTGCTATATAATAAGAAAGTTACAGGAGTTAGAACATCCACTTCAGCTGGTTTCAAATTTTTATGCGGCCTCGCCACCCTTTTCTGCCATAGGGAGGGGAAAGTGTAGCCCATTGTCGTGATTGCGCCCCCTTTGGCAATGTGACACAATACGTCATCGGCGCGCAGCCAACAACCGAGCAAGGCTTTCCTCCACATGAGCACGTGTAATATAGCGGCGCGGGGAGGCAGCACGGTGCGAAGAGCACTTTCCCCCTAGCAGTGCAGAGAGAGCCTATCGTAGTGACTGCGCCCACTTTGGCAACGTGACACGATACGTCATCGGCGCGCAGCCAACAACCGAGCAAGGCTTTCCTCCACATGAGCACGTGTAATATAGCAGCGCAGGGAAGCAGCACAGTGCGAAGAGCACTTTTCCCCTAGCAGTAAAGTGGCGAGACGCCTCTTTATTTTTCAAAGGCTTTCATTCTGGCAACACCATTTTTCCCATTGGTCTATTGTAATTGGCAAGCTTGTTTGTGGGGGGGGGGGGGAAGAAATAGTGTCTGAGCCTCTCTACTGGTTCTTTGTTTGAGGTGTGCCAATACTCGCAATGCAGAGAGGGCTATCTTCGTGATCTTTCAAAATCTGTCCTTTTTTGTGTGCAAATAAAGCTGGCCAGCATCTGCTAGCAGAATGCTTTTCAAAACATTAAGTTGACGTGCATAACCTCTTCCCACCTTCTTGTTTTTCAGCTCCTACGCCATCGTGGTAAGCTCTCTCATCGCAGCCGGCCGTGGACGGTGGGGAGAGGGAGTGCTGCCTGTGCATTTGCTAGTCTGGTGTGGCCACAAGTCTTTCCTGAGGTGCGCGTGCTGCTTTGAAGGCTGCTCAGGTTGACGAATGTGGAAGATAACTCAGTATTCTTAATGTCCACTGCCTGGTGTGGGCAGTGGTTCTGGCTTTGCAAAGCCCAGTGCATTATTTGGTCATAAGGGCTTTTTGTTTCTGAAAAAGAGCTGGGTGGCTGGGGTAGCGCAGAGCAATGAAGGAAACCAATCCCATTCCAAAATATTTTTATTCCCAGATGCAGGAGATACGGTGGCTCATTGGCAAGAGCTTCTGTGCAACTTTTATTACTACAGTCGACGTCCAATTTCCGGCACTCTCAAGGGACAGCGAAAATGTCCAGAAAAACGAATGCAAGTGACACACTTTTTTAATAAGTATTTTTCGCTGACTGAGAGGGTCACGGCAGGGTGCAGGGTTCTCATTGCAATTCAGCAAACACATTGTTTAGGTGGCTCTGAAGAGAGCCGAAAAAAAGAAAGAAAAGGAAAAAAAAATTATGTGGCCAGCACTGCCACATGTATATGTGAACACTTAGGTAAAAAAAAAGTCTTATTTTAATTTGCAAGGCGTTCAACTTGCCCGTGATAATGTCTGCCTCAATTTCAGCTAGCGCCATGCTGTCGCTGTACAGCAATGACAGTTTTAGTGCTCGCGTCAACTCCGAGCTCTTTGGCTGGATAGGCGCTGCCTCTTTGATCTCGGAGTCGTCGAAATCCTCCGCAACTTGACGAATGATTTCCTCATCGGTCAATGCTGTACACAACTCGAGGTCTTTCTCAGCGTCAACAAAGCCCTCAAGGGTTACCTTGGCTGAAATCGAAACACCGGCAATGTGGAGATTGTCGAAGGCAACATCCGCGCGGGGCAGTTCGTCACACACACTGTCGACTCCAGGCAAGATGGCCATCTCAGTGTTCAGTATCAAATAGTTTCTGAGGGTCTCTTGCATAACCGCCTTCAACGAGTCTTCAAGCATACCGATGTCAGGCCATAGGTCGACAGCATAGCTTTTCCCACTGTAGTAGCACAGGCAGGACTGCACCATGCGGGCCTAAGCTAGGCTGGCTACGGATTGGCGTGCGCTGGATTGAGGCACTTTCGGTTTTGAAGGTACGGCAACTAAAATGGCGGCGTCAATAGTGACTTCGAGTCTGTGGTTAGCGCTATAATGTCCGGAAAATCGAATGGTGAAGGCTATAAACATCTGGAATTTCAGACTTCATTCATTGACTTCATGGGGAACTTGACGATGCCACTGATGAGTCCAAGAAATCGGACATGTCCGGCATTTTGGGCGTCGGAGAAATTGGACACCGACTGTATGCTCTTCTCATGGTAACCCTCCCCTCGAAGCGTTGAGGGCATATGCACATGTTTCTATGGTTTACACTATTCAGTAGCACTTTTTAGAGGTGTAGTATGTGAAGTATGTTGACGAGTGACGAGTAAGTGAAAGTTATTGTTTGCGCAATCAAGCGTCTTTTAAAATGTTGAGTGGTGCGAGGAATGTCTTTCTTTCTCTCATGCTAGGATGTTCAAAAATTCGCTGTTTCGGTTTTAAGCTGTCTCTTCTTAATGCCAAAGATAGGTCGATGCTGCCATCTTTTTATGCTTGTTATTTTAGCTTGGGTTTCATTTTTTTTACTGCCACGTAAACCATCAACCATATGCCACAAGTTGCTTTTGTCTTGGACCACAACGGGACCTTGTGTTAATTACATGGCACTGCTTTGCTATGTGCAATGTTGCATTGACATGTCATCATTCTGTCTTTATCATATTCTCTTTTTACTAATTAGAACATGTTTTTGTGTTTGACCGTCTGGCCTGCTATCATAAACAGCAAGTTTTCTGTTCACAGAAAATAATGAGACGGCGGCTTTAGTGGCGGCAGGGATGTAGTGCTGCATTTTCAAACACTGCGTGTCTTCTCTTGTGTCATGTGTTTTCATGTGTGGAAGCATTAGGAGCTTCATTTTGTGTCTGGATTCTGTAGGGCGGTGGCAGGCAGACAGTGTTGTAGCACGGAGTAGTAGAGCTATGGTGTTATTTGAATGCTTGCCCACCAAGTATTGATGTGAGGTTGAAAGAAGATTTCCCTTCAAGCAGAAGCTGCCGTTAAGGCTCAACCTATCGCTTAGCCGCAGTTGATCTCTCAATCGTTTCCGATTTGTCCTTTCCATCTTTCTGTTGTGAATGGTGCATAATTTTTGTTGTGTGGTTTTAGTTTATTGGCATATTTTCCACAAGCAGGGGTACTGTGTTTGGCTACGTCTTGGCATGCACATGGTAATACACAGGTCTCCAAAAAAAGTTGGTTCAGAGCTGTATTTACTTTGTTGCAGAAGGACAAGAGCAGGTAACTATCATCGATCGAATGTGTTCACTTTGAAATGAGAACAACTCTTTAATACACTGTATTAAAGTATGCCAATCACGCACTCTCATTATTATTCATAGGTTGTGTGCATAGCCGGACTCTCTTTGTCCTCTCGGGTAATTTGTTTTTTTCTTTTAGAGCCCAAGATGTTGGACTTAAATGTGGCCCTACTCCCTATGGTCACTTAATGGGAAAATTCTGGCCTTGTGGACATTCATAACAAAAGGATAAATGCATGGAATTAGCTTTGTAGTAAATTATCTTTGGGTATGATAATGTTAGAAGAAGCGGTGTAAAGTTTGACGTATGTTTGGAGCAGTAAATGTTAGTCAACTCAAAGTCTAGGGCTTACAGGAAATGAGAGCATTGTCTAGATTGTATATTTAACTGGCTGTCGTGTGAACTTTTGCGATGCAACAGAGAGGGAATCGACAAACTTTGCTAGGCCCCCACATTTGCACTGCGTAGTGGCACACCGTGTTGTAGACATGTGGAGAATTCCATTTTCGGTGTGCAATACGAGGGCTAAGGTTTAGCTTCTTTTACGGATATGCTGGGTGTTCGAGCCTTAGTAGTGCACTCATTTCATAGTAGTTTTGAATATAGCTTGGGGTGTGCAGAGGCTTCAGGCATAACTATGCATGCTTTTGTTTTATTCTCAGGCAACTATGTTATAAATTAAGGCAGTCTCATTCGAAAAATTGACTTGTTTGTCGTTTCTGTGCTCTCATTTTTAAATATCACCGCAGAGGGCACAGTTTAGTTGATACTCTGCATTTATAATACTTTTTTCGATGGAGACGAAAATGCTGTAGGCCCGTGTGCTCAGGTTTGGGTGCACGTTAAAGAACCCCAGGTGGTCGAAATTTTCGGAACACTCCACTACGGCTTCTCTAGTAATATTGTGGTTTTGGGATGTTGAACCCCACATATCTATGTGCATTTATGTTCTCTTATTTTTTTCTTGTTTCCATGCCCTACTTTTTTTTTCTTAAAGCTCCACAAAAGCAGTCTGACCTGTATGGTAGTATTCTGCTTGTGCCACGTTGTCCAATCTTGCCATTCTCAATCACTTGCTGTTACGGTGCCGAATTGCTTGCATTGTTTCTCATGTATTTTGAGGATTGCACACATTTGCTCTATGTGGGGTATCTTTAGTTCTACTTTAATTTTTTTTAACGGCAGTTTGCAATACCCTGTGCCAAACGAAAGCCCCCACTGCAGGGCGTGCAAGTGTTCTTTGTCAAATCTTTATTGGTTTTATCACATCAGCATATTTGTGCAAATGCAACTCGTAATTTTTAATGTTTTCTCTCATTCCTTACTTACTTCACCTGTGGCATATTCAACACTGTAGGTTCAAGCTAAAGCTTGTTTCAAGTGGTACAAATGGCCTGCAGTAGTTCTGAAAACTTGCTTTCCTCAGCTGTGATTGTGACGGATCACAAATTGTTTTACTTGTTCAATGGTGTTCGGTTCAGCAGCGGTGCATACTTGCGAGAAGCTGTCACAGGAAGGAGAAAAAGAGCTCTCTGCCTATTAGCTTCACTTTTTGTCAGAGCAGTTTGCTTATTGCATTGTTTGAAACATGCTTTAGCTAAGTCCTGTATTGTGGAGTATCCTAACAATGTTGATGCTCGTGATTGCTGGCATCTACGTCTAAAGGGGGCAACAAGCGACTCAAGAGAAAGAAACATTTAGGAACTCTTTCTTGACTCTTAGCAAGCTGGCTATCTTCTTTGATTCTGGACAGGTTTGAAAGTAAAATGACTTCCCTCTTGCATGAGAGTTTCAACCTGAGTGGTCCGTAGGCTGCCACCGATGTCTTTGTCAGGCCCCAACGCTACTATTGCTCAAGAGGTGGCCCGATGGCGGATGTCGCCGAGGCTGTCTCACATGTGCCTATTTGCAAGAGCAGGCTGGTGCATCGATTGCGTCTTGAACCTTGCACTGTGCTTTTTTAGTCTCGCTTGAAGATTGGAAGAGGCTTGTGTGATCAAGTGTATCCAGGCATCCGCTGGCACATTCTAAGGGAGTTCTAGAATCGTTTGTTACTAGTTGGGGGTGACTGCTCTCTCACGTATCAAGCAGGCCCAGAAATGGTCACGGAAGGGGCCGAATGCTTGCCGCACTAACCAAGCAAGACTTGGCACCTTTGCTGTTAGTAGTAGCTTTGTGGTGTTTGATTGGAACTGTCGTCTCGCACGCATTCCACCGGTCGCGACACTTGCCCCCCTGGCAACACCCCTGGAGCGGCAGTGTCAAAGCTTGCTGCAGCCCGCATTTGTCAGCAAGAAAAAGACACGGACGACCCAGCCAGACGACTCTGCACCAACACTCCCAGAACTGCACAAGACGTCTCCTAGCTTGTTGCAGTGGTCACACATCGTGTTGGTCCTTGCATACTTAAATATGTCTGTACCCGAGTTTGCGGATGCAGTATTCTGCTCGCTGCTTCTGTGAAGCCAACGTTTGATGCTGACATGCGGTTGCGTGTGCACAAAGCTGGGGAGAAAAAGGCATATGCTAGTTGCTTCCAGCGATGGTAAATTGCGTCAGTATTCACCAGTGACGAGAGACTGTGGCCACGCTTGTCAAGTGCTGCGTTACTCGTGCGTGCGTGCACAATGCCGTTGCCATGTGATATGTGTGCTGCCGTCGCACCAGGCAAAAAATGCCGATGTGGATTATAAAAGCAAGGTGTCTCAAGAGCAGGCCTGTGTTACATGGGGTAATAATGGCTATTGGTGCCCAGCTTGGGCACTGTATATAAGAACCTGTAGATACAAGAGCAGTGAGAGTTTTATATTTTTGGAGCAGAAATAGTGTGTGGCTGTTCTCTTCGTACGTGGAAAAGAAAGAAAGAAAAAAAACCTGAGTTTGTATACCTGAGACTGTGTCAACACTATCTTGAGTTATCTGCGTGGGCAATTAGCGTTGTGTAAACTGAATGGACTGATCCTGCTTTTCTTTTGTCACTAATGTTTCCTAGATCACCTGTACATGTCCAGCTCCTGATACTAGAAAAAAAAAATGCTGTTTTATTTTATACATATATATAAATATAATTATAAATATGAATATATGAAAAGAATTATATATACATATATATATAGCTATGTGTTTTCTACAGTGCTTTGGTGTTCAAACCCGAGGCAAACTACACCGCTGTCAGTCTGTCTCCTGCCGCAGTTGGGGGCACTTTTGTATAGGTAACGAATAAAGAGATGACTAAACAAGTACGTGCTATGGCCTGGTCTCTGTTTCACGCTGGTTCCGCGACATAGCCGGCTGTGGTAATAGCAGTGAATGCAGCATGCTAGCATGACGAATAAAGTGCGCGTACAGTTCGCAACGGGCGAATCTCCTTGGATAGCTAGCAGCGCATCGTACTCACTCACGAGTTGCATGGCAGCTTCTTGGCGCGGCGGGTGATTCGTCGTTTACAGACCTGTGCCTGGAACCCGTCGAAAGTCGCTCGGATTGCGAAGGACGTTGCACAGCCGTCGGTCGCAAGGTGGCCCGAGGAAGCGTCGCCGCGTGGTGTGGCGTATCGCCGTGAACTCTTTGAAAACTGCTGACGTGGGAATCCAGGTGGGAGTTGCGGGTTTTCGTGGTTGAAGGGAAAAAAACGTTTCGCTGGGTGAAAAATAAAAGCGCGGCTGTCACAATGCGTTGTTGGTTGGTTGGTTGTCGTCGCGGGGCCGCGATTGAAAGTAAGTAGTCTACGGGGCGTATTGATTTGCTCGGGGAGGCCGATGCCGGTTGCCCCGGCAACGGGCACAGAGGGGGGCGCAGGCGCACTGGGAACACGGCGTGTGCTCGCTGGGATCGCGGGAAGCTGAGCGCCCCGGCATCTTGCGGGCCCTTTCCTCTGGCGGGCTCTCCCCCCTTCAGTGATGGAAACCTAGCCCACAACTGGTACGAGCGCGCGCGCTCGCATAAAAAAACGCTCGCCGAAGTCGAAGTCCCCCCAACTCCGCGAGCGGGAATCTTCGGGAGGACCGGAGGAGCTTCTTGACAAGCTCGCCGGCCTCTGGACTTGTGGGCGACGGTCGCCGATGCGGCGGCGGACGTGCCAAGAACGGGCGCGCTCCGCTCGGCCCCGTTCGGCCCGATGAAGGCCGAGACCGCGCTGCTGTGCCCGGCGACCCACGGCAAGCCAAGGTGAGTCGACTCCGTGAGGGCCATCTTCCAAGGTGTCCGCGTCGTCGCCTCTTCACCGGAGGCCCGGGACCGATCCCCCACTTTTTCGTGTTGGTGGTGATGGTGTGCGGAGTGAACCGTCGCACGCGGTGATCGGTACCGACAAGCTCTTCGGTTCGTCTTGCAGATCCTGCCGTGATGCGAAATATACGGGCGAAAAATTCCTGCCGCTGGTGTGTTACGAGGTCTCGATTGAGTGAGTGTTGGCCGTATTCGAAGTGCGTTTTGTTTAAGGATTCCCGTTTCCCGCGGCGCAGAACACTTTTATCTTGTCGCGCGCGCGGCCCGACGTTACGCAAGTAGGCCTAGCGCGTCGCAGTACCACGCCGCATGCGGTTCACTGGCCTATCTGGTCCGGCGCCGGTTCCTTGCCCGTCGTTGATGCAGGCCTTCCCGCGCGTCACGATATCTCGTTTCGAGTCCGACGCTAGCTTTTGTTTAATCGATAGTTTGACTCACCAGTTTCTTTTCTGGAGGAAAAAGGAGTGAGTTCTCGAATCCCGGCGAGGCAACAAATGCGTGCAGTGTATCGACGTCGATACCGCGTGTGGCCGCCACTGCGGTCTTTTTCGCTCTGGCAATGGCTCCGCACCGTAAAAACGCACTTTTCGAAGACGACCCGCTCTCTGTCTCGCTGCTACTACTAAAGAGAGAGACGCCGGCCGTGACGTGGTCAAACAAGTAACCGCAGAATTGTCAGCATGGTCTTTTTTGTTGTTGTTTTGTTTCTTTCCGTGCTTTCCCAACGATGCGCCTGTCGAGGCGGCGTTTTGCACGGTTCTTCAGCCGCGCTGCGCAAATGGCGTGGACCTGCGCTTCACGGAAACTCTTCATTCGCGCGCGATGCGAACGTCGACAGCGGTATTCGCCGATGGTAGTTACGCGCTGGGTGTGCCTCTGTGAAAGTTCGGCGTTTGAGCGGTTCTGCAGCAGATGCCCGCTGTCGCCGGTCAGCGACGGTTTGAACTGACAGCGACCGGTTAGGCCTAAGGGACGGCACGGGTTGCATCGTGACATTGCAGCGCATTGCATGACGTGCGCTCCTGGGCGGAGATAGCGTTTCGTTCGTTGAATCGTGAATAGCCACTCGCATGCTTCGCAAACGTGGCTTGCGTTTCGTGCGCGATGAAAGAGGGAAGCGCACTTTCTTTGTAGATTCATTGGTTCGTTTTGATGTCTTGCGCTTTGGACAACGCGTTGGTTGAAAGAAACAAGATGGTAATGCTAGCAATCGTGTCCCTCGAATGCAGTTTTTCAGTTTGACTACCACTTTATGTGTTCATTGGACGTTAGCGCGTGGCATACTGCCGTACTTCCTTGGGAACTGCGTTTGGTCTTGCAACAGAAATGTTTGTATTGCCTTGGAAGCCTCAACCCATAAGTGAAGCTTATCAAATGAAACACCACATGCTCGTTCTCTACATGGTTTCCAGCCGTCGCTTGCCGCATACGGTGTATCGTTACTATGTGTGTATGTGACGATTTCGTAGTGAAGGAATCGTACATACTTTTCTGTCAACATAGTGTGTCCGTAAATTTATGATACATTTTTTTTACCGGCCCACTCTTCACCGGATGAAATGAAAACTTTCCAAGTATCATACGTCTGTTCAGCGCGGTTAGATTTTACCTCCATCCGTTACCCTACGCACATCTAAAACGATATTGAAGTTTTTCCCCACACACGTTTAGGGATGTCTGGTGGAACACTGTTAATGAAGTCTGCGATTTTTTGTTTTAAAGGATGGATGTCAGTCTGCACGTGTTTCTTCACTTGACGTCAGAAGTACGAGTTTAATGACGTCACATTCGGTGATTTTGGCGGCCAAGCCTTGACGTAACCCCTTCCTATCTGCTGTAGGGGCAATGTTCCATCCAGGAACCTACGGAACAGTGTTGGCCTATTGTGTAGAGGCGCCGTCACGTTGAAAGATGACACGTAAAAATTGTTGCCCTGCACACAATTACAACGCGTCGAAGTATTTAGTCGGTGAAAATTTCGCGTGTCTGCCTCGTTTTGTTGCGTTCCTATGACTGGTCAAAAGTGCGCCATGTCTTTACAGTCGCATTCTTTATCGTGACTGTTGTGATTAGGAATGTTAAACGCAGATGCGTCTTCCGCAGTGACGTTCGAGCCTGACGCTCACCTTCAGGAGCCCGCCACCGCTATTTCAGTGTATATTTTTCTGGGTATTTTATTTTAACTGTGCGCTTCTCACTTTACAGACATTTTATGGCTTGAAATAAACGCCTGCGAGAGAATTTGTCTTTTTTTTTTCGCTAGTCTGCTAAAAAAAAAAACTTGAATAAACCCTGATACCTAACTTTAAGTTGGAAAGAAAGAAACTTGGCTGAACTGAATTTAGTTATCGTGGCGGTCAAACTAAAAATATTCCAATTAAAAAAAAACTTTGTGACTGCAGTATGCTTACCGTTCCGTAGTCGACCTGTCCTGTTGTGATTGTTTTTGTACAAATGACGGTCCTTACGGTATATCCAACTGCATCTCATCAAAACTTCTGTTGAATACACGTACATCAATATTTTGCAAAAGATAGGTCTGTTACTGCATGTGCTAATTATGCAAGCACATATGAATCGGGTCAGAGTCTGGCCTCCGCACCGGGAATTACGGCACGTGTGTCCACGATATTTTCGCCAATACGATTTAAGTACCGCATAGTTCGTTTCGCCTAGAATGGACTATTTAGTTTTTTTGTTTTTGTTTACCCCAGTATTTCCCGCGGGAAGAATTACCTGCGTCTCTTTTCTGTTCTTACTTGATTATGCAGCCGCGGCGGTGTCCCCTGTCTGGCTGTGCAGAGCGACCTTGACACACAAACACACTCACTCAAACGATAAACAAAAAAAAGTCGGTTGGAATCAAGCCCCAGTAAAAATAATATCTGGGGGCTTTACGTCCAAAAATCGCGATACGATCTTGAGGGACGCCGTATTGGAGGGCTGCGGAAATTCCGATAATCTGGGCGTTCTTTAACGTGCACGGCAGCATCGCACAATACACGGTCCTCTACAGTTTCGCTTCCACTGAAATGCGAGCGCCACGGACGGAGTCGAACCGGCGACTTTCGAGTGAGCAGCCGAGCATTGCAGACACTGATCCACCGGGGGGGGGGGGGGGGGGACTGGAATTGATATCCAATAGCACGTTGACGTCATGCGTAAAGTTTTTTTATTTCATAATTGAATGAGTAGCCTAATAAACAAGGACACGTGAAGCAGGAAGACCAGGAGAGCGTCAACTTTTTGAAGTCATAAACTTCAAAGAGTTGGCGCTCGTCTGGTCTTCCGGTTCTTTCTTGAGCCCTTGCTTATCGCACCGCTTGTTTGAGTATGAATTTCCACAAACTATTCCTAATTTCACTTCTTGTAACAATTCTTTTTGAAAGTGCCATACCGAATTGGGTGCGGGCTCATTGATTGATTGATGGATATATCAGGTTTAACGTCCCAAAACCACCATATATGATTATGAGAGACGCCGTATATGGTGGAGGGCTCTGGAAATTTCGACCAACCGGGGTTCTTTAACGTGCACCCAAATCTGACCACACGGGCCTACAGCATTTCCGCCTCCATCGGAAATGCAGCCGCCACAGCCGGGATTCGATCCCGCGACCTGCGGGTCAGCAGCCGAGTGCCTTAGCAACTACACCACCGTGGCGGTGCGGTGTGGGCCCATTAAAACAACCTAATCACTCCTCAGCGCTTAGCAATCTTCACAGGCGGAGGGGTTGATTCAGGATATGCAAAAAAAAAAAAATGTGATAAAGATGTCATGACAAACCGAAGTGACATCCTTTGGAAATGCGAGGGCCTTCCTCCACCCAGTGAAATTTCGGCAGCTCCCTCGGAAGCGACAGAAAATATAACTTTAATATGGCGGCCTCCCGACAAAAAACTGCTAAAGGCAGCCATCGCATGGGAAAAGGAGTCGCCGCAGACAAGCGGCCATATCCAAAACCACCGATTTTCTTTTTGATAAAGTTGTATGCTTCTCTTTGCTACGACACCGGCCACAGGATCGACGTGTCGACTACGGTGGTCTGATTCTGGAAATGTAGTTCCATCTTCAGATGCACATGCTCCAAAATAAAATCGTCGTATGCCCAATGTAACACGAGAAGCGGCCGTCGGCGTGAACACGAACAAGCAAAAAAGTCAAGTCATTGCGGATGGCATCGTGAGGACGTCACATATTACCAAAATTTGCGTGGTCTCTACGACGTCATGAGGTGACGTTTAGTCAGAGGTGCGCCGTTCTCTGAAGCAGTGCAACGCAGCGCGAAGGGCAGACGGCTTTACATAAGCGTGTGCAGGGTTCCCCCTCAGTAAAGGGGGAGCGAAGGCTCATCACAGCATCTCCCCCCTCTACATTAAGTCGATGTATTGGACAGGTAAGGCACAACATGGTCATGCACAGATAGTATATAGCAAGGGGTGGGAAAGGGCAGTTAGGGTGAGGAGAGAGGGGAAGAGCGTAAAACATGACGTTGCCATGTATAGTATAGTATAGCAAGGGGTGTGAAAGGGAAGTTACGGTGAGAAGGAAAGACGAGAAAGAACATCAGGATAGTTTGCATCTGGGCTAGTTGGTGATCTAGCATGTCGAGTGGTTGCAGCTAAGTTTAAACGTATACTTGAGAAAACATATAGAGGAGACAGTAAACCATGTGACAAAAAAAAAACCATGTGGCACAAAGAGCAATGAGTAACGTTGCATGAGTTACATATTTGCATGAGTAAGGCACAAAACAAAAGCACAAAAACGGGCAAAAAAATCTATAAGGAAACGAAACAGAAAGGTAAAAGCAAAAGTAATATAACTACTTGCGCGCACCGAAACCTTCGAGGAACCTTAGTTCCTTCTCGTTGGAGGAAAGAACCGCGAGGACAGTGTGGACAACTGGCGTTCTTTTTTTATTATTATTGGAACCCTCCGCGGAATATGTAGGTGTGGCAGTCTACAGTTGAAACATGTGATCAAATATTACATAGACTAAAGAAGATGGACGCTTGTCATGAAGGTAGTCAACTTTATTCCGAGACAGCGCAACTAATGGGGCGCTGATACAATCTGCGCATTTTATTTTTATACCGATATATTTTATGATAACGCGAGCGTACGTGTCCTTCGTTTTAGCGGCCACTTCCGTGCTGTCAAAGCGCACTTGGCATCCACATGTCCAAAAATGGGCTGAGCCGTGGCCCGTGACTGCATGTTTCAACATCGTTCGCGTGTTCACTGGCTCTGTCGTTCAGGAAGCGTCCCGCCTGCCCTATGTACGCCGACCCACATGACAGTGGTAAGCTGTGTACCACCTCCTGGTCACATGGTACGTACTTCTTTCTGCCTGCGCTTCCCCTCGCATCGTCTCTCCACCCTGTCGTTGACGCGCTAGCACATCGTACATCACGACGTCATCATACGTTGACGCGCTGGCACAGATGGGCAGAACGCACTATTCGGAATCCTTGCCGTTTTACAATCTTCAGGTTGTGGCTGGGCCTTGCACATAAGAACCACTTGTACTTGACGCTGCTAGTTATGAACGTAGGCTATTTAGTACCTTCTTTTGCACCCATTCAATTTCCCGAGAACTGTGAAGCCTACGGTTCTGATGACCTGAGTCGAATAGCCAGCGTCTTAATTGTAGCCTTGTGACATGACGGTGGTAAGTCTGTCCCATTTGATGTGGGCATGCCTTCCCTAAGGCAGCTAAGAGAGCTGAGAACGCCAGTCTCCTGGTGACATTCTTTGTGTGACATGAATCTGATGGGAGGAAGCCCTGGCTTGGTCTGGGTTCGTACCTCCAACATACGTGTTCCGATTCCAATGTCAAGACCAGGTCCAAGAACCTAATTTCATTTGCTGAAGGTTTCTCGACTGTAAATGTGAAGCCAGGGTAGGTGGAAGTGAAGATTTTCAGGATTTATTTTTCTTTATCCTCTCCGGTGTCGCATCTTGGATTTATTGGGCCTTCCGAGAATATTATTGGGGGTGCAAAAGAAGGCATCAAGAAACCAGCAGCGTGCACGGTCTAACACACAACATGAAGAAGACCTGCAATACTTCCAAGTAGAGTGTTCTGCCCCTCTGAAAGGACGGATGATGTGCCAGCGCGTCAACAACGACATGGTGAAGAGACGATGCGAGGTGAAGTGCAGGCAGAAGCACGTACTCTTGTGACCAGGAGGTGGTACACTCAGGAGAATAGTTTACGAAACGCAAATATTTGTTCCTTAACTCGGTGCATGGTAAATATTCATATGCAATGTTATGATAAATATATACATGGTAAATATACATGGTAAATATACATGGTAAATACATATGTACACAATACCTATTCTGTTCCGCCCACACATGCATGGGGACTTCGAGACCAGTCCTTGAAAGGGCTTCGTATTGTCATAGTCTCTGAGTTTCTGCGACGCCTCAGTTGATGCTTCCTTTGGTAAACAATGCTCAAAATCAAGAAAACCGGATTGTGCTGTTCTACGAAAAACTACCCATGGGTTCGGTGATGCTAACCCAAGCTTAACGTAAGGCAGCCCATGGAGCGTAACCTAACGCATATCCGTGGTCTTTGAGATGTGTCGCGAGCGGCTGCTTTGCTCTGTGCTGGCATCGGTTCGCTGCAATACAAGAGATCTTGTAGAAGGTGCGTGGAAACTCGGCACGAGCTCGATAGGGAAGCCCGCATAAGGGGGGCGGAGGTTTACTCATCCGTTAATTAGCTGCTGGATTGAGGAAGCGCTGAGAGAGTGTGTGTTATGCGGGTCGCGTAAGTTAGAACTCCGCAGGGGCCAGCCGACTGGCGATATAGATGCGCACTGTCCAGTGTTTAGCTGTTAGATGGTAGTTTGTGCTCTTTAGACGTTCTTAACCTATGAAGCCAACCAACAGTCGTTTATGCAGGCCCGTATAGTCAGAAGGAAAATGCTGCACATAGCCCCCCCCCCCCCCCCCCGAAGTTGTTATGGGGGGGGGGGGTGTTTTAGCGAAATGAAAATACGTGTTTATCTCGAACTGTGAAGACCTTCAGTAAGTGCCCTTCACATGCCCCCCCCCCCCGCCCCTTCGGAAAAAATTCCTGTCCACGGGCCTGCATTTATGCCAAATGAAATCATATGGGACATTATTTCGACAACATTGCAAGGTAGTGGGCAGTAATCTAGTCTGAATATTTTCTGCCGGTGGGAGGGGGGAGGTTAGTTCAAAAATACTTTATGTGTGTTCGTTCGTACGTATTGCCACCTCTTTCTAGTAGTGGGTCGTATGCCAAGGTGAAGGCCCACACCACAGAGAAGAAAGAAGTGCACGTGGGCCCTCGCTCAGGAAAACAAGCCCAACCGACGCGCTTGGTTAGAGCCCTGTTGCTCAGACGTCAGTAAATCTTGTCGACACCCCCTGGAGTGACGTGACAACTGGTGGAGGTGCTGGGTAGGCCCCTCACGGATGTTGCAGACCCCTCCTGGAAGCGGCACCACAAGCCCAGTTCGAGTCAACACTCCCGTTCATCGGACAAGCCGCAGGATCAGGGGATTGCCTCCCGAAGCTGACCCTATAGTTCACACCAGCATGATGAGCACGTCCGTTCAAACCACTCTAACAGGTACGGAAAACCCCCCGGTGACTCGGTACACCCTCGAAAGTCCGCAGGTTCCGACACCGTTTCATGGCACCGAGCTCGAAGACGTCGAGGACTGGTTGGTCGACTTCGAGCGCGTGGCTGCTTTGAACGACTGGAACGACGCGGCCAAACTACGACGTGTGTACTTCTATTTAGAGGATGGAGCACGTACCTGGTACATGAATCACGAGGAACAGATGACATCGTGGCCCGAATTCCGCCGCCGGCTCTTGGATACTTACAGAAGTGCTGATCGCCACGAACGAGCGGAACGAGCGATCCAGGCCCGCATCCAGATGCCCAATGAAACTGTCATGACCTATGTGGAAGATATGACGCGCCTGTTCCGACGAGCCGATCAGAGTATGACAGAAGAAAAGAAGGTGCGTCACCTGATGCGGGGAGTTAAAGAGCAGCTTTTCGCTGGTCTTGTACGGAGCCCTCCGAACACGGTCGCCGAGTTTTTGTCTGAGGCTGTCACGATGGAAAAGATGCTTCAGCATCGATCCACCCTGTATGAGCGGCAAGTGAACACGTCCACTGCTCAAGTTCTAACGAATATTGGGAGCAACACCGAGTGTCTGCGCGACCTTATCCGCTCCATAGTACGCGAGGAGCTGCAAAAGGCTGCCACACCACCATTACCTACGGTGAGTTCCATTGCAAGCATCGTCAAGGACGAGCTGCATCATGCCCTTCGTGACCCTGTGAGTCTGAATAACGCCACACCCGCCCCGGCTGACTACCACCGTCCGACCTATGCAGAAGCCTTGAAACGCCCAGTTTCCTCTTCCCCGCTGTTTGTTCAGGCACCTCCTACGGTTTCACTTCAGTCGGCGCAGCCTCTACGGTACTACGAGAACACACGCACACCGCCACCCCTCGTTTACGCCAGCCCTGTGCATCTTGCGGAACAACCAGCACACTACCTTGACGACAGACGTGCTTCGCCTCGGAAATCTGATGTTTGGCGCACTCCTGATCGCCGACCTTTGTGCTTCCACTGCGGTGAAGCGGACCATTTGTACCGCCAGTGTCCATACCGGCGCCTCGGGCTGCGCGGATTTTCAGTATATTCAGCGCCTCCTCGGTATGGCCAGCGACCCCGGGACATTGAGGACTACCTGGCTCAACAGCGCATGCCGCCGCCTTCTGGACGGCAGTCGCGCTCACCGTCGCCGAGGCGCTTTTCATCTTCGCCACAGCGCCATGCTGGCGCACGGTTCTCCAGTCCCCGCCGGGAAAACTAACGCAAGCGACCCTTGGAGGCGAGGTCGCTAGCAGTCGACGTGCTGAAGACCTCCGATCGACGCTAACAGTAAAGGGTGTAGATTCGACTGAGCGATATGTGCGGCTTTCTCTGGATATACCGGTGCTGATAGATGGCTATGCAGTAGGTGCTTTAGTTGATACCGGGGCTGACTATTCGATACTAAGCGGGAAAATGACCAGACAACTAAAGAAGGTAATCACGCCTTGGCATGGCTCCGTGATTCGAACGGCTGGTGGCCACACCGTCTCTCCGCTTGGAACCTGCACGAGTAGAGTTCGGGTCTGCGGTCATACTTTTGTAGGAAGTTTCCTTGTGCTCCGTGAATGTTCACGCGACGTTATTCTTGGTGCTGACTTCCTGCACGAATATGGAGCTGTCATTGATCTTCAAGAGAATCGCATCACCTTCTCAGCCGACCGAGCAATCTACAAGCAGGACGACCAACAACGTACCGACGTTCTTCGTGTTTCTGCTGAAAGTATAACGCTTCCTCCAAGAGCCAGTGTTATTGTCGACGTCACATGCTGTGGATTGCGAAATGGTGAAGCGATTGCACAAAGTAATTTTGAACACCTGCTGACTCAAGGTGTTTGTGTGGCTAGGAGTATCATACAGCTACGTGATGGCCGATCTCAACTGCTCGTTACAAACTTCAGCAACGAACACCGACACCTTTTCCGTGGCACTTCGTTAGCGTTTGCAGATGAATTAGGAACCATTCCCATCTGCTTCTCGTCGGAAGCAGTGGAGGCCGCCGATACGTCTCTAAACAATATCGATATTAATTCTAACCTCACACCAGAAAACCAGACAGCACTGCGGAAACTCTTGCTTGAATTCAAGTCATGCTTCGCTGCTTCCTCTAAGGTGCGCCAGACTTCGATCACTAGGCACAGAATCATCACTTACGACGACGCCCGCCCAGTACACCAACAGCCTTACCGTGTGTCAGCGAAGGAACGAGAAGCCATTCGTACGCAAGTTCGAGAAATGCTTGACGACGGCGTCATCGAGCCTTCCAACAGTGCGTGGTCCTCTCCGGTCGTCCTAGTCAAGAAGAAAGACGGAACGCTACGTTTTTGCGTCGATTACCGGAAGCTGAACAGCGTGACTAAAAAGGACGTGTACCCGCTGCCACGCATCGACGACTCGTTAGACAGATTACGCCACGCCCACTATTTTTCCTCTTTGGATTTAAAAAGCGGGTACTGGCAGATTGAGGTTGACGAGCGAGACCGCGAGAAAACGGCATTTGTGACCCCTGATGGCCTGTATGAATTTCGAGTCCTTCCTTTTGGTTTGTGCTCAGCGCCCGCAACCTTCCAGCGAATGATGGACACTGTGCTTACTGGTCTGAAGTGGAAAACTTGTCTGGTATACCTTGATGATGTTGTCGTTTTTTCTGAAACCTTCCAGCAACACCTTCACCGCCTCAGGAGTGTGCTACAGGCTATTCAATCAGCAGATCTTACACTCAAACCGCAGAAGTGTCACTTTGGTTATAAAGAGCTCAAATTCCTTGGCCATGTAGTCAATGCGAATGGAGTACGACCCGACCCCGACAAACTTGCCGCTGTAGCCGCGTTTCCGCATCCTACAGACAAAAAGACTGTTCGGCGCTTTCTGGGTTTGTGCGCCTACTATCGACGATTTATTAGAGGGTTTTCGAAGATAGCGGAACCCTTGACTCGCCTTACACGCGACGACACACCGTTTGTATGGGCTACCGAACAACAGGCTGCTTTTGCTGAGCTACGACAGCGGATGCAATCAGCCCCTGTTCTTGCGCATTTTGACGAAGATGCTGACACAGAGGTGCACACTGACGCCAGTAACATCGGCCTCGGCGCAGTGCTCGTCCAGCATCAACACGGCAAAGAAAGAGTCATAGCTTATGCCAGCCGCTCACTGTCCCGTACCGAGGTGAATTACACGACCACAGAGAAAGAGTGTCTCGCAGTAGTGTGGGCGATCACCAAGTTTCGTCCGTACCTCTATGGTCGTCCATTTAAAGTGGTGACGGATCACCATGCCCTCTGCTGGTTGGTAAACATTCGTGATCCCTCTGGACGACTGGCCCGATGGAGCTTGCGTCTACAGGAATTTGATGTTACCATCGTATATAAGTCTGGACGGAAGCATGAAGACGCTGATACGCTGTCACGTGCACCCATACCTTTAGTCAATCAAGAAGAAGAGGACGATGACGGTTTCCTGGGCGCCCTTAGCTCATCTGACTTGAGCAGACGCCAGCGAGAGGATGAAGAGATTCGACCGCTCATCGACTATCTGGAGGGTCATAGCGCCGTTATACCTCGCCATCTATCTCGCGTCGTGACATCTTTCTGCCTCCGAGATAATGTCCTGTACAAAAAAAACGCCCGTCCTACGAGCCGCACTTACCTCCTCGTCGTTCCGAAGGACATGCGGGATGAAGTCCTCTCTGCGTGTCATGACGAGCCCACATCTGGTCATCTAGGTTACTCGCGAACGCTCGCCAGAGTAAGTGAGGCGTACTACTGGCCCGGACTTTCTGCAAGCGTGAAGCAGTACGTTAAAAGCTGTCGCGAATGCCAGCGTCGAAAGTCGCCACCAAGCAAGCCGGCTGGATTACTTCAGCCAATTGATCCACCCCACAAGCCATTTGACCAAGTTGGCATGGACATTCTCGGCCCATTTCCTTTATCGTCTGACGGCAACAAATGGGTCATTGTTGCAACTGACTATTTGACCCGCTATGCTGAGACACAGGCGATATCACGAGCCACGGCTTCTGAGGTAGCACAGTTCTTCATGTGCCACATTGTTCTGCGCCACGGTGCTCCATCTACAGTGATAACCGACAGAGGAACAGCGTTCACTGCACAACTTATTGATGAAGTTTTTCGACTAAGTAACACTAGGCATCGAACGACGACTGCTTACCATCCGCAGAGCAATGGCTTAACCGAGCGACTAAATAAGACAGTCACAAACATGATCTCCATGTACATCGACGTCCAACACAAAACATGGGATCGCATTTTGCCTTATGTGACGTTCGCTTATAACACCGCCGTTCAAGAAACAACCCGATTTACACCGTTTCGCCTTCTCTACGGCCGCGAAGTTCAGACGATGCTGGATGCGATGCTTCCTTGTGAAGGCGCCGATCAATTAACAACTGACGCAGAAGAATTTGCAGAGCGTGCCGAGGAAACTCGCCAGCTCGCCCGGCTACACATAGGTCAGCAGCAACAGGTTGATGCACGACGTTACAATATGCGTCACAATGACGTATCTTACAGACCGGGAGACCAAGTTTGGATTTGGACCCCTGTTCGACGCCGTGGCCTCTCCGAAAAGTTGCTCAGCAGATACTTTGGTCCGTATAAAGTATTGCGCCGCGTGAGCGACGTAAACTACGAAGTGGTTCCGGACGCTACGTCGTCACGATGGGTACAACGAAAACAACCGACCTCTGACATAGTTCACGTGGTGCGCATGAAGCCCTATTTTGCGCGTTCCTAAAAGACCACTTTTCCTGTGTTTTTTTTTATTTGTGCTCAGACAATTGCCTCATCATTGGTGAACTTATCACGTCTAACATTTCATTATTGGTGCCTTTTTTTTCATTGTTTAAACTACTTTGTTTTGTTTTTTTTTCAATAACTTTGCAGCATCGGGACGATGCTCTTTTTTTGTTGTTGAGGGGGAATATTGCCACCTCTTTCTAGTAGTGGGTCGTATGCCAAGGTGAAGGCCCACACCACAGAGAAGAAAGAAGTGCACGTGGGCCCTCGCTCAGGAAAACAAGCCCAACCGACGCGCTTGGTTAGAGCCCTGTTGCTCAGACGTCAGTAAATCTTGTCGACACCCCCTGGAGTGACGTGACAACGTATACACATGCAATAATGAACTCTTTTCAAGGAGGGGTGGGGAGTTGCGCGGTTCAAGGCCTTCCGTCCTCCTCACCCGAATATTTTCATTTACGGCAGTGGCTACACCGGTGGTCGTGGGTTAGGATCCCATCGACGGAAAAAGAGTTTCGATCACTTCGTTTCGTTTCAATTTACTTCGTGATTCCTACAGTTCAGTTAAACACACCACGTGTCCCATGCTTTCCTTTGCTTAATGTTGTGTCGGTTTCATTGGTTGTGTCTAACCAAGAAACGAGTACCTGGTATATGATTCCTCTTATTCTTTACTTACACGGTGTTAGTTGGACTTCACGAACACTGGTGTCACAGACACGTATATTCTTGGTTGCTTGAGTCATGTGCGCGTGACTATAGCACTGTTTATTTATGTTCGAGGCCCTGCTTTGAATGAACAGCTTTTAAAGGCGATAGTCTTTCTTGGGGACCTTCAACGGAAAAACTTTGGTCTGTCTGTCTGTACATTTATCTGTTTGTCCACTCTTACCGCTACCGGGTACTCTGAACACCAGTCGATACGCCAAACGGCCGACTTCATCCTCAGCACCCACCAATGTTGCTCAATGTTCAGCGTACATACTTGTGCGATTGTCAAATTAAAAAGCAATTATTGCGCATATCTGAGGCGCCATAACACGTATATATTCTCTATGTGCGTCTTTTATTAGAAAATACATACATAAGTAAGTTCTAAGGACCGTAGTATTTATCACGCTGCGCTTATCGTGCAACGCTTGCACGAAAAGGCGAGTGTTTCCAACGCTTTGCTAAGACGACACGGTGGTGGCACCTACCCGTCGTCTTGCGTTCTGCACCTTATCACCTCTGAGACGGGCGCGCACGCCAGTCTCAGAGCAGCGGGTTTCGTTTTCCAAGAAAACTGCCAGATACCGCTCATGTCTCACGTGTGACGTGACTTGATGCGCTCGTTCGCCTCCGCTGCACGCTCGAGGCACTCAAACGCGGCGCCTCCAGAATACAATTCACCGATTTTTTTAGCATAACACCAAATAAATGTTTTGTTCACTCGCTTCACACGCAAGACTATCGTCTTTCGACGACATTTGCAGATTAACATGCAGACACGGGGCCAATTTTTTGTTTTAATAACAGCGCGTAGACAACAGCAACGTGGATGAAGGAAAAACAGAGAGGACATTACGTCACACTTAGCCCAGCGTGTAGGCCCGGCACGTGATCAAAATGTCAGAGTTGGCGGTAGGTTTTAGTACTCGCGGTTGCGTTCCTTTTTCAAACCTCCTGCGTGAGCCGACCGGTTTGCGCCGAACGGGATAGTCTATTTGCACCTCGACAGCTCGGGGTCACGTGACTAAGGTAAACGTCACACATGACGTCATAGGTAAAGCGATCGACTTCAAATGGCACTGCGACTGGCGATGTCTTGTCAAGAGAGATTGAGGTCACTTGACTAAAAAAAAAAAACAATGACGCTTTTTTTTATTTTTACAATATGGTTTGTTTGCACTATTGCAAGTTATCTTACATTCTTGTGGTTGTCATTCACGCTGCGTAGTAGCTCCATTGCACTTAAATACCACGTTTTCTCCTGAGTTGCACCAACTCACACCGCGTTGCAACTCGGCCGAAGAGTAATAATATTTGCTAGAGTTTAAAATTCTTAAAGCAGATCGGATTATTAGGGACGCCGTAGCGGAGGGCTGCGGTAATTTCGACCACCCCAGGTTCTTTACCGTGCACCTGAACCTTAGCACGTAGGTCTCAAACATATTTGCCTCGATCGAAAATGCTACCGCCACAGATTACGCCCTGCGACCTTCGGATCACTTAGGCAAATTACCAGAGCTCGTCTCACTGGCTAGGCATTTGTTGCCGTGCGTAACGTATTAGAGTACAGGTCACTGGTCAGCACATTTGTCTAAAACATCGAAAAGCCGCGCTCCGGACTTCACTGACGACGTTTTCTGATTGCCATTATCTTGAAGAAAAGGTCCAAAAGTCTCGCATATAGGTGTAGGCTGTCAACAACTAGATATGGCGCCAGAGAGTTCTGTAGCGTGCCATTATGTCATTCCAGACAACTTTCTTGACCCCTGTTAGGGTGGTTAGAAGCCATCCTAACAGGGGTCAAGTTGTCGACTGCTCACTGCAGTTACTTCAAAAGTTACAAGCGTCTACTGTGTAACGCTGCGAGGCAACCGAAAGGTCATCGGGAAAACTTGTTGTTGTACACATGTAGATACAAGTAGATTCTTTTGATGTACAATCTACGGCGCTAACAGCCGTATCAGCAAACGCCGGCAAACGTGTTCTTAACACTACAGGGCGCCTACATGACCAGCCGTTCATGTAGGCTCTCCTTACACAACCCACTTGGCAATCCCCTCGACAACACTCATTACTCTCATTCCTAGACACAACGACACAGGACACGTCCATGAGCGCCACAGAGGAGTGACTTGATTACGCGGACTTCCTTTGCCGGGCTCTTTAATCTGACAGGGCACGCAGCGTGGAAATGTAATGATGGCAACAAAACGCGCCTTCCCCGCCTGCGTTCGTCTCTTCCACGGAGAAGTCTCCCAACCCCGTTTTTTTCCTAATGACGTCATATGTGATGTCCAACTTTAGGTCACGTGACCCCGAGCGGTTGAGGAGCAAATAGACTCTCTCTCGCCGAACAAGCGCATTTCGGATAAAAGCTACCGGGTACCACATAGAGTTTCCCACGATGCTTACTAGAGGGAACTCTGGCGCTAGTGTCTATGGGAGTTGCAACGCATGGCGCTTCAGCGAGCATGGGAATGATGGGTAGCACACATTTGTCTAATTTTCGTACTTCTGTCATGCTTCTGGCTCCGTGTGTGTTCGTGTGGCTTGGAGCTGTTTTTTCACGAAAACATTAATTAGCAAATGGTCACCGTTTGCGCTTCACAACCTTATTATTTTAAGCTTACTATTTCGAATCAAGTCCTTAAGTTCAAAATGGTTCGTTCTTTCTTTCAAAACAAAACCGTAACCAGTAATAAACGAAGCCGCAAGTAAGATTCGCCGCCCGGAAGTACGAAGACTAGGCGAATGTGTGTACTACCCATAATTCCCATGGTCGCTGAACGATCGCAGCGCCAGAGTGCCCTCTAGTTAATTTTGGGAAACTCTAAGGGGCACCACACTCCGAAGTCTCGGCAAGTCTCGTTGCTTGCGTGACCTTGACGCAAAAGGTCACGTGTTGGACTATAGTGTACTAGATTACCCATATTCTAGTACACTGCAGTTGGACCGACACTGCTGGTTTCAAAACGGGGTGGCTTTCATAGGCTGGCTGCGTGACCTCATGCTCCCCCCTTTCTTCTTCCGCACGTAGGCAACAGAAGTGAGCACTATAGTTAGTTGTGAAGGTATATTTTACTCCCTTTCAGGCAAAAAAAAAAAAGTGCCGCGAGTACTGAAAGCACCAGCTGCCAGTGTGTTTTAGTTTCTTAAAATTACTACTCTTTCAAGGGTGTTAGTTAAATACACAGAAAAACACTTAGAATGGACACTGAATCGGTTTACAGTGCACCCTGTAAAAAGGTGGGCTGGGCCAGCTAAGACAGCGCGAAAGAGCGGAGTCCAAGACGAAGAAGACAGTGGGACATGCATGGCGCTGGCTTAACAACCCACAGGATGACAGAAATCGTGATTCTTGCATCTCAGTTTCACCTATCAGCCTCCTAGATTTCGAAAACACCCTTCTTACATTTTTTTTTAATTATTGATGGTGGCGTTGAATGGATGCGGATGCACGCACGCAAGCGCGCACACACACACACACACACACACACACACACACACACACACACACACACACACACACATATATATATATATATATATATATATATATATATATATATATATATATATAAACTGCCCACGGCAAGTTATCTTTTCGCCCACTTTTCTTTCTTCACATTTATATTACAATTCGGTCTAAGAACTTCCCCTATACTTTCCTTGGCATTGTATTGTATGTTAGATCTCAGTAATATTGTGTCAAAACACGGAAAAACGAGCACTTAAGTATACAGTTTTTCCTCTTATATATATATATATATATATATATATATATATATATATATATATATATATGTCAGGTTTTAGTTCAGCGCCTTGTCACGTTGTCACTTTGTCTTGCGCTCGGTCTGCTTTAGAAAACCTAAACCACTCGGAGTTGAAAGACGAAAGAGTGATTTCTTTCTCGCTTTCAGTATACCCTTCCCATATGCGGTATATTTTCTTCGCCGCTTATTTCTCCATCAAACACGCCCCACGTGGACATGTCAGCACTACGCGTTGAACCTATCAGAGCCTCGATGTTTTTTTTTTGTCTACACGCGGTTATCAGCTTGCGCAGTTGGAAACGTGTAGTGCAATCAAGGATCTAGCACGATAGTCATTCGATGCGAAGCAGATGGGGTGGGGCGTGTGAATGCATGGCGATTCAGGATTGGAGGCAATTCACTACTGCTGTTCTTCTTACGGACCAATCGAGAGCTTACTCTCTCATCACGTCACGCAAACAGACTGGTGACGTCACGACTGGTGCCGAAAACACTGGGAATGCCAGAAAAAAAGTAACGCGCCCGTCCTTCGGGTTTTCAGAGGTTGTTTAAGGGCCCTTCAACGCACAATATCTTACACTATATAGGAAACGTTATTCATTACTTGGCTGGGACTATTAGTCAACATCTGCCTGGTGCTGAATGGTGTTTACACATGTCTAGTGCCTAGCCAGCACTAGGCAGGTCTAAAGGCATATCCTCACTTTTTCGAAGAGGCGGTTGTTGCCCTTACTTGAAGCGTCGCATGCTAGTGTTTTAGTTTGCGGAAATGGTATATCTAGTATATATAAGTGCGTTGCACTTCAAGCACTCGGCTTGTCGCCCATCCATTGTCTTGTGTCGCATGGCCACGCAATAACAAATACAGTCAACAGAGCACTAAAATGTTCATAACCTGCGCAAGATAAACTAAAAAAAAGGTCTAAAATAATATAATCTACAAAAAGAACAAAGGATTACTCGCAGTAATTAGTCTATGAAATCGCGGAAAAGGTCTCTCAAACATCGGCCTGATACCCGCGCCGCGCGAGAGAGGACGCTACCGCCTCGGCAAGTGCGCGATTGCCCAAGGGAATTGCCGAATGGCCGTGCTACGCGCTTTCTCATCTTGCACGGTAGTGAAACGACATTAAAATTGCAACATTTAGAACTACATACACAAGATCTGCACTTTTTTCGAGAGTGTTATATGGGGATATACAAGATTTCACTATGTTGTAATAACATAGCCTCGTAACAATTTCATTCTCCCGCAGAAACATGAATGAGTAATTACTGTTGTGATGGAAAACTACGCCTTACTGGTTCGTTTCCCCAGCGTGCAGCCAAGAGTGACCACTGTCGAAAGTGGGGTGGCTCAGCCACCCAACTTTTCTCCGTGGGGGGGCTCGCGCCCCCCCCCCCCCCCCTGCCCCACTGGCTGGTACGCCTATGCTTGATGTCAAACTTCCGCTGCTCTTGTGTAAATGAAAACATGGGTGCTATCGACTAGGGAGGAGGATTCTAAAAAATACAAGAGCTACTCGGCCGACCAACGGCTCTACGCCCACGGTGCACGCCTTGATTGGTCCGCGGGGGGCGGGCACTGTCGGCTGCTCCAGAAGAAGCGAGTGAATTTTATTGTCCGGTCTTCCCGAAAGAGCCCGTTGTTTTAGCCCGATTGTTCCAGTCGATGAGCTGTTCTATGGACATGCGTCGCTCAAACAAGCGAAGAAAAAAAATGAGGAAAAGGGGAACGGAAGTAGGTGTGAAAAGAACAGTTGAAAAGAGAGAAGTGGAAGGGAGAGGTAGACGAAGTGCGGAGAAGGGGGAAAGAAAAAAAACAGACGAATCTGAAAGTTAACCACAGATGAACGTAACCGACGTTGTCCTTTGCCTACTCGGGCCTTTCGTTTTCCAATCCAAACACTCCCTGTCGTCCAACCAAACTTCCTTGCGCCTCGAACTTCTCTCGCGCTCGCCGTGAAAGAGAGCGAAAGAGAGAGAGAGCTAAACATTGCCCCTGCATGACGGCCTCGTTAGTACCGGCTGTCAGCCGTGTGTTACAGCGTAGATGCTTCACCCAAAACACCTCACGTCGGCTGAGAGTTTTCTTTCTGTGCCGTGCCGGGGCTCCGAAAAATTAACGTCGCTCCCTGCCGCTGCTGCCTCACAAACGCGTCTTCTTCGTCGTTCGACGAAGAGAAGACGAAGTGCGCACGTCAGTCTCCGTGCAGTTTGCACTGGTGACGAGCTCGGTTCAGGTGTGACACACGCGAGTCTACGTACACACGCGCTGCACGCGCTTGAGAAAGCTTTAGAAATGCCCGCTTCGACCTTTCTTCGCAATCACTAGCAATTCCCGTCCATCTAACTCCGTGCTTACACTGTCATTTGTGTGTGTTTGAATTAAGAATTTGAATAATCTCAGTACCATGTTTATCGAATGTAAGGTGAGTTTTTATATTTTTAAAATATTTTTGCTACCTTGAGTCGACCCTCGCATAACAATCGAATAGATTTCGAAGCCACTTCAGAAACGAAACTTCAAAGAAGATCAAAGCTCTGCCTAAACAGCTTAGTGTAACACCACCGCGTCGTGGCATGCGAAGCAGACCGTTGACCTAAATTTTGCTAGGAGGTTGCTGGTGGGCGCACAAGTGTGCTAATGCTGCCAGGATCTAGGCGAATAAATGAGATACAGTCGAGAAGCAGGAGAGCCGTAATAAATTACGCCTGAAGTGCGCTTTCTTCAGGTTAGTCTAAAATTACGAAAAATAGAAAAAAACTTGTCGTACACATGTTTTAAGACACTGAGTATAGAACGCATAACTCGGTCGAGATCTTAGCCGAAAATCGGCGAAAATATCCTATGCCGCCATTCATGGCTTTTGGTCACCACGGGTCTCTTAAATTTGCCAATTTGGTGAAAAGCAGCCACCAGGGGCAACCTCGGTTGCCAATCGTAGGTGTGATGTGAATCTGCCTTCACTCGTTGGCTGCCAGACGTGGATGTGAATGACACTTCCGTGTGCTCGACCACTTCCGAAGCACCTCGGGCAGCGCGACCTTTTTGAGTCACGGGCGTGCGAATATGCGCACTGATACAACACGACGTCACGTCGATGGGTATTTCGCCCTGGCCAGCCTTCCACAGAGGTAGATCACGGGGAAGAAAGGAAGGAAAGGGTAAAACGGTATCTAGCGACGGGTGGACAACCGGGCGCCGCTGCCCGCCTGTCTCTCCGCGTTCCGAAATGCAGAAACGGCATCGCTAAGCGCATCGTCAAGCCTGCTCTCTCTCTCCCTCTCTAACCTTCTTCTCTTTCTCTCTTTCTACTCTTTCGTCTCAGCAGGAACGGCGCTCGTGTTTGCCGTTCCTAAAGCGCCCCGGCCGCTGGCACTGTACCATTCCCGCCGTTCTCCGCTCGCCGCCCGCCTCAAATATTCAAGGCATTCGGAGCGTTTTTTTTTGTTGCCTTCTTATGTATATTTAAAATTTTGGGGCCGCCTCGCCCGTTCCCTCGCTTGCTCCTCGTTCGGCCATTCTTCTTTTTTCTTTCAAATTGAGAATAATAAAAACAAATTGAGAATAATAAAAAAAGACATGCTTGCTCCTTTTTGTTTTTGTATACCGTTCCAATTCGTGCCCTTTCATCCTACGCATACAACCCTCGGCATCCTCCTTTCCTTTTGTCTTCGCATACCTTCTTCCTCTTCCTTTTATCTTATTTAAAGACACATAGTCTCAACCTTTCTTCCTTTCTTTTTCTTTCTTTCTTTCTTTCTTTCTTTCTTTCTTTCTTTCTTTCTTTCTTTCTTTCTTTCTTTCTTTCTTTCTTTCTTTCTTTCTTTCTTTCTTTCTTTCTTTGTCTTTTATTCAACCACGCTTTCGCCCAGTCGATAGACGAGTTCCCTTCACTCCGCCTTATTTCTTCGCTGTGCTTCCATTCCTCGCTCCTTTCATCGCCTCTACCCATTTGTGTTTTCCCTTTATTTCTCGCACACACTTGGCTGACTATACGTGTCGCGTGGTTTTATTTGGGCTTGTTTGTTTCTGTGTGTTGTCTGCGTCGTCTTCGTCGTGCCTATAGTAGAATGCGAGAAGAGCGAGTGAGCGAGTTGCCGCGCTAAATATTACAGGGCCCGGGGAAAAGTGGCGGCAGCGTCGACGGTCGGCGACGCTCCGATAATAGGTTGAGTGAATAAGGCATTCCCTGCTCGGCAGCGGGGGACTCCGAGCCGGCGCGGCACCGTCGTAGTCGACGAGCCTGTTTGCTGCGTGTATGTGACGCGGCGATAGGTGGGCGCCTCCTCTTTTCTTTTTGTTTTGGTATGCATCTGGACGCGTTGTTTTCGCGTGAGCCCTTAGCTCTTTTTATATTGTGTTTGAACTGGCCGTAAAGCCATTTTGTGTTTTTTTTAACTTTAGAGTGGCGCGGGATGCGGGAGTCGACACTATACGCCAACTTTCACCTCCAGTTTTCGGCGCTAACCAATGTAATACGACGATTACGGGAAACCAGCTTGGCGCAGAAGTCAGGTGACGCGGCAGTTGCTCTTGTCAAGGCGACATTGTCCTAGATGCCTTATCAATTGCGAAAAAAATTTGCCGTAAGTGGCGTCAACGTGAGTAATGCAAGCAATGATATTGTCACGCGATGTTTTCTTCGGGACGTCGCATATGACGTCACGATTTCGCATAATGTGAGTTCACGTGATGATGTCATCACATGACGTCGTCGCTTGGTCAAAGGTTCGCTTATCATGGAGACAATGCAAAATCGCTTAAGGCGCGGAAAGATTTAGCAGTTGGGGAAGGATTGGCACATCGACTGGGAAGAAAGTGGTTGTCCCCTTCAGATCGTCTTTTAAGAATACTCCGTGAGTTGTTTCCTAATATTTCAAAAATAAACCAGCTTTTTTTTTTGGATCTATTATATTGGTTTCGCTTGGGTCGGTGGGACAGCCGTGGTCCCCACGCAAAGGAAACGCCTCTTTAATAAAGAAAAAAGAAAAATAGAAGCGCTCATCGCTAGGATCTTCGTCCTTTCTTTCTAAAGTTGATTGATATGTGGGATTTATCGTCGCAAAACCACCATGTGATTATGAGGAACGCCGTAGTGGAGGGCTCCGGAAATTTCGACCACGTGGGGTTGTTTAACGTGCACCCAAATCTAAGCACATGGGCCTACATCATTTCCGCCTCCATCGTTTCTAATGTTAAGACAGGATCCAGTGCGGTGACGCAGTGACTATGGCTCCACAGTGTCGTCGAGTGTTTTACCGATCGTGCTTCGGCTAAACGATGGAGTAGAATTCAAAAGCACTAGTGTACTTAGACTGTATGCTTAAAGGGACTGACAACCAATTTTTATCGTGCATTTTTTTTCGAAATGGAAAGCTTACTAGTCAGTGAGTCTAACCACGGAATGGTGATGTGGAGAACGCCGCAAAAGATTTGTGATGAGAATTTTTCCATCTACAGCTAATATAAAGTCTTTTACTAACACGCTGCAAACAGTGACCGCGAGAATGGTTCGTGTTCGAGCGTGGTGGTTTACTGCGCATGCGTGCACTCCCCGCGCATGCGCCGTAGCTGGACTTTGCCCACTGGCAGCCCCGATGGCAGTGCCGCATCTCACTGTGCAACTTCTGTTACGTCGTAAGCAGCGCAGAATATACATTCTTTACTTTTGAGGACTGTCGCACATGACAGCCTCAGGCTACGCGACTACGTACATGAAAGTGACCGACTCCATATTTCATAAACAAGCTTCGATTCTCTGCCGCTAGGTTGCGCCACGTGACGGTTTTCGTTACTTTTAAGTACTTACAATTCGAAAAAAAAAGTGCTGCAATCTATATGACTATATTTTATGGTCTTTTCGTTTCTACTGGGATCTAATCACACCTTCTGGCCAGTTGTGGGTCTCTCTAAACTCCGATATGATTATGAGAAATGCCGTAGTGGAGGGCACCGGAAATTTGGACCATCTGATGTTCTCTAACGTGAACTGACATCGCGCAGCACACCACGGGCCTCTGGCATTCCGCCCCCCCCCCCCCCCCCTCTCTCTCTCTCTCTCTCTCTCTCTCTCTCTCTCTATATATATATATATATATATATATATATATATATATATATATATATATATATATATATATATATATATATATATATATATATATATATATATATGCTGCTGACCGACATTTTGCCTGTGCGTGCGTGGCGTCATGTGCTTGTTTGCTGCGGAGCCATCGTTCTCTGCCAAAATTTCAGCCACTGCGTCATATTTAAAGTCCAACCTAGAAAAAGCTAGAATAGCTCGATTGCACGTGCAGCTGAGCACTGAATATGATGCTCAGTTCCATTCCATCATGCTCAGCTGAGCATGATGAAATATTGGTGTTCATGGTCCTATTTGTTTCTGTTTTTTTCAGCTTCTAATATTTTAACTGCGCAGACGCGATGGTGATTTTTTTGTGTAGAATAAAAGTGTTAAATACGTCGGGACGTTTTAAGTGGTGACATGCACATTATTGCCTCGAAAAAAATGTCACAAAAGTTCGCTTCACTGCACAAAGCTTCATAGTGTGGAAGAGCACGATTTAAAGGCACACGGTCGAACAACCATAAAGCGGCGCTGAAGCACGGAATGCGGCAGCCTGGGCGTCCCAATGCGTCGCCATATTCATGAAGAAATGACTAATCGTACAGATCCACCAATAAAACACTAGAGTTTCTTTGGTATTATGCGATCGCTTATAACGCATTCGCATTACAATGCGATGCGCCGTTACGTAGTGTGCTTCGCTTAACGCTGCCTCCTTTTTCTTGCACTGGCTCCCCTTTCCTAACTCAGAGTAACAGGCGACCAAAATGAATTCAGGCAGACTTCTCACCCTTTCTGTCACAATAAACGTTTCTCTCTCTTATTGCTACCGACGATTAACAACAGCAACAATGACAACATTTAAAACTCTTGTTAATGCGTCAAGGACATTTTAGTGGAGCGATGAATCCGGCTAGTTGGCACGTGTTTATGTTGGATATCCCTTAATGTTGCATTGATAGAGTGAACAACATCCATCTACGCCCTCTTGTTCGTTCATAGTCTGTCAGCGTCATATCAACCGGGATGGTCCAATGATTATGGTGCTCGTCTGCTCTGCTCATCCGCAGGTCGCATGATCTAATCATGTCTGTTGTGGCCTCATTTCTGATGGAGGCGTAAATGCTTTGGTTCGTTTACCGAGATTCAGGCAAATGTTAAAGATCCCCAGGTGATCGAAATTTCTAGAGCCCTCCGACCGCTGTCGTGTCTCAGTTGAGCATCGGTTGCGTTATTCGAAGGTTGCACGCTTCATCCCTGCCCAGAGCAAGTTATCTATTCGTCCACATTAGTTTCTTCATATTTATATCATAACTACCGCAAGTACCATTCCCCATACCATCCTTCATTTTTTGGCATCCTTGTTTGTTTATTAGTTGTCATTGATATTGCGTCTAACAAAAAACAAAAAACAAAAAAAAACAAGTGCTTAAAATTCATTTCTCTTCCTTTATCCACTGAATAGTGGTCCGCACGACTTTGGCTGTCCTTTTAGAATACTGCGAATTGCGTTGCCCCACGACGGTGGCCTACTGGATAAGGTGCTCGAGTGTGGGCGCAAAGGTCACGGGATTGAATTCTTTCCCCGGCCGCATCTCAATAGATGCGAGATGCTTGAGACCCTTGTACCTATATTTAAGTTCATGTTAAAGAACACCAGATGGGCGAAGTTCCTAGAGTCCTCAGCTATGGCGCCTCGCATAATTATATGGTTGTTTCCGGACGTCTAGTCCCAACAACCGTTATCGTTATTAGAAAGTGCGTCAAGCACTGTGGCTCCCCGTTTGCATCTGTTGGTCATATTGTGGCCTTTAAGATTTTACGACGTACTTTTGTGCCTGTGGAATGTCGGAAGCCTTTGGTTCGCTTACTTTTACAGACTTATCTTCTCGTTCTATACCCAACTTTTTCATTATCTTTACGTTCAAGGAATAAGCAGGACAGTTGGTTCATGTTTTTATTAGTATATTTCTCATTCATCAGTTTTTTTAAGGTAGGTACGATGCGGAAAGGAAAGAGGGTGAGGTCTCTTTTTTTTGTGATGCACGCATGTAAGTGGTAAGCGTATACGAGTTAACTCACGCGAAGTGAAGTAAGTGAATTTATATCAATTCACTGAGCTATAAATGCATGTATGAACAGAAGCGAACTTCAGACAAACTGGTGGTCATTTAGTTAGGTGGACCTATCTTTTTTTGAAATGTGTTTCGTCACCCTAGGTGGCCTACTTTCAGGAGGTTAGTGGTTGACGTCACTAGGTAACGTCAGTATATTTGGTGGTTAGTAACGTAAATATAGGTTAGGGCTTGATGCCCCAGTATTCAGTGGCTGACGTCATCTGGTGATGTCGAAGACTGATCACTGTGGCTCGGTTTCGCCGGTTGTGAAAGCATGGAAGAAAAAGGCTACTTTTGTACGACAGATGGAGTAATGTATATGATGCGGAAAAACCTTGGACCAGCAGGTAGAATGACATTGCTAGAGCCATCTAAAGATATCTGGTTATCAGAGACGCTTCCTGATTCATGGAAATTAGGGCGAGTAATTCCAGTCCTAAAACTAGGAAAGACCCCTTTATGTCTTGAATCATTCCGCCCAATCAGTCTCACAAGCTGTATTTGCAAGTTGATGGAGAGAATGGTATACAATAGACTTCAATGTTGGTGTGAACATACAAAAGTGTGGTCCGACTGTGTGACAAGTTTCCGTCAAAGGCGTTGCCCGATGGATGCGATATTAGACATTCCCGCATATGTTGATCATGAACGAATGTGTGGAAACATCACAACAGCGGTATTTCTTGACATTATAAAATCATTTGACTCAGTTAGTCATATTCACGTGCTGGCGGGGATGTTAGAACTCGGACTATGCGGTTGATCACTGCGATGGATCTCAAATTTTCTGAGCGTTAGGAAAATATACATGGAAACAACTGAAGGATCATTCCGTCACACAGGACGTCCCACAAAGGAGTGTTCTAAGCCCACTCCTCTTCAACTGTGTTATGGGGGCGTTACCGGGAAAGTTACCAAGCGCATTGAGGTATTTACTTTACGCAGATGGCATCTGCGTATGGGCCTCAGGACCAGATATACTCGAAGTTAAAGGAATGCTACAATGTGGTTTTGAGGTAGTCAACAAGTTTTTGAAGGACAGAAGCATGAGCCTCTCGTACGCAAAAACAGCGGTATTACCATTCCATAGACGACATATGAACAACTTTAAACTCATACTGGTTGGGCAGACGTTAAAAATGGTGAAAGAACATAAATTTCTTGGTGTTACCCTTGATAGACAGCTGTCGCATCCATTGAACCTCGCGCTTACAGAAATAAATAAATAAATGTAGGCTACACAATATTGCGCGGGAAAATAAAGCATTACTATCGAGGTATTAAATAAACAGAGTAGATATTATTTTTCTCATTGGACGCTGCCAAGACCAAAAGTACAGTTGTTGGTCGATGGAATAATATCTAAAAAGGACATGTTCGTGGCAGTTGCACAACAGCTGGCACTATTTCAGATTTATTTCCTATATCCGCAGTATATTTACATGTATACACACGGTTGTTGCAATGCAAACTCCACCTCTTTAGCTTTTGTCATCCCATACTTGGCAATAGAGCAGACATTTAAATTATGTCGAGTGACGTCTTCTACTTCTGCGGAGATGTTTGCGATTCTATCTGCACTACGCATCATACCATACGAAAAAGAGGCACAAAATGGGTCATCTTTTGCGATTCAAAGGTCGCTCTAGCGTCGCTGGAAAGTGATAAAAACCTCTTTCAGAACGCTTCCCTATTATATGAGATCTTAAAAGAACATGCGAAAGCAAGAAAAATGAACCACGTGATCGAGTTTCAATGACTTACAAGTCATTGCAGCATTCTAGGAAACACTGCAGTGAACGCCGCGGCCAATAGGGCCCACAATAACGAAGGGAGATTTGTTCTGCCAATTTCACGCACTGAAATGTGTCTACTTCTATGACAGATAACGTGTAGCGTCATTAAAGACAAATGGTTCAACGAAACATTTAAAAGTTCAGGCTTCTACTTAATAGACCCTTGCGTAAAACTAAGCATTCCATCAGAGTTAAGAGAAAATAGAAGATTTGAAACAATGGTCCACTGCCTACGGCTTGGTACAGCATCTACGCGACACTTCTTACACAGGATAAAGCGTGCGCCTAGTACAGGGTGCTCCTGCGGCCACCCTGATGAAGATGTACCTCACCTGCTTCTGGAGTGTCCGAAACATGAAACACAAAGACAAGTACAACGAGGAAGTTTGCAACTTCTAGATATGAGGCCCTTCACAGTGACGAAAATACTAGGTCCATGGCCAACTGCAGGTCTTCAGAAAAAAAAACACTTGTAGCCTTCAAGACATTTCTTGGGGAATCAAATATTTTACGGAAACATTGGCCTACCGTGTGCGATGTCGTTTTCATGCAAAATGAAGTATGTAATATTTAGATAATATGTTTCATATGCGTAATCATCTGTTTCGGCAGAACTGACCTTGTATGGGGAAATTGTGTACGTATATATCTATTAGGCGAATGTGAACTGTCTTGCGAGGTGAACTGACCTTGTGTGTGGAACATATGAACCTATTAACTCTATAAGTGAACTGACCTGTGAAGTTTCGTTAATGTGTACTTTTACATCGTATGCTGCACAGACTCGTATATTGTGCCCTTATGATTGATCTTGCGGCCTATCTTGCCTACTAAAAAAAAGGAGTAGCCTGTACCACAGTAATGGCACCAACATCTCCTACTTCATTTTATATATATAAAAAAAGAAAGAGGCTCACGCCTTTTTGTTATCTTTTTCTTTTCGTATAACTGGCCAGTATATTTGAGAAAATTACCCCACCTCGACCACGTTGAAAGAGGCACGTGTAAGACTAAGAAAATTTAAGACGCATTCAGAATGAGTTTGATGGGACTGCAGTAAGAAATGCAACGTCAGGCGCTTTTCTTACTTGCACGTCTCCTATGAGACGGCTTTAGGCACAGCCTCAAAGTTGTGCGGAGAAGCGAACGTGAACATTTCGTGAGCCGAGTGAGAATGGCTGGCAACGGAGGGGAGAGAGGATGCGATGATGCAAATAGTGGTGCTAGCTTGAGCTCCCGGATGACCCATCCCGAGAAGCGATAGCTCGCCTCCCTGCTCAGTCATGAACCGAATGACCTGGACATGTTGATGGACCCATTGTGAATTTGGAAACTCAGAATTAAAAAAAAAATTGAGTTTGCGGTGGAGCTCGGACGACATCTCTGTATGCTCCAGGAAGGAACGAAGTCGCTCATACCAATGTGTGACGAAAAGGAAAAGCAAGTTACTTTTACCCTCACCCTTTTTTTACCTCTTCCTCACTCAAGGCTGCGCGCAGTGCTGGCTACATTTTCATTGTTGGCTACTTTGAGCCTATTGAAGCACCTTCGTTCTTTCTGTCGCGGTTTTGTCATGAGATACCGTATGAAATACAGCCAAGATAATATTCAGCTGGGCTTTCGTATGTGACGGATGATTGGCAAAGCTTGCGAATTTGATGGGAAAAGAATGTTGCGTGTGGCATTTTCCGTCACTCATTGTCTGATGCGGTAGAGACAGTGCAGTGGTTCGCTGGTGGACTTCTGGGCGCTGATTTAATGAACTGTTTCGCTGGTGAGGTGGTGCGTTGACTACGCTTTCGTGGGGTGCTTCCATCGTCTATATGGTTTTTTCTGCCGCTTAGCTGACGAATGGAAGCGGAATCATTGAAAAAGATTATGTGGGGGGGGGGGAGGCTGGCAGATAACGTGGAAAGAAGTCTGTTGAAGATGATGATGCGAGCAATTCACGACTGCGGAAACTGAAAATATTCACTACGGAGGAAACTCATCGAAAACTCACCAACAGTAACGATGGTGGTGATGAGGTACATCTGACGGATAGAAGGGCAGACCCGACGGGTGAGATGGTATAAAACTGAGAAAAGAAAAGGTGGTTGGGAGGGGAGGTTATAACATGAAATGTGTTGGATTGGCCCAAAAAATCTCGGAAGCCTCGACTGAAGTGTGGCAGGCGAACATGTTAACTCGTTCGTGACCTTACGTTTCTACGGGGCCAGGGACGTCTCCGAGTTACATTGCGTGTTGCATCTCGCACTATGTATCCGTGGAGCTATCTTTCTCAAGCAATAAACTCCACCTAACATTCTTTTGCGTTTCTAACGAAACGTGACTTTCTCCGATAACCTCAAGGTTTATTTCTTGCACCCTTTTCGGCGCGATATATCGCGCATTGTAAGCTTTACGGGCGGATGGACTTAGTGTTCAAATCTAATCAAGCGTGCAGTCTTTCCCCTTTCAAATTCAGTGCTTACTTAGTTGATAAAGAAAGAGAAAGAGAGAGAAACAGGTGCACTGAGTGAGCAGTAAAACCCCCGTCAACAGCAATTTCTGGGCCTGCACGTGAGAGTTGCAACCATGGCGTCTTTTCCGTTCCGCGCCGGTAGACAGTACCGTCAACTGAGAACCTGCGCAAGCTCCCGCTCGTTTATTCTTTCGTCTTCCCTGGGGCGGGCCATTGCTACGATATACCTGCCTTATTTTGTTGGCCCCCTTCCCCCTTCGTTCGTCGTCATTTACATTTCGAACAGGTCAGCGAAACAAAACAAATGCGCTGTTTATTCGCCAAACCGCGCGGACCGGTGGCGCGCCTCCGTCGCGAGGAGGCGCTGTGTCTGCGGCGGCGCTGCAGTCGCCGTCTCCCTTCGTCGTCTGCTAGAGAGGCGGAGCTCGCTCCCGTTGTCTGCTCCGGCTCCTCATCTTCACCGCTCGGCGCGGCCGGGCGAAAGAAAATAAGGAATAGAAGTAACGCAGGCAAACACAGCCTGCATCTCCACCCTTCCCTCGTGCCTCCCACCTAGGGCCCGGGACACTCTTTGTGTCTTATGTGTTCTATCGCGTCGCAGCTAGCCCTCCTTTCAGTGTGTGTGCCCGTTGCGCGCCTTCAGTGTTTGCTCTCGATGTCTTTCTTTTCGCCTTTCTCCGGCGCGCTCCACCGGCCGCTTCTTGCGTTTTTTTTCCTTCTCTCGGCTCTCTTCTCAGCGCAGGTCTGCCTGCCATCTTGCGTCGTCCTCGACTTGTCCTTTTTCTTCTCTCTTTCTTTCGCTGGCACATCGTCCTCTGTAAGTCCCACCGTTCCCTAGCTTTCAACCCCCTCCCCCCTGAAGTCGTTCGCTCGCTTTTTCCCCTTCCCTTATCCGCGCACCACCTCAATGGCGTTGCGGCCTATACGCGTAGCGGAGTAGCGCTTTTTCCTTCTCGAAGCCGTTGGAAGCAGCCTTGTCTTCTCCGTTGCCGGCAAACGTGGCACGCCCGTGCGTGCTGTGTGTGTGTGTCCGCGCGCGTGCTCGCGGGGCTCGCTGGATAAACGTGGTGGAGTCGAAGACGACGGCTCAATGCCGCCTCGCCCGTCGTGATGGCTAGCGCGCGTGTAACGGTGGTGGCGGCGCTGCTATGCCGTGCTATACGACGCGATGTGCCTGGCCTGTCAAGTAGTAGCCGGTGGCGCGAGTGACTCCTAGCACGGGGACGGCCGGCGTTGCCGCTCGTTGTTGGCCCGAGCGAGGGATATGATGAGGCCGCTCGCTGTTTTCGTCGGCGTCGCTTCTTCATCATCATCCCGCGCTTCTTTTTCTTTTCCCTGCTCATCGTCCCGTTTCAGGTGAGTTTCCGATATGAAAGATCCGCGAGCCGCATGTGGACGAGAAGTGCTGCTTTTATTAGTTGCTGGGGGTGGGACGTGTTGCCGGCGTTATGGTTGGTTCATATATTTGCGCAACTCAAGAGCGCCAATATGGGGTCAGGTTCGGGAGAAGATGACATTAGACAGCTGTTTTTTTTTTTTGGGGGGGGGGGTTTGGTGCGCGAGGCGTGAATCGAAAATCGAAAAATTCACTGCCTTGATCATGATACTGATTAACCTTAATTAAGTTAGTGCTTGTTCATATCGCGTCTTTTCTTGAAGCTATTAAACGTGGTTAGGGGAAGGTTGGTGCCTAGTTGTGGCTCTGACTACTACTCTTTTCTTGCGTAATTTCGCATCGTGAGGCTCTGAACAATACAAAAATTTACGCATTATTGGAAACACATTTCTAATCGCGTTGCAACCTTATAGTTGTCCGCGCAACAACGCTGTTAACGCGCCCTAAATGTTCACGCACTCGATAACTTCCACGCTCTACAAAAGAGTTCACTGAGGTGATCAAACAATAGCCGCATCAAACACAACTGTTGTGAAACAGATGCTGTCCTACACCAGGTAGTGCTCTTCAACTCCTATAGTAATGCGCGCTCGAGGCAGAGGAAATAATCGTACAGTCGAGTGAAAAGGAGGTGTGACGTAAGGGTGGAAAAATACCCCCAATTGTTCTTCGCTTTCGAAACCGTTTTCTTTTTCTCTTCCGCCGTGTCATTTCAATATCCTTTATAGTAATCTTTTTCTCCTAAACTCTGATGGGAGAGGCGAGCTTCTCTGATGGAGAAAGCGGCAGAGATCACGCCTGTGACGTGCGGGTGGTCATTTCGAAGGGTTCTATTTTTTTACGTTTCGCTTGTACTGAAGTTTTGAAAGCTACTTCAGCTGGAAAGAAAGGCACCCTTACTTGGAGCGGGTCAGTCCTCTTTGAAAAGTCTCTTTGAAGAGAATAAAAAGCTGAACGTGTGCGATGCAAGGGCTGAAGTGGCAAATTCGAAAGTAGTGAAGGAAGCACGAAAGAGCATAAATAGAATCGTTAGGGGAAACGCGTAAGTGGGCGCTGCAACAGAATTGACATTCACGTGTGCTTACAAGGGAGTTTGATTCGGTTGTTCATCGAAAATTGACACGGTTCCTTACTAATGCAAGCGAAAGCCTTCCTTATTTTCTTCTCAATTGATTGTATGGATTACATTGCCTCATTGATCGGCCAACCTTGGACCGAGCGGTGATGTAAGGTGAGGACGTCATCAGGCGACGTCTTGATGACGTCATAAACATTTGCTAATCTCGTGACGTCGTCACATGACACATTGTGTCACTCCTGTTGACATCGTAGTGTTTTCTACTACTACCATGATAACTACCTTTATAGAGGGAACTCTGGCGCTGCGATCGTTCAGCCGGCACGGGAATGATGGATAGTACACGGATTTGCCTTGTCTACATACTTGCAGGCATCGAACACACTCGTGGCTTTGTTTACTACTGTGTTTTGGCGTTGGTTTTGGATAACAGAACGGATCATTGTGAGCTTCGTGGGCCGACTTCAATTGGTTAGTCAACATTTGCTGAACTTGCGACCACATGGAGCCAAGCCAAAGGAAGCCGAGACAAATACGTTTACTACCCGTAATTCCCATACTTGCTGAAGTACCACGCGTTACAGCTCTCGTAGAGTAGCGCCATGGCTCCCTATAGTGTATTATTAAGAAACTCCACGGTTAGCACCACCGACACCGGTGGTAAGTCTTCGCGTTTTTTTAAGCATCTAATGATTTCATGACTGATAAGAAGAATGATCTCTGATTTCTTTGCGAGTACGCGTACTCACTGCATCATTATCTACAGTAGAAGTGCTTGAATGTTAGATGATGTATTTTCAGCGCGTACTCAACATACGTACATGCTCTTCATGATGAACGCTGATATAGCGAATTGTTGGTCTTAAGGAACTGAATATGAACACTGACTGGTCACGCTTCGATCCAGTAACATTTATTATTTTTATGATGACACCGAAAACGCGAGAGCTGCTGCGATATCGGTGGTAAGAAGGAAGGAAAGGAAGGAAGGAAGGAAAAACTTTATTTGCAAGGGTTTGGGACTGGGGTCATGAGCTTGATGGTTGGGGCCCCAAGTCCAGGGCTCCACTGGAAGTATTTGTTTTGTGAGACGCTAAAAACCAGAAACATAGCATGAAAAAAATTCGACTGATCCCACGCACCTTGGGAATCGACGTTATGCGAAGCACGCGCAGGGAAGGTGACCGTTTCGTAATTTTTTCATTGAGCGACACGTTGTGGAATGACGCTAAATTTATGTACAAATGTTGCAAGCACAGACATATGTTGTAACGTTGCGGACGTTTGTAGAACCAGTTATTTGCACTTGAGCAGCGATGCTAGCAGGAACATGAGTATTAGCAAGAACAGAAGCGATAAGCTGATATGAAGCGCTGCAGTGCTCGCGAGGATGGTAGCCCTGGACGCTGCTACATAAATCGAGTTTAGCACATGGCACCTAACTACAACTGACGGTAACCTGACGTAATGGCAGTATCATAACGTATATATGTAACGTTTATAAAATTATATATCCAGCACTGCAACCACAATTGAGCTTTCACGAACGTTAGCGTCTATTTAAAAAGTAGTTCCGAGACCTCGCGTGGCTCTGTCGTAGAATGCTTCATTGCCACGCAGAATGCCTGGGTTCGATTCCTTCTGGAACGTTGGCGTTTATTCTTTGCATTCGTTGAGTCGACACTGGTGATGTCAGTTTTTTCCTAACGCTTATACGCGTTAAAATTACTCATCTCATTTCTCGCCATTCCTGGGTAGGCACGTGTCAATAATGTGTGGCACATACCCGCATACCAGTGGCACATGCCCGCCCGCGGATCACTGTTTGGCAGAAAGTGCCACTGTTTGGCGGAATGTGCCACTGTTTAGCAGAAAGTGTTTGACGATGTATACGGGAGTGGATTGTGACATTTACCATGTCTTGACCAGTGCGTCATATTTGTGAAACCATCTTACCCTCCCACACTCATTTTGGTTCACGCCAATTCAAGGGGGTGATCACGAGAGCACTCAGACGACAGTGGCTGGATAGATGAATAGATATGTTGATAGTGCTTTCAGTTCCTAAAAAATGCTTCGCATTTTGAAACACTGGACAGAAATTCACGACAATTTCAAATTCTTCTTCAACGACACATCACATTCTTCACTTAAACGTGAACGCACGGTTGCTTTGTCAAACAAACTTGATCCTTTTTGTGATCATACCTTCTCATGTTTGGGTATATGTAATTCGAAATGCCGAGAGGGGACGGGAAAGGATGATCTAATTTGTGGTGGCACAAGCATAGGTACACTCAATATTCTCTATTTTGGGGAAAGGTGCGAGGGGACGAAGCGGTTTAAGCTACACCACAACCTCTTCCCCTGCCCTCTATATTTTCAACCCCACCGCACTGATGCCCTTACCTTAGGCACGCAGTGACGCGCCATCATCGTCCAGTGGTTATACTATACCGGTGACCCGAAGGTCGCGGGATCGAATCCCTGCCATGGCGACGGCTGCATTTTCGATGGAGGTGAAAACGCTGGAGGCCCGGGGCTTAGATTTATGTGCACGATAAAGAACTCCATGAGGTCGAAATTTCTGGAGCCCTCCGATACGGCGTTCGTCATAATATCATCTCTGTTTTCTGACGTTACACCCCAAAGATATTATTACCATGACAACACGGTGCAACGATGAGGTATTATAGAGAGGCTACAGACCGTCACCCCCATTCCCCTGGCCCTTCGCGCATGTCCATGGGCACAAGTTTGAAGAAGGAAACTTGACAAAATAATTACGCTGAAAGTTTTAGGAGAAAACGAGCCATTGAAAACTATTAAACGCTTTTTTTTTCGCCAGTTCCATAATGCATCTTGATTATATTGTGCCTCCATAAGAGACGAATGTCTTCGTTATGCTTTTATTGCATTCATGAAATCGTGCGTTTGTGTATACAAAGGTAATCGATCCGGCATCACAACTCGACCATTAAACCATGCACAACTTGCGCAGCAAACGCGTGGCTTAATCTGAATTAATGAATACGAAACGCTGAAAAGTTGTACTCGTTAAACGAAAAATGATAACGTGGCACTTTTTTATCCTCTTTTTTTTGCAGAGAGCGTAATAAGGTGAACGGTGCTTACGGTAAATGAACGGAACGAGGAAAAAAAAAAGAAATTGGCTTCCTCCCCTTCGATAGCCTGCGAGAGCTCGTAGGGGGTGAAAAAAGAACTAATGGAAGCGCTTATTTTTATAGCAGCCACGCTTCATTACTTTCTGAGCAATTAATTTCCCAAGCGTCATTAACGTCTCATTGAGGGGACGGGGACAGTTTTAGCGTATTTTACCTTGTTCGAATATTTTAGAGTTTCTGCTAAGGTTTATGTTGTCTCTGTGCTTTCGGAGTAAACGATGGCTATCCAAGCTATGTTTTTTTTATTTGTCGAGTTGTATACTATTAACAGATATGATGCAGCCTTTAGGTGTGTGTGGCATGGATCAGGATGTGAGAGGTGCTGCCACCTCGCTGACCTCGATTGCGTGCAGGTGTAGGCAACTGTGCCTTTACGTATTAAGTACATTGCGGTCAGGCTTTACTTTATTCAGCCGCGTTTACTACTATAGGGTCTTCAAAAGAGCACATTTGGAGGCTCCGGATGAATTATAAGCACCTTCCTGTCGACAAAGTTCAAGAGAAATGATTTATTAGGAGGCAAAGAGGTCGGCTTGAGCTTTAGTTCGCTCTAGCCTGCTACTCTGCACAGTTGGGATGACCTGAGGCAACCCCAGTCTGCTACACTAAATTCGCCTGGTGTGTTGCATTCACTCGCAGCAACGTACACCTCATCCGCCGTGCGGACAGCCCGAATTGTGGACACTGTCAAACGTGACTTTTGAACGATGTAAGTGTGATATCCTGTGATTGCCCACTTTGGGTGTCGCAATGAAAAACGCTCGCTTCAACGCTGACAGAAATAGGTGTGACTACGCTAAGTGAAAGTGGCATTTTATCAGCAATGTGTGATCGGACGAGATCGAAAACTGCTATAAGGGCTGTGATTGGTTTCTTTAAATGTACAGGACTGGGCAGTATAGACTCTAGCGAAGCCACAGTTGTTGTATATGCGCATAACTTGTTTCTGTCCCCATCGTCACCCTTCAAAGCGTAATGCTCTTTGTGTCGTTTTGGGGCGCTTTTTAATTTTTTAGATAAATCAATCAATCAGTCAATCAATCATATGGCAAATGCTAGTATTAGCGTTTTTGTGGGTCACACGACCCTCATAAGAGAGTGTGGTCACCCGCAATGACGATTGACGTTTGTCTTTATATGTAGTCACAAACGGGGCAAGTCAAAACTCTCAAAACAAAACTTTTTTGTTTTGTTTTCCCCTAGATTGTGGGCCTGTCACTGATCAGACGTTTCTGATAGGGTAATACAATGTCTATAGCGAGGTAGTGATTTCACTCTGCCACATCGCATTGCTGTCTTTCATTGTTGCATTCCAGTGTTTTAATTTAATTTAATTTTTCAATTGTTCTGGTTTTATGGCCCAAAACGAATATATATAAATTTGTACTCTCAAGTTATTTAACGTGAGCCTAAATCGCGTTTCAGTGTTTCACGCACGGTGCATCGTTGTTGCCTTTAGCGACAGAAGTGTTGCTACGCTGTGCACGTGGGTGTTTTTCCATGTATGGTGGAAGGAAACAGTCCAGGGAGGTCATTGCACAATGTGATAGGAGGAAAGAGAAAGAAAGAAGAAAAGAAAGAGATAAAACATGCCAAGCTTCATTTGCTCCCGTTTTACCGATAGGGGAAGGCCTCCTAATTTTACCTTTGAAAACTGATGAGCATAATTTTTCCAACACAACATTGTCCCTCTTCGGGCTTTTCCTATCAACATTCTGTATAGCGGCGGGCCACGAGTATGATTTAGAGTAAAATTGGAAATAACGATTAGGCTAGTTGAATTTGGTTCATGGCTGAGGGTATAAAACAGCGTTCGTTTCTTATCTTGTGTCCCTGTCTTTGCGTTGTTGGGTGGTGCATAGCCAGAGCGGCACACCAAACCCGTGCGTCTCCCGCCACTCCCACCCCTCACCTCCTGATTTTTTCACCATGGCATACAGAGGGAAAAATGACCATTTAATTAAGAGCCCCCTCTCCCCAGGCTCCTCCCGAAATCAAGGTTTGCCCTAGATGAAAATGTTCCTTTCCTTCTCCATCTATCTCCCCCTCTCCCCAAATAAAATTCTCTTCTTTTGATATTTGGTGAAATATGAAAAGGTAGGCTACATCAGATCCGGCTATCCCAACACCATGACAGTAATGTACAGGCTAAACACACAAACAAGAAACATTAAAAATAAAAACGAAATTCTGCCGATTCCCTTGCTTGTGTCATGGTCCGACTGATTGGATCGTGTTGTGTTGCCCACAACAGTATGTGAAGCGCAGCAATCCCCGTGGCTTTGCGAAAATTGCAAACGCCTTCTGCACGGGATGTGGTAGTGCTGACTGATTCACAGTCGGGGTTGCAGCCACTGCATCGAGGGATACCTCGAGAAAAAATTCACAAGACAATGTCTGGCGCTCATTAAACCCCTGACCGGAAAGAACTTCAATGTACAATTTCAGTGGATATCATACCACGTTGGAATTGAAGGCAATTAAAAAGCTGAAGCTCTTGCACGCGAAGTGTGAACTTGCGTTCCAAAAATAAGAGCTCCTAAAAATGACCGGAACCACAAGATTGTTATGCGCAATCAGTTCAGGGTGATCCACAAGTTTGCGCATCAGTCAGTGCGTAATCAACGGACTTTCGAGAGAATAAGCAACGCCGCTTTATCGGATAAGAACCGACTCCGCATACACGCCGGCTTGGTTATTCAAGATTAGGCGAGGTGCTTCCCCGTGTTCTGCTGTTTGTGGAACATCGATGACATCGAACATTTCATTTGTGTGTGCCCGCAGTTTGACAAAGAAAAGAGATGATACGCAGCTTGCAGAAAGGTTGTCACAAGCACGGGGCATTGGAAGATGTCATTTTTTCTGAAGGACCCACAGAGACGAGGAGGAGCGTGCAACGGATCCTGATGACTTTCCTGCGAGACACTGGACTGATTGACAATTGGTGACTTACCCCTTTAATTTAAGAGATGCTCAGGCGGAACAATTGCCGGCCTTTTAGGCCAGGCTAACCCCGCCTTTGCAACACCACCACCACCACCACCACCTTGTATACCATCAACCATACCACACTGTGTTGATTTGATTGATATGTGGGGTTTAACGTCCCGAAACCACCATATGATTATGAGAGACGCCGTAGGGGAGGGATCCGAAAATTTCGACCGCCTTGGGTTCTTTAACGTGCACCCAAATCTGAGTACCACACCACACTGTAGGACGGATTGCTGGCCAAGTAAGACGTCTGTGGGAGACAGAAGTTCTAAGTAGAAGCATGAGCTCCTTACTTGGTTAGCTTTAGACGCATTTTTTTACAATGTAGTAGGCTCGTGTGCTCAGAACAGGTTCGGGAGAATATTTGTATTGTATGATTCAACAAATAAATAAATAAAAAAATTATATTTATGGACTGAAGAAAAAAAAAGAACCCCAGGTGGTCTAAATTTCCGGAGCCCTCCGCTACGGCGTCTCTCATAATCATAAGGTGGTTTTGGGACGTTAAACCCCACTTATTAATCACCATCATCAGCATTCATTATAAAGAAAGAACGACTTACCTTGCATTGCTGGTACTTGCGTGGGAAAATATTCTTTAGAATATATTTGTATCTTTTGTGGACCACTGTTTCATTGTGAGACACATCCCGCGCGGTTTTAGTGATGCGTCGCTACGCATGCGCTGTACGAGCTGTACATGTAAGCGGGTGAGTGGTCGCACATTGAACGTATATTAGTAGCGGCAATTCTTTGTGTGTCTCGTCTTTTCGTGGCTTTCTATAGCGCTGAATCAGCGCTGTCACGCGGTAACTATTTGAAAAGGAGGAAACGACTCTGCTTAGGTATACATACTACAAGCCACTGAATAATGTTGGCTAGTTGACGGTTACTGGCGGTTGGTGTGCGCTAGACGAAGACTTTTGTTGCCTGAAGATGTACAAAAGTGATAAAGGAACAGGAGATGGCTCGTACACAGAAGGGAGACTGTAAGATGTTAGATACTGCGCGAATGCATATTCATGTGGAGAAGCCCTTGCTGTCAAGAAACGAACAACAACAACAACAACAACAACAACAACAACAACAACAACAACAACAACAATAACAACAACAACAACAACAACAACAACAACGACGACGACGACGACAACAACGACGACAACGACAATGACGACGATGACAACTACAACGACGACGACGACGTCAGCAATGACGATGACCACAACAACGACAACGACAATGACGACGATGACAAACACAACAAGGCCTAGTGGCTATGGTACTCGGCTGCTGACCCGCAGGGCGTGGGTTCGAATCCCGGCTGCGGCGGCTGCATTTCCGATGGAGGCGGAAATTTTGTAGGCCCGCGTGCTCAGATTTGGGTGCACGTTAAAGAACCCCAGGTGGTCTAAATTTCCGGAGCCCTCCACTACGGCGTCTCTCATAATCACAAAGTGGTTTTGGGACGTTAAACCCCACATATCAATCAAACAACAACAACAACGACGACGACGACGATGATGACGACGACGACAGGCCGTAGCTAAGAGATCAGTGTTTACTACCCGGCGTTTGATTAAAGTGCGTATAAATATGATACACGGGTGTTCTTTCACGCTTACACACACACACTGAAACACGGCTGCCATGGCCGGGAACGGAATCCGCAGGCATCTGTGCGGCCGCGGCTGATAAAGCTAATAAAAAAAATGAGCTCTTGACTGCTCTGGCTATCACCACTGATAATTTGACCATTCGTCGTTTATCGGAGATAACACGAGCGCACCTCCTCACGTATCAAATACCAACGATAGCGCTTACCACCGAAGCAATGCGTCTCCTGCAGTTAACGTGAGGTTACCTGACGACCGAGCCTCGATGGCTTGCACACTGTCATTAATAAAACAGCGTATGGTGCGTATAGGAGCGGCGGAGGTCAACGGCACAGCGTGTTAAAAGTGTAAGTGGGCGTAGGCGCACGGATCGCGTTGAAGTGTTTACGCGACAGGTTAGCTAGCCGTGCTGTCACACTGTCAATTCAACGTCCGTAAAAAAAAAAAGCATTCGACGTTTTAGGGTCAGCTCTCATTCTTATTTTTTTCATTTACTTTTTTTATTATAATATCTTTTTGTTTGTCTTTACGATACGCTCGTTTCTTTCTAGCCTACGCCCATCTCTCGAGGTGTGCGTGTGGGTGGCGTCAGCCTTCGAAATATATATACCAGAAGTAAGGCTAGAGCTCTTCTTCCGGTTTGAGAAAGCGCTAGGTACATACATCTGGTGGCCGTCTCGGTACACTGTACTCTCAGAATGTCAGATTATCGCTATGTTTCTCCATATATTCTGATATATTCTGATATTAATTTTTCTGGAGAAAAGGGGAAAGGTAAGGAAAATATTGCCGAATGATCTTGGTTGGGCTTAACCACAACGAATGGGGAGGTGGTACTTCTGTAATAATAATAATAATAATAATAATAATAATAATAATAATAATATGATAAATTACGACTCCAAATCCTAATTTTTATATGTTGCATCCACCGAGATTTCTTGTTCACGGACGTCACATCCGGTACTCAGATACTGACACTGAAATTTATGCCATTCGGACTGGTTAGCTCTATCGTGTTAAGATATTTCGCTTTATACATGCACAAGTGAACTCGTTTTTCTTACCTTCTGATGGTTGAGTCTTTGGGACTCAAGTCCTGTTGAATCATACTGTGTTTGCACATCTGGTGTTCTACTAAGCGATGAATTTCGCGCTACTTTCTGTTTGTTTCGTTAGAGTGTGATGTTTCGTTTGCTAATTGAAGAGGATCAGCAGGTGCGAATATGATAAATTTTCAGTTGGGTCTAGTTTGCACTTATTGCCGAGGTAAAAGCAGCAGTGCGAATGCACAAGACGCTCCACAGAGGAAGAAAAAACCTCCTGTGTCTTGTGCCTCTTATTTACTTATTTTTTGTGAGGTTCTTTCGTGTTTGTGCGGTTATTTTTGCCTCGGGGTGTCCTTTTAAAGGCGCAAACCTCTCCTATACGTCAATAAAAAAAAACGATGCCACAGAGTCAAGTAATGGCAAGCGGACCAAAGTATTTCCCAACATAAGCCAAGTGCAACTCAAATGAGTGTCAAATAAAAAAAAATGAAAGAACTCAGCTCGGCTATGTCAGAAGAATAATGCAGTTTTGACTTGATGGACGCCTCCTGTTGCTTCGGGGTCGATGCGCAGGCAATTATTGATTCACCAAACTGATTTATTAGTGCGAATAAATACTTAATTCGGCACAAAGATTGAAATTCAGAAAGGCAACGGCGTTTTACAACTCTGCGGCGTCGCGGACTTTTTTTCACGTCCGCGCTAAGCATTCCGCCGTCGGAATGAAATTACGTCGAGATCAAATCAACCGCTAAATCACATCAAAGCTTAATTTGGACTCTTTGAAAGCGTTATATTGCGGGAATTTTTAGTACGATGAATTCTATGTGGCATTAAAGGGTGCACTTCAAACGAGGGTCCTGGAAGTCACTGGAAAAGTCGTTCTTGTAATAAAAGAGACAGAATTTTCAGATGTCAAAAACAAACGAACTGAAAACAATCATACCAGTGAGTTTAAGTAGCACAAGACTACTGTGGTATCAAGCTATACGTGTTGAAATGAATGTGGATAACTTAGTGATGCATATAACTCCTGCTGTAATGCTTGCTAATGACGATTCAGGTAACCAATTAAAAATAAATAAAAAATAAACCTCACCGAGCCGTCGCGGTGTTCTATAGCAGTTAGGGTGTTGAACTGCTGACCCAAATGTCGCGGGATCAGATCCCGGCCGCGGCCGCCGCATTTAGGCGAAGTGCTGAAGACACGCGTGCCGATATTTGGGGGCCCATTGAAGATCCCCAGACGGTGGAAATTACCGGATCCCTCATTACTATGGCGTCTGTCGAGGTTTCGGAACGTAAGAACTATATACGATTATTGAAATACGCGATCAACCTGCAGCCAGCTACATAAATATATCTTTGAACGGCAATATCTATTTTCTTATACACGCGAATTCACAGCGCTCGGCTTCGTAGACGTGAGCGGACGTGGTTGGCTTGCGTATATGTAAACAAAATCTCTCAGTCGGACAACGGTACACCCATGCCTCGGCATACTCTGTTTCCCGGAGCCTATTTGTGATTGTGAGGTTGTCATCGACTGCACTCTCCTGGCGCCCTGGTTTGACCGTGTTCCAAGTGACTCCAGGGGTGAGAGTGTGGGAGTTAGAAAGAGAGAGAGAGTGGGCAGAAGTGCCAAGGTGAAGGATGCAAGCTGAAAAGCAGGGGGTTTGCCGTCGAAGAATAGAAGCGCCGCGGCCGGGACGCAGCACGGTTTTACGCAAACGCGACCCGGTTGACGGTGCAGCAACCGATGGCGGTACGCTGGCGTCGAATGGCGGGTGTCTGAGAAGAAAAGAAAGAGTGATAAATGAAAAAAAAATGTCTTCAAGACAGGTCGACGTAACCCCACGTCCGCGTCGTGCGTTCTATTTCCAGTACCTTGTGTCACAAGGGTAAGGGCCATGTTAGCGTGGCCCAGCGTGGGCGGGGCGTTATATTTAATGTCTTTTTTTTATCTTTCGCGGACCATTTATTTTTTTGTGCGTGTAAGTTGGCGGGAGGTGAAACAACTCGGTCCTGTCTGCGTGTATGCGTTCGTGTGCGCGTGTGTGTGTGTGTGTGTGTGTGTGTGTGTGCGTGTGCGTGCGTGCGTGTGTGTGTGTGTGTGTGTGCGTGTGTGCGTGTGTGTGTGGGGCAAAAATTTTCAGACGAAGATACTTTATCCGCCCATTATTCCATTGTGACGGTTCCTGTCTGTTTCGACGACGCTCTTTTTTGTTTTGTTCATGAATAGTTCCCTACCTTGCCAAGCCACGCCCGCAGCATCGCAAAGAAATAAAACTAGGGCGCCCTTGAGTAACGGTGCTTAGCATATGGGACTCACCCCCGTATTCAGAAACGCTCCTCGACTCCAATTCCATCCTTCACTTGACTGAGTTGAGCACTGCGCCGCTGCTCGACTGAAATTGACCCTGTGCTTCTCAAGAATCCCTGCAGAATATTGCCGATATGCAGTGACTTGGTCTGCCATGAGACGGCGCTCCCATCGGCTTTTTCAAGTCGAGGAGAGCTCTTGAGTGAAGAAGCGTTTGTGAATACGGGTGCCAGTCACTGTTTCAGTAGACTTAGCTAGTGGTGCTTAGCATATTGGACTCAGTCACTGTAACAGTAGACTTAGCAGTGATAGTAAATTGTTTCCCGTTAGAAGTTAGTTTCACACGGTGCCACATCTTTCAAAATATTATCAGCCAGGTCCAACTTAAGTGATTTTCTGCGCGGATATACGTCAGCGCAGCAAGGGTTTATGTTGAATAATATTTGATCGGTTTTTAGGTGCAGAAACCACGACGTGATTGCGAGGCATGCCATAACTGGGACTGCATGATTGATTTGTGGGGTTTAACGTCCCAAAACCACCATATGATTATGAGAGACGCCGTAGTGGAGGGCTCCGGAAATTTCGATCACCTGGGGTTCTTTAACGGGCACCCAAATCTGAGTACACGGGCCTACAACATTTCCGCCTCCATCGGAAATGCAGCCGCCACAGCCGGGATTCGATCCCGCGACCTGCGGGTCCGCAGCCGAGTACCTTAGCCACTAGACCACCGTGGCGGGGCTAACTGGGACTGCAAATTAATTTCGACCTCGCGGGGTTCTTTAACGTGTACCTAAATCTTAGCTAAGCACACGGCTGTTCTTTGCATTTAGACGGGCGGCCGTGGCTGGAAATCGAACCCGCGTCCTCGAGCATCCAGCTGTTCAACGCCTATCGCTCTCAGTTAACAGCTAGGGGTGACGTAGGTGTGTCCGGCAGTGTTTTCAGAAAGTACATTATCGTATTCGAGCCCCCAAGGGCGCACTTGAAGCTATTGAAACTGACAGTACACGCCCAGTTTTCAACTAATTTTGGAACACAGAGCCGCGTTTACCTAGAATCGTTTCAACTTCAATAGTCCCCTAAACAGCCTCTAAATATACCAAAAAGAAACAAGCGTGTACTCTTACGGTGTTTCCCGTTTATGCAGCGCGATTCCTGACGTCAGTAGATTGCTCACGTGACGTCAGGATGAAATAAGCTCACGATTGGTCGATATACGAGAGACATCTGCTGTGAACTGTCGCCTACCCGGCTTTGTCATGCAGTGGAATGCCCGTTTTTCGTTGTCTCGCATGACTATTATGCGCGATAAAATGATTTCCTTTTTCTACATGTGCGACTGCGCAAGCAGAGATAGCGTGTAGTCGAAAAGCGCAAAATCTAGACCGCCCCAACGCTTAGTGCTGTCGTTCCACGTGTTTTATGAAGAAGTAAGTGGCGAGGAGGAGATCGCACTGGTAGGAAAAGCAGTGAAGGAGAGAAAAAACGTGTCTGTGGCTGTTTCGATTCTAGAGAGCATCGCAGACAGTCTATACGCTGACAGCTTAGAATACAGCTTCGCGCCCATGTCTCAAAAATGGAACGCGCCTGGACCAAGGAGGTTGGCCTGCACAGCCTATACGCGAAGAGATGCCACCGCGCGTCGAGAAGAGAAAGTCAAGATAAACAAACGTAACCGTTTTTTAAACTTATTTTTCTTCTAATGTCCGACAAACTGAACGTTATATGTACTTACATTGAGCCTCTTGAAAATCGTCTGCTTGTGTGCAGACGACCATTCCAGCGGCATTTGAGTTATGTTGGTTCTAGTTCACTATATATATAGAGCCATCCGAGCCATAGAGTTTCCTAAAATTAACTAGAGGGCACTCTGGTCTGGCGCTGCGATCGTTCAGCGACCATGGGAACGATGGGTAGCACACACATTTGCATAGTCTTCGTAAATGCGGGCGGCGAGTCGTTCTTGCGGCTTCGTTTATTGTTGTGTTTCGGTTTTGAAATGAAAGAAAGATTCAACCCTTTTTAACTTCGTGAGCCGATTTGGAAAGTCAGTCTAAAAAAATAAAACGGTGAAGCGCAACCACTGAACATTTGCTCATACTTGTTTCGTAAGAAAACAGCTACAGGCCACACGAACACACACGGAGCCAAAAGCAGGCCAGAAGTACGAATATTAGACAAATGTGTGTACTACCCATCATTCCCATGCTCGCCGAAGCGCCGTGCGTTGCAGCTCCCATAGAGTTTCCCACAATACTAACTAGAGGGAACTCTGGCGCTAGTGTCTACGGGAGCTGCAACGCACGGCACTTCAACGAGCATGGGAATGATGGGTAGTACACATATTTGTCTAATTTTCGTACTTCTGGCCTGCTTCTGGCTCCGTGTGTGTTCGTGTGGCTTGGAGCTGTTTTTTCACGAAAACATAAATTAGCAAATGTTCACCGTTTGTGCTTCACAACCTTATTCTTTTAAGCTTACTATTTCGAATCAAGTCCCTAAGTTCAAAAGGGTTCGTTCTTTCTTTCAAAACAAAACCGAAACACAGCAATAAACAAAGCCGCAAGTACGATTCGCCGCCCGCAAGTACGAAGACTAGGCAAATGTGTGTACTACCCATCATTCCCATGGTCGCTGAACGATCGCAGTGCCAGAGTGCCCTCTAGTTAATTTTGGGAAACTCTATGGCAGCTCCCATAGACACTAGCGCCAGAGTTCCCTCTAGTGTATATTAGGAAGCTCTATGATCCGAGCAGTTCGCTGAGCCGCCATCTTCTTTGGGCAGCAAAGTAGCCTGCATATTTTCTGTCTACAATGCCGCCTTCTAAAAGCGGTCTATTTTGCCGGTTATGTGAGAATCGGAATGTATTCGAATTCACACGCCCCATGAAACTGCCCGTCGTCCAATAGGATGGCGTTACTTTGCCGCCGTCCACTTAGCTGCCTATTTAGCCGTCTGCGGTGAGTATTGGAACACGCCCTGCGTCGCATCTGAACTCGGTGTGGTTGAGGGACGTTTTAAATTCGAACAGACACCTTCAAAACTTATGACGTCATGAATATGCGCGGGAACTTCAAAACGACGTCGCGCCTTTTTCTTTGTTGCGTCGTTCCTGATTTCCGGAGCTCTCTTTTTGGTCGTATTGTTATTCCGTTACGAGAAACTACTCGACATTCCACTAATTGAGCCAACTTATTTCTTTTCACGAGCCAACTACGAAGACATTTGTTTTTCGACTTCTTGAGTAGCATGAGTATGTGTGCCTTCTTGGTGTATCTATTCGTTGCCTGCTGTGCTAATCGCATTTCACGTGATGTTTTTGTATTCCACCAAGATATTCGGGGGAAGGAGTATCGCGTTTGTTCAAAAAGCTTCTGTAAACCGACGAGGCGTGCTTGGTACTCTAGCAAAACACGCCCCGGTCAAACGCGGTCACTGCTGCAGTTTTTTGTTGTTTTTTTCCCTTGTGGCCCGTGTGTTGTGGCCGGCGCTGTTTCATCGTAACTGGCACTACAGAACAAATAAATTTTTGAACAGACGGATAATGAAGTAAAGGAAAGAAACAGAAAAGCAAGTTTTTTTTTCTCCAATCTCATAGCGTGTGCCCTAGAAAAATAAATTGAGTTTTGAGCAAAGGGCAAGGACTGTCGGACGTGAACAAAGAAAAGGAAAGAAGATGAAAAAGCTTTGCGGGGCACGGAAACGGTGATGTGTACATTCGCTCGAGCAAATAGATGTAAAATGCCCTCAAGGCCTGCTGGCAGTGCGTCTCTCCATAACGCGCTGAAGTGAATAAGAAAGAAAAAGAAAGAAGAGTGGAAAGAGAAAGAAAAGAATGACGGAAGGCTGGGCAGCGCCACCACAAAAGCCAGCTCTCTACAAGATAAAAAAATAAAGAAATGAAAGAGAAAAGTGAAGGTGGCGCTGCTGTAGGAGTGCTGTTTCCCTATTGGTTGTCCGGCTACACCCGAGGCGCCCCTGACGGATTGCAGTACTCGATAAGGAAAGATGCTTGCGTCACTTAGGGCGCCCATAAATACCACCTCTCTCTCTCACTTTCACTCGAACTTTTCCTCTCTCTCTCTCTTCCGCCTATCCATCCATAGCTTCTATCAACTCTCAGCTAACTCCAAGTCTGGACGGGTCGACAACGTTTTTTTCTTTCTTTTTCGTATTTCAGCCCCTTGATATAGCTGCATTTGCTTATTTTGTTTCGGGCTGTACGCATAGCCGGCAAAGGATGCGAAGAGGGGGGTTTAGTGTCCGAGCTGTCGGGTTTTATCACTCGTGTCCGACGCTGCCGACTATACGATGACGAAGACGAAGAAGACACTCGTTTCCAACAACTTAGCTACGGCCTCCAGAGTGTACCGCATTTTCGCGGACTATAGGGGCACCTGACTTCTCGACCATTGCCGGTGATCGATTTAAATGAGCGTGTTTTTTTTTTAAGATTATAGTCTTTCTTGGGGTAGTACGACGCAAAAGTTTTGGTCTGTCTGTATATTATGTTTAGAAAAAGTGTTTAACAATTTCGAGTACTTCGTACTCAACTGTGGGAGAGCAGTGCGCCGTCCCTTGCTAAAACATGTCCGTTTTTCCGCCGTTACGATATCCCCAAGCAGTCCCAAATGATAACCCAAACGGTCAACCCCATCCTCAGTGCCCACCAATATTGCTCAAGTTTCAGCGTTCATACTTGTGCGATTGTCAATAAAAAGGCCATTATTGCCCATATCTGAGGCACCATAACAACACGTCAATGTTTTGCATGTGCGTCTTTATACTCGGAGAAGGCATACATAAGTAATCCTAAGGACCGTAACGTTTATCACGCTGCGCTGACAATGCAACGCGATGCTCAAAAAGGCAACCGTTTCCAACGATTTACTACGATGACACGGTGGTGGCACCAGCCCGTTGCTTTACGTCCTACACCTTATCTCATCCAAGACCGGCGCGCACGCCTTCTTTCGTTTTCGAAGATAACTGCCAGATAGCGCTCGTGTCTAACGTGCCTCGATGCGCTCGTTCGCCTTCGCTGCACGGATCGAGACACTCTAACACATGCCCTCCAGAATACAACTCACTGATTTTCTCGCGCAGGACATCAAATAAACGTTTTGTTCACTCTCTCCAGACACAAGACTATCGTCTTTCGACGACATTTGCAGTGAAACATGCAGGTATGGGTCCATTTTTTTGTCTACTGGTGTCTATTGTTTCGTCTACTGGAATGGTCAGTACGATTTGTGCGACACCTGGAAGGACTGTTACATCGTTCCGTGTGTTTAAAAAAGTTTATTCTATCATGGGATGCAACAAACCTATGGAACGAGCGTCTGTACAACAAGCACAAGAACAAATGACGAAGCACACCATACCTTACACATTCAAACAAAGGTGTCCAAGTCCGTAGGGTGTCCACAGTCCATGGTACTAATAACTACATACACTACATATATACACTAATCACAATATGGACAATGGCCCCGCCGCCGGGGTCTAGTGGCTAAGGTACTCGGCTGCTGACCCGCAGGTCGCGGGATCGAATCCCGGCTGCGGCGGCTGCATTTCCGATGGAGGCGGAAATGTTGTAGGCCCGTGTGCTTAGATTTGGGTGCACGTTAAAGAACCCCAGGTGGTTGAAACTTCCGGAGCCCTCCACTACGGCGTCTCTCATAATCATATGGCGGTTTTGGGACGTTAAACCCCACATATCAACAATATGGACAATCTACATAATGGTATATGTACAGAATTCACAAGACTTGGTGAAGATACTAGGAAATATGTACAACAGGTATCAGTATTCGTAAAAATTACTGACCTTACAGCGTTAGAATGAAGTGCATATATACAAAAACTCACACCCATACGGGGCATACACAAACACATAGAAATAGTAGACACATACAGATTACATGCACTAATCAGACATTGACAGGTGACCTGGCTGAAAGGACGTTCCGTGTGTTTAAGAGAATTTTATTTCTGAAAAAATCATGGGTACACAGAAGACATTTATGTGTTACATTGTTCGTTCTCACGACATACTAATATATCTTAATATACATTCACATGCACAACAGGAATTGTTTGTACCTGTAAACAGAAGTTCCGTGTGTACGTTTTAGGGGCGAAGCTCCTTAAAGCGGCACCATTCGTCCCTCGTCGTAGTGTGTAACCAGTCTTACGCTTATACCTGCAAGGTGGTGCTGGTGGGAGATTTCTCCTGTGCGTTGTTGAGCAATAAAACATTCGCAGCGTGCGCGTTAACTAAAAGCCGAAATCTCCTGTCTCTCATTCCCCATTAGCAGCCATTGGCATGTACATTGAGCACTATTTGACAAGAAAGGGTTGCTGCGTTATACTCGCTGGGCGTAACCTCCTTGGTTTTAGAAAGGTTTAGCGAGCGTTGGGCTGCAGTGCCATGAATACAGTGAACTAGTATATACCATGAACTCGAGGTGGTTAAAGGTGGGAAGTAGACACGAAGCGCAAACCGTAAGAAAGTGTGCGCGTGCCACCTCTCGTTTAGTCCTTGGAATGTCCGCTGGATGGCGGTGCTTCTATATACGAAATATATGATGAAATGATGCGAGATGGTGGTACTTGGAGTTTTGGCTAGATGGACGAACGGACACACAGACAGATGAATGGACGGACGCATAGATGGCTGCATGGACGGATGGACGCATGGGCGGACGGAAGCAAGAATGAGTGGACGGACGGATGCTTCGCCCCACTCTCCATCATTCACCCCGTGAATATGCTGCCATTTTTTTATGTACATATATATTTATGTGGCGTGTACGAGGTGCGGACGTGGGCCGCACACGCTATCGCATTATAATGTGGAGCACTTCACGTAATGTAAACTGGGCTTTCAGAAGTGATTTTGGGTTAATAATAATAATAATAATAATAATAATAATAATAATAATAATAATAATAATAATAATAATAATAATAATAATAATAATAATAATAATAATAATAATCAGGGTAGCGTTGGGAGAAAAAGAAAGTAGTGAAGTGAAGGGCGACAAGATATCTGTCATTAAACTATTGTCTATGCAAGACATTACATTAATTTGTAATTAAACTTGTAGAAATAATATCCACTGGGAAGGTTGCGCGTAATTGGAAGTGAGCAATGGGAGGTCCGGGAAGCGTAATATGTGCACTGGCTATCACGGGCTAAGCGTGGGAAAAGTTTTTTTTTTTTAATGCTGGCTACTGTTTGCTGAATGTCGGTTGCTGTCGACGCATGCCACAAGTAGCCAATGTTTCGCGCACACGACAGTTTAGCGTGGAGAAAGTTGGTACAGTTTTTCTGGCTCTGAGCTGTTTCATCATTCCTTGCTTTACTCTTTCATCGTTTCTGCGTATATGCTATTTTTAGCTTTCAAGAGTGGAGTTTTGCAAGTTTTTCGTTGTGCTAGGTAGTGCGAAATGGAATTGTCATTATCATGAACCGGTACACACTCGGTGTGCTATTCTGGACAAATGTATAATTCCGCCATATTGTCAAATTTCGTAATGGCGACATTTCAAGCCAATCGGAGACGTCGTACTATAGCAGTCCGCTGGGCCAATCAGTCAATGGCGGAATCTGAGAACGTGGTGAAATTCGTCAGCGTCCAGAATAACCACGGAGAAATAAAAAGAAAGGAGGGAAAACTACGTCAGGCGAGTGTTCCTGCGCCAGAGTTGTACCATACACATCGTTATCTACAGCGATAAGCTATCCACGCCTTATTCACCACGCGCACGTTATTATTATTACTTTTTCGTTCTTTCACTTATTTTCTTTTCCGGCTTCTTGCGTCACGGTGGTCTAGCGGTTACGGTTCTCAACTGCTGACGCAAAGGTTACGATATCGAATGTCAACCACGGTTGGCGTCTTTCGATGAAGGGGAATATACCGTGCATTGAGATTTAGGCGCGCGATAAAGAACTCCATGTGGTTCAAATACCCGGAGACCCTGTCTCCTATTCATATCATGGCTTTGGGACGTAAAATCACGAGAGCTAATAGAGGTTTTTAGCATACGGGAACACGTTACGGAAAGGCGGCAGAGTGGAACCGGCGGACGAGTTCGCATGCGCGAACATATTGTACGCGCATACGGAATGGAACCCTGTCGTATTTACGTAACGAGTTTTTGTAGCTTGCTGAACACCTGTATTTATTATGAATCTGGCGTGCAGCGAGCGAGTATCTTTGTGTCACTCATGCTTTAACGGCTTCTAGCACTAAATGTGAACTCACAATTCTTATCTTGCCAAGCGGTGTGGATGTAAAAGATAGGAATGCGATTTCGACACGAAAGAACCGCGCTCAGTCATTTGCTGTCGTAAGATAGAAAGGACGGAATGTCAGTTATTGTCAGTATAGTGGACGTGCAGCATACCAGCTAGTATTATTGTGCAAGGAATGATTTTGTATTGTTCCGGGTTGTTGGTCAATGTAGCTAAGCGTTCCTCCAGAGACGCGCTGTCTGTTATGTCCCTTTTATGTGCATCCGCCATTTTGGTGCCGTCGGTACGTTGGCTTACAGTGCTCTCAGCACCGTTGGTCTGCAGATTGCTGTGCAAGATTTTGCAGATAATAAGTTGAACAAATGCTACGTACCACCAAGTCAGCCTTCAGATTGAATCCTCAATAGGTTTTTCCTCTTAAGCTTCGGTTCAGGGCGAGGACTAGACGTTAAAAAAGTAGGTGCTACAAAGAATTTGGCAAGCACTCTCAAATCATGACTGGTAGATTGCCACTATTCCTCAAGAGGAAAGTATATAACTGCTGCATCTTGCCGGTACTTAACTACGGAGCAGAAACCTGGAACAAAGAGGGTTCAGATTAGGTTGACGACGCAGCGAGCGATAAAAATGAAAATGATAGGTGTAGCCTTAACAGACAAGAAGAAAGCAGAGTGGATCAGGGAACAAAACAAGGTTAAGGATATCATAGTTGAAATCAAGATGAGGAAATGGACATGGAGTGGGCACGTAGAACGTAGGCAGTATAACCGCCGGTCATTAAGGGTGACTGACTGGATTCACAGATAAAGCAAGCGGGCTAGGGGGAGACATAAAGTTAGGTAGGCAGATATATTGGTGAGTTTGCGGGTATAAGGTGCTAGCAGCAAGCACGGGACCGAGTTTACTGACGGATCATGGGAGAGGTTTTTGTCCGGCAGTGGACGTAGTTAGGCTGATGATGATGATGATGATGATGATGATGATGATGATGATGATGATGATGACAAGAAATTGATGTAGCAGATTTAACACTGGTTTTCTTTTAAATTTAATGCGAAAACAAGGCAAGTCAGGTTATTCAGAGCCACTTGTGTCTATTTTCTTTCTATGCAACGCGCTATATGATACGTTTTTTTCTTTTGTTTTTGCACCGCCCGTAGGACAGATTCAATGTTGTGAATACGATGCACGACGATAACCTAAACAACAAATCAAATGGAATACACAACTGTCGACAGAGCATTGCGAGTACAGATTAGATGTTCGCATACGTTCGGATACCGCACATCTTGATAATTGCATTGCAGTAAGCAAAACTTTTTGGTGGTTTTACATCCCAATATTACTACATGATTACGAGGAGCGCCGTGGCGGAAAGCACGGGAAATTTCAAACGTGTGCGTAAATTTAAGCACACGGTCCTCAATCAACTTCAACTCCATTGAAAATGCGGCCGTCGCGACCGGAATTCGATCTTGCGACCTGCGGGTCAGCAGTCGATTATACCTTAGCCACTAGACCACCTTGACGGGGCGTGCTCACGTGGGCGCACACCTTCCTCCACGCTTAGGAAGCCGTGTTTTGCACCACGCACGATACTCATGACGTACAGAACGTGTCAAACACGAAAACGATGTCATAGGACACAACAAAAAATGCTCGGAACTAACGACGGTTGTGGTTAGATACGAGAAAATACGCTATACTGACCCTTCAAACGTAGGCGGCAAGTTGTTGGAGGGAGTGCCGGGAACGCAGAGAAAAACAAAAAACAAAACAAAACATGGGGTGACGTAGCGCGTGAGGCACAAAACAAGCGTCCGTGGAAAGGAAAACATCTTGACGGCCGTCGCTGAGTGTGGGCCCCGTTTTTTCCTGGCTCTTTCCACGGGCCTCTCCTTTCGACGGTGTTTTCAGCCGGCCCGCTCTGAGATTGTTCGTTCGCTCGTTGTTGAAGGCGTTGTTTACTCGTAAGAGCGAGCGCATTATAAGGGAATGACCAGCGCATTGTCGCCGTCGGCCTTAACGCCCTGTCTTGTAAAGTCTTTTCTACCCACGCTTTATTTTCGTTAGACGCGTGATGACAGGCGCGCTTGACAGAAACGAAAGCGCGAAAGCTGTTCCCCGCGTTGTTGGCCGGCTGCTGCATTGCCGATGTAGAAGCACCATTATAGAGACGCCGCTTCGGAACGCTTTTGTTTCCTACAGCTGTATAGCTATAGTTGGACTAGTTTTACGGACTATAGTTTACGGTGCCGCCATTTCGGGCTGTTAGCCTTGCCTCCTTAGTGTTCCTTTAACAACGTTACCAGTGTTGTCAGTTCCCCTAATATTAAGTGGATTTGGGACTAGTTTTTTGTTGTTGTTGTTGTTGAGTCGTTTGTAGAATTTGTCGGTTGCTAGTCTCGTTTCTCTTTTTCTTTTTTTTCGGGGGAGGGGATGGTGGTGGGGGTGTTATTTGCATTTTTGTAGCAGTTATTGTTATTTTAGTGATCTTCACTTTCACTAATAGCACGTTTGTCGGTGACATTGAGTAGTTGAGTGATGGAGTCAGACATACGTTGTGACCATCAACTAACATCGTTATTGTTTACTGGGAAAAAGTTCAATCATCTGGATGCAGTCTACCCTGGAAACATTGTTTTATTGTAAATATGTGGTCCGTTCATCATCGCTCGTACTTTTGATATCAAACATAACTAACGTGGTTTTCTCAACGTCTTTTATTAAGTAACATTTTTATCATAATTTAAAATATTTTCAGGCATGGTTGAGGTAATCAACTTTATTCTATTGCTTTTTTGGGGGGGAAGGGAGGAGGGGGAAATTGTTGGTACAAGCTGCACCGTTGCTTTTGGTCTTCTTTTGTGATGATTATTTGCTTATTATCTCGGTAGCATCTGTCAACCTTGAACTAGACGAGCTGTGCCAAGGTTGAGGCATATGCATGAAAACTGTTGCACTGCTGCAATCGCCCCGCCACGTTTTTCTAGTGGCTAAGGGACTCGGTTCCTGACCGCAGGTAGCAAAATCGAATGCCGGCTGTGGCGGCTGGATTTTCGATGGAGGCGAAAATGCTATAGGCCCGAGTGCTGAGCCCTTCGAAGAACCCCACGTGGTCAAAATTTTCGGATCCATCCACTACAGCGTCTATCATAATCATATGGTGGTTTTGGGACGTTAAACCCCACATATCAATCGGTCAACTGGAGGAATCGACATTTTGTCACCTTGTTTGAAGTGATAGGCGTAATATCGAAGGACAAATCGAAATCATTGCATTCCAAGTATCATGGTATGCGCTGGGCTCTACACCGGGTGGAGGGGGGTATCGCACGCCCACTTTCCTGAATATATGGAATATATGGAACTGAATATATGGGACATGGGATTTTTACTTACATGAGATGCACATCGTGCGCCGATACCGTGATTACCGCATTCGCATCCTACGTTGCAGGACACTCATATACCAGCTCCCCATCCAGTGCTGCCGTTGGGTGGAATTGAAAAGGCGCGAGAACTGTAGCCAATGTAGCCAAAGTAGCCATGTCATCACCAAATTTGTAGCCAAACAAAAGAGCTGTGGTATTATGTGGAAAATCTTTACTATTGATGAATAAATAAAACCACTTTGAATAAGTAAAATCGGATAGTTAAATGTTGCCAGTAATTAGCCATTGTGCCAACTAGAAATTTTCGTCACCAGATGGGGTCTAAGAGTAGTCAATTTCGCGCTTATAATAATAATAATAATAATAATAATAATAATAATAATAATAATAATAATAATAATAATAATAATAATAATAATAATAATAATAATAATAATAATAATAATAATAATAATAATAATAATAATAATAATAATAATAATAATGATAATAATAATAATATAATAATAATAATAATAATAATAATAATAATAATAATAATAATAATAATAATAATAATAATGACAAAACAACTGCTTCACACCGGGAACTGAAGCACACGTTTTGGAATACCCGAAAAGCTGGAGTTCTTTGTCCCGACTGCCACAAAGGTGTGTGCGAGCCTGAACTGCACACAAAGTTGTCAATAAATAATTGTACCAAAATACTACAAACTAGGATTGTTAAGTAGGCTTCTCGAAAAAAAAAGAATAGAGGTATTTATAATCATAAATTACAAGTAATAAGCAAAGAGGATCATAAAAAGCCAGGTACTCGTCGTCTTTGCTGGCCTGACGTGATGCCAATTTTTACAAAGAAATCAGCTTTAAAGTGCAGTACCATTGGTACCTCCAATGAAGTGTAAGTGAAAGCCCGTACTTCCATGTTTGTGGACTAGGGGCCAAGAGGGCCTTAGTAAAATTTCGTGAGAGAAAAAAAAATTTAAGCAAAACGTACGTGGCACCTGTAATACAAGGGTTAATGGACGTACCTAATAGTCATGTCATACGAGTGAATAGAAAACTATCTGTACAGACTCTATCTGCGGTAATGTATGTGACCATCCTCTATGTATTAGAGTGTGCCCCTATAGACTCCGCTTTAGGCGTCATGGATCGTATATATGTACACAGTGCTTATGATTATTGTTCATTTTTATTCTAGTATTGGATCTCACTTTTCTGGTTTGATCTTTGCAATACCATTTTCTTGTCTATGTAATATCCAGCTGCAATGTAACGTACTTTCTCATGTATTTTTTGTTCACTTGTAAACGAAACGTACAAATCTGTATAGTCATAAACAAAACATCGCTAAAAGAAAAACGTGTGTCTCGCGAGTGTTCTTTGAAAGAGAGCGCCGGCGAAAATTGAGTACGGGAGCCGGCGAGCCCTATCGAGCGATCAAGCAGACTCTGAGCGTGCTCTTTCTCTTCCCCTGTGCTTGACCGCCGTGCAGAGAAGCCCTGCGGCGCAGCCGACCGCGGCGGAGCGCAGGGTCGGCGGGAGGAGGCGGCGGCGACGAAGGAGGCGGAGGAGGCCCGCGGCGCGGCGGCAGCAGGAGGAGGAGAGGAGGCCGCTGCTGCTGAGGCGGAGGAAGGGGTGCCATGGGCAACAAGCTGAGCTGCTCGTGCGCGCCGCTCGTCCGCAAGGGCTACCGCTACGAGGACACGCCCTGGCAGAACACGCGCCGCAGGGATGGACACCTGCTGCGGTGAGCGACGCACAGGGGGCGCCCCTCTCCGAGTCTTTTCACTTTCTTTCTCCCCATATCTTTCCTCTTGATCACTCAGTCTCCTTCAATAGAGGAGGAGGAGGAGGAGGAGGAGGAGGAGGAGGAGACAACTGATCTCAAATTATGAAGCCAGTCAAGCGAACTAGAGAAAGATGCGTAATGCGACTCATTTTTATGGGAGCAGAATGTAGGGCTTCCGGAGCATTTCGTGGGAAAGCGTTGGAAACAAACAAGAAAACGTTATTCATGCCGATATTCGGAGAAATCAGTCTGCGGTGACGTAAAGCTGGAGTTCTCATCTTATTTGAGATTGAGTATGCACTAGAATGCTATCGATTTGAAATGAAAGAAAAAATTAATAGAAGGTAGATGGTTTGAAGCGACGCAGAGATGATCATGTTGTTGGGGATTCTTTTGTGTATGGTTTGTGGGAAACCTACCGCAGTTACTCGCATTAAACTAGTGCTCGTAATGCTGGCCACTGTCGGCACATATATTATTGTTAATTTTTTATAAAGGCAAGATAACTAATAATTAGATGTTGTAGGTAACACTAGCCATCAGTGACCAACAGTGTCTAGCGTTAGTTAGAACTAACGTTACCCAAGAGTAAAATAGAGTTAGCCAGTAACAGAGTCAACAGATAGCCAACGCTAACCAGCAGTTACCCAACGTCAGCGAGTGGTAATGACTTTCACTCCTCGCTCTCCAGTGTTTTTGTCATAATTTTTTTCTTTGAAGCATTTTTAATGTTCATATTTCGCTTGACAGTAACTAATTTCCTACTTCACTAGCGCATTTACCCCCAATTCCTGGCTGCGGAACTTGGTTGTTCGGCAAAAAAAAAGAAATGCTTCTTCAGCAACATGCAGTCTGACTCTCGTGGAACGCTGAGTGCCTATAATTAAGAATAAAACAATTTAATAATACAAATATGATCGGATAACGATGGTATGAAACTGCCATTTTCAGGAAAGCTGTCATTACTTACTGTGCGAGCGGTGTGGATGTCTTTCAGTATCGCCTTCACCAATTAATACCCGAATCGCTTTTATTGATTTCGTGGCATACACAAAACGTTGTTGAGCAATCACTCATTTATGAGAGAAGCCATATCATTTAGTCACGAATGAACAAACGGATTGAATGGGTGCCGAGTAAAAGTCATCATATAGTGAACGATCCTTGACTCGTTTCGAATTTCTGAAGTGCTGTAATCAGGCGTCCGTGATTTAACGTTCATTGTGTAGTTCCAGGTAGAACGTATATTGGTCTGCAATAAAGTGGGGCAGAATGTTATTGGAAGGCTTGTGTTAGAAATTGGGCATTACAGAGACCGAGAAAATGGGGCATGGTCGTACATGAGGTTTCCCTTCAGGGGGTAGGGGGCGAAAGTTCGTCGCAGTCTTTCAGATGGCAAGGCAACGTGAAAAATCTTTGCGAGCGTTCTCACTCCTCAAACAGCACTTAAACGCGAAGTTAATTTTTTGTTTCATCGAGAAGTAAAATAAAAAAGGGAGACGGCTTGATCCTGAAGGAATTTTGTCTTAGGTTTGTATATATGTCGTAAAGGTGGAAGAACAGAAACTAGCTGTGAGGTGAGCATTCGCTCGGGAAAAAATGGAGGCGGGGATTTCAAATCAAGACGACCAACTGAATTTTCTTTAAAGTTTTTATGTGCGTCAGGTTCACGCACATATAGCTGTAGACAGACCAAGAAGATGTACGAAGCTGTTGCCATGGCACGCTTTACTGATGTGTTGGCCCGAACATGGCGTATAGCTGAGTACCTTCGCAAAAGGTATCAGAATTGCGGCTTCACGGCTATCAGAATCGTGCTTTCAGGCGAAAAAAAAAGAAAACAGCAACGATAAAAATTGGCGGATCTCGCGTAGAGTTGGAATCGATGTTATGCGAATCACAAATGAGAAATGTTGATATGTCCCTTCAAATTCAGCACAACGTTAGGAGGCGGAGGTAAGTGATGCCGTAAATGACTTCCGTGTCATGATTATCATGTTTGGAGGTGTCGTTTACCTTCGTCATCTATTTATGTCACTTGATATCAAATTTAGTTTATGTGGAGCTAGCGGAATGGCTCCAAGCACGCTATGAGCGTGGTATGTATCATGTTCCTACATGACACGCGTGTCAGGATTATCATGTTTGCACCAGTCATATTTCGTCATCTATTGACGTCACGTAACACCAAATTTGGTATATGTAGAGCTAGCAAAACGGCCGAGAGCGCATCATGAAGGGCCCATTATACTCCAATGTAGCGTTGACGCGCGCGCACGCTGGGCACAGTGACGCTACGTTAGCAAAACGCGAGCACTTATGGTCTGACGCTAGGCGCAACCAGCGTCCGTCGGCGCGGCCCGATGGCAACCCGCGTGAAATGCGACATGCTGCATTCCGCTCCGATCCGTTACCCAGACAACACTGCTTCTCCCTCTTTTCGTGACGGAGGGACGCGTTGAAACGCGTTGAAACGCGCACGCGTCAAAACAACGCAGCGCGGCGCGAGCCTGCGAGTAAATTGCAGGACCGGCGCCTGGCGTGGCAACGCTTCACCCCCGGAAAAGCTTTCGGGGGTGACGGGCAACGCCGGCGTGACGTGACGAAATGAACGCCGGCGAGCACGCGCACCGCGTCACGTCGAATTGTATTGGCGTCTTGACTGTGGCATGTAGTCATGTCCTCACATGACACGTATCTCATGATTGGCGTCTCTCATAATCATATAGTGGTTTTGGGACGTTAAACCCCGCATATCAATCATCAATCAACGTATCTCATGATTATCATATTTGCACCAGTCACATACTTTCGTCATCCATTGGTGGCACGTAATACCGAGTTCGGTACATGAGAAGCTAGCAAAACGGCCACGATCACATCATGAGCTAGCATGTAGTCATGTTGTTACATGCTACGCATCTCAAGTTTATTACGTTTGCACCAGTATCATACTTTCGTAATCCATTCATAATACCAAATTTGGTATAAGTGAAGCTAGCGAAACTACCGCCAGCGTATCATCAGCGTGGCATGTAGTCATACTATTACATAACACGCATCTCATGATTATCATGTTTGCACCAGTCACATACCTTCGTCATCCATTCACGTACCGTAATACCAAATTTGGTGTATGTGACGCTAGCGAAACGGCCGCGAGCGCATCATGAGTGCGACATGTAGTCATGTTGTTACATGACACGCATGGCATGATTTTCATGTTAGGGTATGTCACTTGCGTTCGCCATTGAATCATGTCATACCAAACAAGCTTTGCAACATTTCATGTGAACGAAACCACCGCAAGAGCTGCAGGACCATGAAATGTAAACCATGACATTCATGACATACATGTCATGGTAGTCGTGTTATGACTTGTCAATTATGCTCGTCATACAGTCATGTTATGCCATACCATACGAAATTTGGTATTGATACCATTAACGAAACGGCCAGGAGAGCTAAAAGTCGTAGGCGGCTAGATAGATAGATAGATAGATAGATAGATAGATAGATAGATAGATAGATAGATAGATAGATAGATAGATAGATAGATAGATAGATAGATAGATAGATAGATACGCTCAAAGCCGCCGATGTTCGTTAAGAGATGCTTCGCATTTAAAAGCTGTTTTATCACGGGATTCAATCCGGGGTTTGAGTCCTGCTATACGCGTTCGGTTCCCGTGAAAGGTACAATATTGATGCGTTGCGGGAAGTTTCAACTGCACTCCTAAGACTGTCAGGATTATCAGACGCGGAATATAATACAGGTGCCGGAACTGCGTCGTTACCGAAGGCTGTCGCAGTAGAGAACTCAAAGAATGGTCAGGAGATGGCGACTTCTCGTTGCGATGCATGGAAACTAGCCGGATATTTTTTTCACTTCACGTCAATCCTGCGACATCCGTATACGCGAGGTATATCCTGCTGGTGTATCCCACCACTAAGCGTTTTTCTTTTAGTCGCACACATCCATACATTAACAGAATAGAGGGGGGGGGGGCGCTGCGACAAACCTTCGCCCCCCTGAAGGGGAACCATGCGCACGCTTATGCAGATGCTACAGAATTAGGTTACGTCATTTCCGTGACGTTCGTGTGAGACTAAGCAACTGTGTAGCGTGTAAATTTTGTCTTCAATATGGTTTCTGTATTCGACCGATTTGCCTCATCCAGAGCCAGTGTACCTCGACAATTTGCGTTCTCTGTTCGATTCGCAGGCTTCCTGATTGTAGTTGAATCACTGCACTGGTGAGGCGCCGGCCCCGGGTTTGTATATTTCGACCAGAACGAATTTTTCGTTCAAGGAAGAATCTTTCAGAAAACTCCGCGTTGATTACCGGCCACAAAACGGGTAAATGGGGCAACTCATTTTTTCATCCCACTTTCAACGCACGAACCACTATCACTGCTACTTATTCATACCTATTTCCTTCCTGAAACGCAGTCACATTTTTTTTCTTTCTTTCGGTTGAGGGACGAGAGACATTTATAGCGACGCCCGCTGAAAGCGTAAAGTGAGCTCGTTGGCCTGTTTCCGACGTGCCGCTTCGCAGCCGCGCCTTGCTTTGTCGACGTGGTTGGCAGCCTTGTTTGCGGGTCCCAGAGAGCTGTGTATATTGACATAAGCGACGCGGCCTCCTAAAACGCCGGCTCGTCCCGAACGGGCCCCTCTCTTGAGAGAAGGGTCCTTCGGAAGTGCCACGTTTTTCTCTTCTTTCTTCTCTGTGCTCCGGCATGTTCTTTATATCGTAAGATATCGCTCTTTTTTTTTTTCATCGCTAACAGCATCTGCAAATTGAGCGTTCTTTTTTTATTTTGATCATATTTTCTTGTTTCACTTTTGATTTGTACACTCTGTAAATACGAATGCATTAGAGCATAGTGTACTTTCATCCTTTTATACGAGTGACAATCCTGAGCTGTCTGTGAAGGTGCGCAACCGGAGCAGAGGGTGACGCTCTATGTTTAGGAAAGCATTTGATTGATCGACAGGATTTAACGCATCGTTTCGACACTTCAGAAGCTGTGGGAGACGACTGAAAGTGGTTTTGATTTACTTAGTTCCGAATTAGACCTGAACAAATTAGAATGTAGTAGTACTTGCCGTTTCGCAGTTGGTGCATCTTTAATACAGATACTAAACTTAGCCGTCCCGTCTGTAAACACACAAAAACACACAGACAGGATTGGCGCTCATCCTTGCTATTTGTTGGTGTGTGGTCTTGTTTTCAGCACCTAAGCTTATAATTATTGTGCAAAAAATTTAGAGCATCATGCATCCTGCTATGGAAAAGCTGTGTACACCTGTTCCGATTGTGTTGGCTACACACGTCGCCGGTTCATGTCCCCATTTGCACATGCCACAAGAGATTGATGCGTTAGATGTCTAACACTCAAGTGATGGGCACATACAGCGATCTGTGTTGTCTAAAAAATGATGAGTGTTCACTTACTCTGTGAACACCCATCGTTACCGCCCCGCAGCAAGAACACCCCAGAAGCCAAGGCAGCAGCGGTGCGGGCTCACAACGTAACAGCTGCAGCGCGGTCTCGCCGCCAACACGTTGCGGTGAGAACCCGGGAGCGCAAAGAGAAAATGGCTTGCCGTCAGCAAACCTGGAGTTGACGTGAAGCAGACGTGACGTCAAGCGAACCTGTCACGTCTTTATGCATGGTAGAGAAACGTGTAAGGAGGATTCGCGGGTTACCCTTTCATCTCCGAGCAAGCTCCTCTAACATTTAGTCGCTTTCAACAAATGGCGGTGACTTTCTTTAACACGATGGTGTTTCATGTCAGGGTCCGCCACGGCTCCGCTGACGTATTTTAGTCACGCATATGACGTTTTAAAATATATATTCTAACAGGTTGCAAAGAAAGAAACGAAAAGACTGTCGCTCGATGTCGGAGGAGGAACGCCTCGATTCGCAGCGCGCGGTGCTAACCACTATGCCGCGGAGCGTGTGTTGTCGGGGATGATATAACGGCAAGTCCTTTATATACACCATAAACCGTTTGGCGGCCCTCAGAACTCTAAAATTTGGGGCATTTTCGTTATCAGTATAGTGAGGTGGCGCGACGGGTGGGTGCGCTCTAAAGGAAGTCGCCTCCAAGGAGCGTGGTCTCTCCGTGCGCTTATCAGACTCGTTATAGGGAGAGTACAAAGGTCACCGTTTGCTGCCGCATTTATGAAAAGAGCACGCTCCTGACACACGACGAAGTAAGAATTGCCACAGTCGTTCGCGCTTGATCTGTGCATACCTGTACGCTCGTTTCACGCTTCTTTATCTTTGAACGGCGTGCATATGTCGAGCTGAGACAGTTGTTATTGAGCGTTCGTCCCGTGTATGCTGTTGTGCCTCGCCCAAGTTCCACGTGGTCTTCGCGGCCTGCTGGCACCTGGCAGCTGTTGATGAGTCAACCCTGCACCGGGACGGCGACGGACGCGGACAATCGGGAAAAACCACGTCGCCGGCTCCTCTTGACACAAAAGTCGTTGGCCAAGCTTTTGTCAGCAGCCGAGAGCAACACTCCGAAGCAGCGTCGACCCAGCAGCTGTACGGGGTATTCTGCATTGCTTGAGTCAACCTGGCGGCATCAAGGAGCGACTTTGCGCATGGGATTCCACGTCATCTCACTGTGGTGCCACGCTGGCGCGTGGGGTCTCCCTCACCAAACAGCGAACTGGGCATGCCTTGCCCCTTTCCTAGGTTCAGAGGGAGGCGGTGTTTGGCTTTCCCTCTTCGGGGACGGAGAGGAAGACGACGATCTCATTGGAGTATCCTGCGCATAATTTTCCTTGCAAGGGATCTTGGGAAGGCGGACGATGTATAAAAACGCTAGCGCAGAGGCGCTCGTGGGTGATTCTCTTTTCATGTTGTACCACGCTACCATGTAAATACTGTATATAAACATTTTTTCTCCTTCTCCGGCTTCTCTACTCGTCCTCTCCGGGGACTCGGATGGCCCGAGTCCGCACCACGCTACCCAAAGGCGCAACAGTGGCTGGCAGCTTATGGGATTCGCCTGCGTCGGCTGCATCGAAGTGGTGAGTGCCGCGTGTTTGCTCTTCTTTTCGCCAGACTCGTTAGCGCAGATGGTCGGTAACGTGGTAGGGTGATTTTGGTAAATTTTGATTCACAGACCAAGAATTGGGTGGCTCGTGGGCAAAATTACCTTAGAAGAGAAACGGTGTGCATATCTAAGATGGAGAAGTTTAAGGTCCAAGAACTCCTCGAAATTTGTCAGGAGCTGAATATTTCGGTCGGCTCGGTTAAAAGAAAACAACAAATTTTGGAGCACTTGGGAAAAGAGGAAGTGAGTTTAGAAGAGGCCATTGAGGCCAGAGAAACCATTTTGGCAAAGAAAGAGGAGCGTGAGCGCTTAGCCCGTGAACAGAGAGAGGAGGAAATAAGGAGGGATCGCGAGAATAAAGAACATGAAATCCGTCTGAAAGAACTTGAGCTTCGTATGTCCGTGGGAAATCGAAATTCAGGGGGTGGAGAATCAAAGATAAAGGATCTAATCCACACCTTCAAGGCGGGTGACGACATTGCATTATACCTCGTGCATTTTGAGCGAGCATGCGAAAATGCAGGGTTTAGTAGGGAGACTTGGCCACAAAAACTGATATGCGTACTACCAGGCGAAGTATCCGATGTTATCGCAAGAATGAATAAAGAGGACTCCGAGGTGTATGACAGGGTAAAGGCTGCATTGCTACGAAAATATCGCCTATCGACAGAGGCTTTCCGCCTGCGGTTCAGGCACTCTAAGAGGGGCAACGAATCTCATTCAGACTATGCCTACCAAATTAGAGCCAACTTTGAAGAGTGGCTCAAAAGCGCGCAAGTCTATGGCAACCCTGACAAGGTCATTGAGTTGATGGTACTTGAGCAGTTTTACCGGGGAATTCCCGAGGAGGTAAGGCTTTGGGTGCAGGATAGGATGAAAGACGTAGACATGAACAGGGCAGCAGAACTCGCCGAAGATTACTGCTCACGCCGTAGTCTCCGCAGTACACCACGAACTTCGGAAAAAAGTGAAAAGGTAGAAAGCTGGTCGGGAAACCAGGGACGCAAGAGGTTTGCAAGAAATAACTGGAAACCCGAGAATTCCAAGTTATTAGACAGTCAGCAGGGAAAGGACAGTGAGGGGACTAAGGCGGCACCTTCATCAGGTTCAAAGGCGCCTGGTGACATAGCGCATGCGTTAGAAGCGCGGAAGCCAGTTGTTTGCTACAGCTGCGGAGAAAAGGGCCACATGGCCAGGAGCTGTAAGAAGCACATGGCATTTGCCACAATTCAGGAGTCAGAGGATAGCTTAAAGCTGTTGAAGCCTTACATGAGGACACTCTCAGTGAACGGCCGAATGTGTAGGGTATTGAGGGACTCGGCGGCCACAATGGATGTAGCGCATCCAAGTTGCGTATCTTCCGAAGACTATATAGGAGAGTGTGCCTGGATTCGGCAAGTGGCAGAAAAACAAAGCGTCTGCCTACCGATAGCGAGGGTTGTAATCGAGGGCCCTTTCGGCCAATTGTGTACGGAAGCAGCAATTTCAGCCAACCTTCCGGAGCACTTCCCTTACCTATTTTCAAATAAGTCTGAGGAAATGTTAAAAACACGTGGAAAATCATTTGCCACCGAAATAGCTTGCATGGCCCTTACCCGTTCGAAGGCGCGCGAGCTGACGCAACAGCTGAGCAGCTCACCCTCTGGGGAGCAGACGTCCGGGGGCAGTGTAGGAAAACCTGAGGTAGTTGCGACGGAAAATGAGTCTGCCATGCGAGTTGTCGAGACGGAAACTGGGGCTATGGTCGACAACAGCGAGGAAATATCTCTAACGCCCGAAAACGAGGACTTGGTGACAGGCTCGGTGTTAACACCCGCGTCCACTAGTTGGTGTCAGCTAGCCAGAACCGACCGTGCAACGCTAGTGGTCGATCAAAAGGCGGATCTCGCACTCTCTATGCTGCTAGATGCCATACATAAGGAAGGTAACTCTAGGAAGAACGTTTCGTTCTACACCCAAAACGAGGTGTTGCATCGCAGGTATGAGAACGCTAAAGGGCGGGTCTACAACCAAGTGGTAGTTCCACTAAAATACCGGCGGAACATTCTCGACCTGGCCCACAGCAACGCATGGGCGGGCCACTTAGGTATAAAGAAAACGAAAGCTAAGCTGGCTCAGGAGTTCTACTGGCCCGGGTGCTGGAAGGATGTAGAGATGTTTGTCCGTGAATGCGACACTTGTCAGCGGATAGGAAAATCAACAGACAAATGGAAGGCACCAATGAAACTAGTGCCAATAATCACAGAACCCTTCCGTCGGCTCGTGATTGACATCGTGGGGCCTCTGCCTCCATCTAAATCAGGATATCGGTACGTCCTGACCGCGCTGTGCGTTGCCACCAAGTTCCCGGAGGCAATCGCACTGAAAGAGTTGAGTTCAGTATGCGTGGTGGACGCATTGTTGTCTATTTTTTCTCGGGTGGGTTTTCCCTCGGAGATACAGTGTGACAACGGAAGTGTGTTCACAAGCTGCCTTACGACTACATTCCTAGAACGCTGCGGGATAAAAATAGCGCATAGCTCTATTCACCATCCACAGTCGAACCCTGTGGAACGCATGCACTCGGTCATGAAACGCGTTTTGCGAGCTTTGTGCTTTGAGCATAAAAGTGACTGGGAGGGGTGTATACCAGCTGCGATGTTTTCTCTGAGGTCGGCCCCACACGAGAGTACGGGTTTTAGCCCGGCTGAACTTGTCTACGGCAGGAACTTGAGAGGTCCGCTGCACTTGATACGAGAGTCATGGACTGGATATGGGGAGGACCCTAATGTGGTTTCCTATGTACTGGATTTATTGGGGCGACTGGGGACTACACGCGAAGTGGTGGAGAGCAACATGCGCGCAGCACAGGCGCTTTCCAAGGCCCGTTACGATAAGTCAGCTCGAAAGCGAGTCTTTAGAGTGGGCGATGAGGTGATGCTGTTGTGCCCTTCAAGAAAAAACAAGCTGGACGTACAATGGGAGGGACCAGCGACAGTGATGTCAGTGCTTTCAGACACCAACTACGAGGTAAAGTGGGGCCGGAAATGCCCCAAAGTGTATCACAGTAACCTAATGAAACCCTACATGCGACGAAAAGCAGTAGTAAACCTTGCACTCAATGTTCCTGAGGATGAGGGCGCGGAAATCCTTTGTCTTTCCGATGGCACGGTCAGCAGCACATTGTCAGATAGGGTAGACACAGGGAACACCCTAAGTAAGGCTCAAAAGGAAGATTTAGAGCTTTTAGTACAGGAATTCGCTACCGTTTTCTCCGAGAAGCCAGGCAAAACGGATGTGATTAAGCACGACATTGAGCTGACGGTTAACAAGCCGATCAGCTGTAAGCCGTATCGGGTGTCACCTAGACAGAGAGAGATACTAGAGGCCGAAATTCGCCGCATGATCGACCTAGGTGTTATCATCGAAGCAGACAGTGATTTCACCTCGCCTTTGATTTTGGTTGAGATTCTGGGCCGTGATCCAAGGCCATGCGTGGACTATCGCCGCTTGAACTCTGTAACAGTCGACCAGACTTACCCTATTCCTAACATTGAAGAGAGGGTAGAGACAGTGTCTAAGGCGAAATACATTTCTACGTTAGACCTTGTTAGGGGGTATTGGCAGGTCCCTTTGACAGAGCGCGCGAGTCGATACGCTGCTTTTATCTCACCCCTGGGCACTTTTCGTCCTTTGATGATGAGCTTTGGGCTCAAGAACGCGCCGTATTGTTTCAGCCGCCTGATGGATAAGGTTCTCCACGGGCTCGAGAAATTTGCGCTGCCTTACCTAGACGATGTGGCGATATTTTCGGACAAATGGGAAGACCATGTTGAACACCTTCGGATGGTTTTGGAACGGATCAAAAATGCAGGTCTTACGGTAAAGAGAGAGAAATGTCATTTGGGCTGTGCTGAAGTAAGCTATTTAGGGCACATTGTAGGAAATGGGCGTCGTCGACCGTCCGAACTCAAGGTAGCCGCGGTGGTCGGTTATCGTCGTCCCAGCACTAAGACCGAGATGAGAGCATTCCTCGGCCTCACAGGTTACTATCAGCATTACGTCCCGAATTACTCCGAGATTGCCAGCCCTTTGACAGATAGTTTACGCAAGACCGAACCTGTGAACATTCAATGGGACTCTAAGAAGGAAGACGCTTTTCAGAAGCTGAAGCACGCATTGAGTGAGAAACCCGTCTTGAGGGCACCGGATTTTGCAAAACCTTTCACTATTCAGTGTGATGCAAGCGAACGCGGTTTAGGAGCAGTGCTATGTCAGACGGACCAGAGTGGAGAGGAGCGGCCGGTTTTGTATTTGAGTCGCAAATTGAGCAGCAGGGAAGAGGCTTATAGCACTTCGGAAAAAGAATGTGCTTGCATTGTTTGGGCCGTACAAAAACTAGGCTGCTATGTTGCTGGCTCTAAGTTTATTATAGAAACTGATCACTCTCCACTAACCTGGTTACACCAAATGTCACCTAAGAATGGTCGTTTGCTCAGATGGAGCATAGCACTGCAGCAGCACAATTTCGAGGTGCGCTACAAGAGAGGTGGCCTTCATACAAATGCAGACGCCCTAAGTCGAGCGTTTTGACTCGTCAAAAGACGCGGAAGGTTTGTTTGATTTTTTGTTTACCTTTACCTAGTTTATGTGTACTTTTTTTTTATTCCAATGTGTTACAGTGAGGGCGTAGAGAAATTTTCACTGACTCCCTCGTTGTCCCGAGCTCTACAGTTTGCTTGTTTAGCTTGATTATAATGTTATCTCGATTCCAAATGGAATTACGTATGAAAGAGTTACTGGACACTTGTCCCGATTGGTATGCACATTGTTTCCTTGAGCTTAAGTTATTAAGATAAGATGTTTGCTTTGTAAAATCTGAGGCCTGGCGATGAGAGTGGCGTGCACGCGGTGCTTGTCGCATTGTGTGTGGCTGACAAAGGTCGTTTCTTGGAGCTTGTCACCCACTTTTCACCGAAGCGGTGCGCAGAGGCCAGCTCTTGGAGCATTCCAGTTTGACCAGGCCCTTCGAGAAAGCAAGAGCCTTGCCGGAACGTCGCCGACATCGATCCGGCCGAGCTGCATGGAACAACTCGACCTCCCGATGTATCATCTGGCGGCGGGGGTGCTGTTGTGCCTCGCCCAAGTTCCACGTGGTCTTCGCGGCCTGCTGGCACCTGGCAGCTGTTGATGAGTCAACCCTGCACCGGGACGGCGACGGACGCGGACAATCGGGAAAAACCACGTCGCCGGCTCCTCTTGACACAAAAGTCGTTGGCCAAGCTTTTGTCAGCAGCCGAGAGCAACACTCCGAAGCAGCGTCGACCCAGCAGCTGTACGGGGTATTCTGCATTGCTTGAGTCAACCTGGCGGCATCAAGGAGCGACTTTGCGCATGGGATTCCACGTCATCTCACTGTGGTGCCACGCTGGCGCGTGGGGTCTCCCTCACCAAACAGCGAACTGGGCATGCCTTGCCCCTTTCCTAGGTTCAGAGGGAGGCGGTGTTTGGCTTTCCCTCTTCGGGGACGGAGAGGAAGACGACGATCTCATTGGAGTATCCTGCGCATAATTTTCCTTGCAAGGGATCTTGGGAAGGCGGACGATGTATAAAAACGCTAGCGCAGAGGCGCTCGTGGGTGATTCTCTTTTCATGTTGTACCACGCTACCATGTAAATACTGTATATAAACATTTTTTCTCCTTCTCCGGCTTCTCTACTCGTCCTCTCCGGGGACTCGGATGGCCCGAGTCCGCACCACGCTACCCAAAGGCGCAACAATGCTAATTTCGCGCGCGATTTCTGCTTGAGGTGTGCGCTGCGAGTTTCGAGCTGCTTCCTGTTCTTCACGTGACTTTGCAATTCGTTTCTCTTGCTGAAACAACGCGCAATAAACGCCCAACTACCCCTGCGAACTAAGACACGTTTCACTTTCGTGTTGTACCGATTCCTATAGATAGGGGGATATGTCACGTTTTTTTTGTAAATTTAAACTTGCGTAACCCAACGACGAGGGTCAGCTTTGGGTCATCTATAGAGACGCCGCGATGCGGCTGTCAGACTTAGCCTGCCCGTCCCAACGCCGAAAGAGTCCACTCCGCGCCATAGTAGCATCTCTCATAATCAACAATAAACTGATAGGAATAACCGACCAACCAATACAAAATATATTTGACGTCCCACCTTTTCCCACGTTCTAGGACTTGGTGTAATTTTTCTATAGATACTTCAGTACCATGCCACTGAGCGTATGTGTCGTGTGCTGTTTACGTTATTGGGTTAACGTTTTAGTTGCGGAACGCTTTATGGGGCCAAACTTCCATATGCATGACGTCGTCACTTGATGTGACGCAGGCAGAAAACACATACAGCGAAGCCAGCTGTAGCATATTGAGCACTAGCTCGGGGCAAAGTGAAGCCTTTTTTCTCTTGCTCTTCGTTCGCCTATATGATGATATTAAGTGCGGACATCAACACTATGACTAGAGAAACAAGATAACAAAAGCCACGTATAAAAAAATAGAAACACGAAGAAATCGAGAAATGAAAAGCGAGAGAGAAAGAAAGCAAAAGTAAGAAAAATGAAAAAAAAGAGTGAAAGCACGAAAAAAAACTAAAAAGAGAGCAGGAAAGGAAGAAAGGGGAGAAAAGGAGAAAACTGAAGACAAACGAAGAAGGCTGCCCAGCTCCGTGTTTTCTTTAGGCGTGACAACACTGATGGGAAGCTGTGTTAATTTTTTAGTGATAGTTCGACGTATCGATTGGCACAGCTTGTTCTCAACATTATTTGAGCGTTCACTGTTTACTTACACTTACTTTCGCCACTCGGCTAAATGTTAAGGAAAAAAAAAGATTCTGGTTCTGAAAAAAAAAATGGGGCTTGCTTTCTTCGTTGTTTTTTCTTCTATTTTTTTTTCATACAGGAGGGCAAACTAAGCGTTGTATAGCTGTGTGGCGTCAGCTTGTTAGGAAGAGTGACGAAACAAGCTTGAAGCTTGGAAAACGAGATCACCAAGAAAAGCGTGGCTGTGCACAAGACGGAATAATTAGCAAACAGTGCTCACAGCCACGCAGCCCTCTACATCCCACACTATGGCGTAGATCGAACGGTTTCCATAAAAGCGCAAGTTCTGGCAAGCGATCGATGTATCGTCAGAGTGAATGACGGTGATGTAGCATCAATAAAGCGAGAGCGTAAAATAAAGGTCGAGACATGCAAAGACGTGAGTTTCGGAGGCGGTGTCGTGACGGGCTCGACCGGTGGAGCTGGGACGTGAGCGATTGGGATCGATTTGTATTGGCTTCGACTTCCCAAGAACGTGGAAACGCCATTGCGCAAGTCGAAGATGAAGGTGATGGAGAGACTTACAACGCCGGAGAATACGAAAACATTGAAGGTGATCTATCTATCTATCTATCTATCTATCTATCTATCTATCTATCTATCTATCTATCTATCTATCTATCTATCTATCTATCTATCTATCTATCTATCTATCTATCTATCTATCTATCTATCTATCTATCTATCGATCTATCTATCTATCTATCTATCTATCTATCTATCTATCTATCTATCTATCTATCTGTCTATCTGTCTGTCTGTCTGTCTGTCTGTCTGTCTGTCTGTCTGTCTGTCTGTCTGTCTGTCTGTCTGTCTGTCTGTCTGTCTGTCTGTCTAATCCTAATTAGTTTATTTAAATTTCCGGAAACATATAGTTAAGATATATACAGTGTTGAGAACTTCATAAGAGATGTGCATCTTAAGAAAAAAAAATGTTCTGTAACAACTGTCTATGTAGTTCTGTCTACACTATCGATGTAGTTCTGTAGCGACTTATACACTTCAAGGCAATATCATGCTGCACACTTAAAGTTGGTTAATTGGAACAGCAGGCGCACGCGCAGTGGTTCCCTTTGGGAGAGAGGTGAAGGCTGCAGCTGTGCTTCTCTCCCTACCTACTAAGTCAATGTATGGGGTTTACTTTGCACAAAGTACATGTTTTTTTCTTATGAAAAAAAAAAACTCTGCGGGATATCATGGTGCAATGGCACAACGATAGAACAAAAGGAACGAAACAGTTCCCTTTAAAAAAGGGAAGTTCTATTGTACACTTCTACATACACAAACGAAACATCGAAAATAAGTAAAGACAGTGTCTTACCAAGCTGCTTACACGTTGGCAACGATATCCAATTTATCTTTGTGTATCCAAATGTTGCTAGTTAAATGAAACTTAGAATCGATCGAGTTAATCACATTTGAGAGAATACCTCGTATGCATGCGTAATAGAGTGGGCGCATGGCTGTGTTTGGAAAACGTGGGTAACGATTTTAAAACTGGGTACTGCACCATGACATCGCATTGCTGAGTAACTCGGGGGACGAATTGCAACTCATGATTACGGAGTTAGACAAGAAGAGCAGAAAGGTGGGTCTTAAAATTAATCTGCAGAAAACGAAAGTAATGTACAACAACCTCGGCAAGGAGCAGCGCTTCGAAATAGGTAATAGTGCACTTAAAGTTGTAAAAGACTATGTCTACTTAGGGCAGGTAATAACCGCAGAGCCGAACCACGAGATTGAAGTAACTAGACGAATAAGAATGGGGTGGAGCACATTCGGCAAGCCCTCTCAAATTATGACAGGTAGATTGCCACTATCCCTCAAGAGGAAGGTATACAACAGCTGTATCTTGCCGGTACTTAGCTACGGAGCAGAAACCTGGAGACTTACAAAGAGGGTTCAGCTTAAATTGAGGACGATGCAGCGAGCAACGGAAAGAAAAATGGTAGGTGTAACCTTAAGAGACAAGAAGAGAGCAGAGTGGATTAGGGAACAAACGGGGGTTAAGGATATCATAGCTGAAATCAAGAAGAAGAAATGGACATGTGCAGGGCATGTAGCGCGTAGACAGGATAACCGCTGGTCGTTAAGGGTAACTAACTGGATTCCCAGAGAAGGAAAGCGGGTAAGGAGGAGACAGAAGGTTAGGTGGGCAGATGAGATTAAGAAGTTTGCGGGTATAAATTGGCAGCAGCAAGCACAGGACCGGGTTAACTGGCGGAACATGGGAGAGGCCTTTGTCCTGCAGTGGACGTAGTCAGGCTGATGATGATGATGATGATGATGACTGCACCATGGAAGAGATTAAAGCCGTCCCGTGGGCCTCAGTATCGACTGTGTGTTTAGGAAATGTTGTTAATGAATTAGAGTACTCGGTACGCTACTATCGGAGAGCATAGCGCCAGTCCCTAAATATGGGGGGGGGGGTTTAGAGAAAGTGGGTAACGATTTATAGTACTTGGCATGGCGCCTAGAAATGGACCATACACTTGTAATGGCCATCGCTCGCATCGATTTTGGCCATGCCCAGTCATGATGAAGACCCACAATCTTGTAGCTGGTTTAATTGCGGAAACTTAATCTTCCTGGTAAATTTCCTTATGTATTCTGACATCTCTTCTAGCCAAACTTTATAATATTAACAGTAACGACGAACCTTTAAGTTATATTTTGCGGAGTGCTTACAATAGCCGACAAACAGTACTTATGATTGGAGCGTAAAACACCTAGTGCGAGTGTTTTTCACAGGAGAAGGGCAGGAGCGGCGGCAAGTGAACCAGTGGCCAGCGGTTCAGAGCAGCGCGCCCTGAATATGGATTATCCCGAAACGCGATACACGCACGAAAAATTGCTGCATATCCACGAAGTGAATGATGATGAAGGAGCTTGCTCTAGAGGTTGAATCCGGCAAATCATGAATCCTCTGTAATATGCTAAATTACCATCACATAAAGACGTGGCACGATAGTTGTGGTGTGATTGTATGTACGCGTTATACACACAATGTTTATTATTTGCATATCAATGTACTATATTTAGATATATGCATACTGATGCAGTATATACATTTTGTTCTGGAGCTTATTTACGGATCACATAAGCCCGGAGAAACGTTTTGCGTTTATTATAATGCCTCTGTGATCCGTGAAGTACAAAGCCAGAGGGTCTTGAATTATAGAATGTAGTAGGAAGTTCCAGTGAGCCTGCACTGCAGCCGCATTGCGAGCCTTCCGCACTGTCACTTGGGCTTCTGCGGTGTTCATAGTGGGTAGCGGTATCGACGCGCACCGAGTGATGTCTTGCGAAAGAGAAAGGAAGCGCACCCAGATAGGAGCGGTCACCTAGCGGTTTCCTACCAAACTAAAGCACGCGCCAATAGTGGAGCGAGCGGCGCCTGAGCGGCGGCGCGCCATCATGTGAGTGCCCTCGAAACAAAGAGCACAGCTGCGCCTCTAGCGGGAACAATGAGCACCAGCGTACACACCGGCGCAACGACGAGAGGCAACCCCTCAGTAGGGTTGTCTGAGGGAACCCCTCAGAGACTCTACCCTCACCGAAAGGAGCAAGCTCATGAAATTACCCACACGTGAATGGTACTTGACGTCACGGAAATGAGCCACTGTGATTGGATATGACATGTATGCAAATTTTCTCTGGGTGTGACATCGATGGCTGTGGGCGGAACACACTTTTATTCATGATGAAACAAGCGCAAAAATACACACACTCAGAGAGGACTCAGAGAGAGCGTATTTTTGCGCTTGTTTCCTCATGAACCTTTACCAACACGCCCAACTGGCACTCATCCTACACCAACGCCTCCTCTAGGAAGATGCCTGCCGCATGAGAAAAAAAAAACAGCTGCCACTTCCTTTCCCTCCTTCATTTTGAAAATGTTCTCGGTCGCTAGCGTCACCTGTGGTGGACGGTGCAACAACGCAACACTTTGCATAGCCTCCGAAACAGTGGTGCACAGTTGCAGGTCTCGAACAACTCTCGACTGACGCGCCCCTATGGGCCACAGATGAAAAACGCTTAGCTGGTACCGCCCGCTGCCGTGATAATAGTCTCAGTCGCGAGCGCCACCGCGCGGCGCTTGCTCAAAACTGAAGGCAGGCCAACTCCGCTGGGAGCGCGAGCCATCCATTCCCCAGGCATTGTTTAGAGGAGGCGTTGCCTACACATTTATTAGATGCGGAAGCATCTTATACTCGCGCCTTGTAGTGCGCCGTCCGCGCCGTCCACACCGCTTCTCGAACATTCGACAGCTGACGCGCGCGCATGCGCCGTCGCGCCGTCGCCCACCATCTGTGCCGCGCGCGCTTCTCCTTCGAGAATATTCGACAGCTGACAGCGCATGCGCCGTCGCGCCGTCGCCATCTGTGCCGCGCGCGCGCTTCTCCTTCGAGAACATTCGACAGCTGACAGCGCATGCGCCGTCGCGCTGTATATATACTCAAGGTCGGCGCTCGCTCGCTCAGTTGCCGCTCGTCCGTTGGTTTGTACGGCGCGTCGACGTCCGAAGTCGCCGTGAAATGAATGCCAACGAATCCACAAGCAGAATGATCGACGTCCCTTCGACCAGCGCCGGCCAAACTGTTGGCGGAACCGCTTCCGCATCCTCCTCAGTGTTCCCCCGAGGGAAGCTACGGGCAATTTTTCTTAGTTTGTAACGGACTCTCTTGTGCATTACTTTATACAACTGGGGACCACGTTCGGTGCGACACATGTGAGACACGCGCAAACCTTTCTTGTCATCCTCTGTGGATTGCGTTCTTTCTCCCAATCTCTGCACATCACGTGGCCTTGAATCCTCCCATTGATGACTACGCGACTCTGCCATGAGCTGACGTCATCTTGGGATGGCATAAGATGGCATATGGTATTGTTACGAGTATATTTGCTGTATTTGAAGTTATTTATAACGGTTATGAGGTGTAGCGTTGACGCGATATGACTATGTGCGGCGCCATCGAATGAATCCCGAGACACCTCAACTTCTTCGAGCAAACATTCATCCCCAATGGCCAAACACGAGTGACAAATGGCGACGTTACAACGTGACATCATTAATAACGTAGGTCCCATTTTTTTTTACGAATTCATTTACCTGACGTGTTTTGGTGAAGGGAAGGCGCAACGAGACAGCACTTTCGCCTTAAGAGAGTGTAGGTGGGCTAAATGAAGCTTGCTGCAATGTTCCGTCAAACTTACTTATTACCTTACTTCAGTGACAGGGCATTCAGTTATCTAGAGTGTAACTGTGCTTCGGTTTACCACCTCAGATATATTTGTACGCGATAAAATAGTAAAGCGATGTGTCGCGACATGAGGGCTCACGCTACGTATGTCCTGGCATAGCCGAGCTAAGTCACTGCTAATTCTTTTTAAACCATTCATTATCCTCAGTACCCGAGGACAATACGTTCAGCAGTTTCGAAGAGAGTGAGAATGGGTCATTGTGTACAAAGAAGACACCTGAGGAACTTGCAACTTCGCGCTCGGAATGTAAGGTCTCCTTGAAAGCGCGCGACTGTAAGATACGGCTGAGTTGTTTCCGTAGTGGTGTCGCCTATTCGCAGGATATGCTTTCTCGCGAAGGTCTATTGATTGTTCGTGCCCCCCTTTAATAGAGGTAAATCACTTGAGGTGCCCGTTCTGTGTGATGTCGATACACGTTAAGGAACACCAGATAGTCGCCACTTCGACAGCCGTCTACTATGTAGCCTGCGTCCCAATGGTGTCGTGGTCTTGGAGCGTAGAACGCCAGATAGTACCTTCATCATTGTTAAGTTGAAAGCCTGAGACGGACTCATTTAAGCACAAAAAACCAACGTCAGTGAGGGCTCCCGCACGAGTAATGCGAAATAACTATGACCACGTGATGACGTAACGCTATAGCGTCACCTAGACAACATCGCATTATATACTGTCTCTTCTTCATACGCGGGCCGATCTACGAGGCACGTGACATGCAGGAAAGTTGCAATGCCTCTGATCTTGGAGGATGTGCACAACTTCGCTGTGTGCAAAATGTTTTACTGGCTGGGGAGATCGATACAATCGACTCATAACATGACGACTTTCACTTGGAGCAATATTAGGCGAATGCCTAAGTGACCCTGTTAGTCTAATAATAATAATAATAATAATAATAATAATAATAATAATAATAATAATAATATCAGTAGTAGTAGTTGTAGTAGCAGCAGCAAGCAGCAGCAGCTGTTGTTGCTGTTTTTGTTGTCTGTCTGTCTGTCACCTAACTCTTGTAATCTATCTCTGTTCTTGTGCGAAATATTTTGCGGTGCGCTTATGTATCCGCGCCCGCTTGAATCGCTATGTTGTCGCGAACTAAAAATATAGAATGAGCAACGATCCGACAAGCGCGTGTTGTAAATATCACCGAACGCACACTTTTATCAACTACACGACCATCGTCGTGCGAGAGACTTTCATCGGCCCCGCCAAAAGGGAACGAAAAAGTTCCCGTCTTGACGCCCGGCTCCTTCACTCAGGCGATAAGGTGCGAGGTCCAAGCCTCTTAGCCGGGGCCTTGCTCATTGTCTCGGAAGTGACCACCGTACCATTGGGCTCCTCCACGTCGCTTCGAACTCGTCGGGGCTTCCGGTGACGAGCTAGGCGAGGTCCTTTTGCCCGTTAGCTGGTGGTGGTGGTGGCAGAATCAGTGTTTTCTCCCTTCTAGTTGAGGGGAGCACAGCGAGTCATTAGGGCCGCCCCGGAGTCGCACAGCGGCGCAAAGCCAAAACGAGCCCGCGTGAACCAGATAACACGACTAGACGAAGTCGAATCTCTCTCTCCTCCCTCTTTCTCCATCTTTTTTTTTTCACCTACCGGGAGTAACAACAAAAATGGAAGAAAACGAAGCGCTTGAACATGATAGAAGCAATAGACAAGTAATTATTGACAAAATACGTAAAAAAATGGCAGTGGCTTAGCTCAACTATGCCAGGATATGCGTAGCGTTAGCAAAGGTTCAGCTGATTATTCTTAGCTTTTCAGATATCAAGCTTACAGCTGTTCCAATGACACACACGGTATACGTCTTTTGTGGCACATATATATTTATTTTGCCGGGCAACTACTTCGGGACCCGATGAGTTAAGCTTCTCCGCTCTACCAACACCACCTAGACTTTTTTTCGAAAAAAATCTAGGTGGTGTTGGCTCTACTGCACCGTTGAGCAGCATTTGCACTCTCCTTCTCCACGGCTATACCACAGTGGCAAACGCCAGTCAGAGGCGCTATCAAGCGGCTCCAGCGCAGTGTCAGATGGCGACTGCACAGGGAAGGCGCGCGCGTCGGCGTCCATATGTCTACCAAGGCTATGACGGCACTCCTCTGGAAAGCGCACACCGGCGGCGGCGAGTCGCGCGCGGCCGCGGCCGTGTGCGAGGGAGGTGCCGGCTCCGGTGCGTGACACCACTGTTCGTCTGCGCAGCGCATCGAATTGCGCGCACACCGGCGGCGGCGAGTCGCGCGCGGCCGCGGCCGAGTGCGAGGGAGGTGCCGGCTCCGGTGCGTGACACCACTGATCGTCTGCGCAGCGCATCGAATTGCGCGCGGCGGCGGCGGAGTATCATTGCGCATGCACATACCAGTGCCACGCGAAATTGGCTCAGCAAGGCCAGTGTAGCTAACGCTACAAAAGCCTGTGAAAAGTGGACAAGGCAACGGCAGCAGCGCAGTCGAACTAAAGCCCTAACCACAAGTACGCGTATAAGAACGCGAAAGCGCGGGACGTGGCGCGCCTTCTCCTTCCATGCATACGTGGGGTTAGGATTTAGCATTATCATCCGCCACGGTGGATTGTTGGTCACGGTGCTCTGGCTGCTGACCGGAATATCGGGGGTTCTATCCCGGCCGTGGCAGTCGCATTTCGGGGGTGGCCAGAACGCGTGAGGCCCGTGTACTGGGTGATGATATCAGCGCACGTTGAAGAACACCATACAGTTGAAATGCTCAGGACCTTCTATAATACGGCGCACCCTAGTTTTGGGACGTAAAACCCGGAATATTATTAGCATTCTCAGCTATCAGGCTCCCTCAGACGTCACTCTCCCACGTGATACTGCGAGAAAAGAAAACAGAGCGTAAGGGATGACTTTTGTTTTTTTATGAAGTGTAATTAAGGAGTGACTGGTGCCAATGCGTTGCACTGGATACTAATCTTCTCATACATAAGAGTTGCAGTCGTAAAATATAGAACAAGAAACAGAAATAAATGAAAGTACGAGACAGAGAGGTTAACCTAGAAGAACTGGTTTGCTATCTTGTACAGGGGTGGGTAACATAGTCGGAAAGAGGATAGAGATAGACAGATATAAAATAAATCAGAAAAAAAATTCACATGCGCACACATTCAGGGAGTTCCGATCACAGTCGTTTGTACAGGCCGGTTGAAAGCAAGAAGCGCAGGAGCGCCTTCACAGCCTTCTTCTGCGACATAAAGTCCTGTCGGTAGCGCAGGATTCTTTCTTCCGAAAGAGTCTGGTTGTCTAGTTCATCTAGTGCATTGCAGAGTGACTGTCTCTGCGAGCAGTATTCACACAGAATGTGCCAAGTTGTTTCGTCACTGCCGCAATAATCGCATGCAGCAGTGTCGGCTATTTCTATGCGGAACCCATACGCATTGGTAAATGTGACGCCCAACAATAATCTGCGCAGCATAGTTGAGTCAAAATATAGCACAAGCTCACAACTACAAAAGGGACGTGAAAGAGCTCATAACTAGAAAAGGCACATGAAATCACTGATTCACATTTATTAAATACAAAAGTCCACCCGACACAAACGCTTACAGAAAACATACATTCGTTCAGACGAAATGTCCGTGCATAACACGAATGTTTTATTACGAACTCTGCTTGCCAAGGTTGTCCGCGTGACGTGATGCCGTCTCGTATTGCTTTGAATATCGTTCATTTTCACCTCCATTGCATATATCCCTCCTTTTGCCTTCGCCCTCGCTACACCCATTACACTGACCGATTTGCTAGAAGGAACAACGAGACAACGTGGTCGATATATATATAAAAAATGAAGATCGTGCTCGAAGTTATATTGGTATATGCAGACTCCCAGTCGCATTTTGGTGCCGAAAGGGATACTGAACGAAAATTGAAAAAAAAAACAGATGGAACCTCGAAATTCTACTCGGACGATGTGACTGTTAGGATAAACAGAGTTAATTTCCCGTAATTTTGAACAGTTGGTGGTATTTTCATTGATTGTCAGCGCGTGGCGGCTGCTCGCGAACGCGAGCCGTGATATTACAATCGCTGAGGCGCGTGCAGAATGTGTTACTGTCCTCCACTTCCTTTTATAGAGCTCTCCTTTTATCCCACTCTCCCCCTTTTCCAAAAGGGCTGACGCTTTGCCACAGCCAGGAGCGTTGTTCGCTACCGGTGCTGTTCATGCTGGTTCAGGGAACCTAAGTGGGAGATGAAGTCGTGGTCGAGAGACGCGGGCGACGGCTGGCGTTGTTGGTTTGGCCGCTTCGGGTGTTTGTGACGTCACCGAACGCCACTTCGTCTAGTTCACGGCGTGGCAGCTAAACGCGGCAATTTGTGAAAAACACATTCAATTCATTATTTTCCCGAAGTTTTTCCTTGGAATGAAGGGTGTCTCTCTCGATTTCAGGACCCAATCTTTCGATTTGGTTGAAAATCTTGGCGGCAAAAATTTTGTTCAGTATCCCTTTGAATGAGCACTGACGCGAATTTTAATCATTTTGGCTTTGTTGCTCTATATAAGAACACGGATGTCGAGAACCCCAAAAAAGACTGTCGTATAGTGCTTGGGAGAGACACTTTTACCACCACTACCTTAGAACAGCGATCTTTGGTATTGACGGGGCGGTTTCGAAGTGACGTGTCAACCCAAGGCTGACGTCACGGGAGCACTGTAACCCGGCACATATTAGTTATAGTAGTAGCGCTTTCATCGCACGTGATTCGCGTAACCAACGACGAGTGAATCGTCCAGAAACCCTCGCAGCGGTTTCTCTGATTTAGGCTGCACGCAGAAAGCAGATTTTGCAAAACCACTCCACTGTGTTGACCGATCGTGATGATGACCATTGCGGTGGGGCTGCCTTGAAGATGCCGGGTGACCAAAACTTTAATGTCAATGTAAAATATTTTATACGTGTTGTCTAGCTACGGTGTGTGAAGAGAGTTGAGAGTGCACACAATAGAAATTAAAGCGGGTTCGAATTCCGGCTGCGGCGGCTGCATTTCCGATGGAGGCGAAATGTTGTAGGCCCGTGTGCTCAGATTTGGGTGCACGTTAAAAAACGCCAGGTGGTAAAAAATTTTCGGAGCCCTCCACTACGGCGTCTCTCATAATCATATGGTGGTTTTGGGACGTTAAACCCCACATATCTATATATATCTAGAAATTAAAGAAAAAAAAAAAACCCTCGTAGTGTGTTTTGAAATAGTGTCAGTGCTCTTTTTAGTGAACGACCGCATTGATACGAGCTTCTTTTTAAGCAATATTATCTGTAATCGCGAGTACAACTTTAGATGGCAGCGGCATTTTCCCCTCAAAGGCGGATGCCCACGAGCCTCTACCAATGGGCGCGCACTTCAGGTGACGTCATGAGCCGGACGGCCGGTGACCCCGCCGACGGAGAACATGCTGCCTTCGTTGTTTCCAACTCAGCGTGCAAATGACCGGCTGTTGGCAGCAGTGTGATAAGAAAGCTGAGCGTCTAGCTGCCTGAATGAGCATTATGAGCTGGCCAACGATAATGCGGGTACAACAGGACTTCAATTCAGATATTCATTGAAATGTGTTCCTATGCCACTTCTCTAATTGAGCGTGATGTGTGAGGGCATGTGCGATCCGGCATTGTGCGTTTTAGAAGCAGTCACAATTTTTTTTGAGCGGAACTACTTCTTTAGTCGCGGAGCGAATTGGCTGCTGAGCTTCGGTCGTCTGGCCGGGGCCTCTCCTGTCTTCTAAAGCTGTAGCCGACTACAGTTCTTCTTCTTACGTGATATTACTGCTCACTACTGATCTAGTTTTGCGAGCTTCGTCTGCCGTGTTCGGACGCATGCTACCGGAAAGTAGAGCAACCACCGATAATAGCCGTGTTACGTAATCTCTTCACATAATGCAGTGCGTCTGTAGTACGGGAACAACGAAAATACTTAGACCGCGCGTTCGCGTGATATTTTCAGTGCGCTTGGTCGCCTGTACACCTGGGTTAAGCGGCGTCGTTTTAACTGGCAGAGCGAACGAGGATGAAAGAGAGCGAACACGGAGAGCACGAGGTGGAGGGAACTACAGGAGCGAGAACATACAGGTGCCTATAAATTCACTATGGGGAACTCTGGCGCCATAGCGTCCATGATAGCTACAACGCACAGCGCTTCAGCGAGCATGGGGAATTATGGGTATATAGTACATGGAGTTGCCTAGTCCTCGTACTTTAAGTTCCGTTTGGCTTCGCGTGGCCTGGAACTGCCTTGTCACGAAACGAAATCCAGCAAAGGTTTATCAGTGACACTTCCCCACCTTAATATTTTAAGTTCACCAATTCAAGTTGCGTCACGAAATTCAAAACCGTCTGTGCTTTTACGTGAAACGAAACCGAAACACGGCAATAAACGAAGCCACATGTGCGTTCGCCGCCCGCAAGCACGAAGACTAGGCACATCCATGTACTACCCATAATTCCCATGCTCGCTGAACGATGGCAGCGCCAGAGTTCCCTCTTGTTAATTGTAGGAAACTTCCTATGGGTGAGACGACTGGTTAAGCGGCGGTCACTCGCGGCGCTACAGTATAGTGCGTGTCATCATGCTGTCACCAATCACGTCATCGCTGATATATGCGGGGAGGGCGTGCACCGACTTCATATATGAAAAATAAAGCGATTCCCGAACCGAGGTCTGTCTGCGGCTGCTGTTGACATTGACGGGGTGTCTGGTAGTGGCACCACTCTTCGCGTCCGCATTCGTGCGCCGTGGTGTATTCGTTCTGTCGCGTTGCCGAAGTGGATCTCAGAAGTCACGCATAAAGTAGCACGTTGGAAGATCCGCTCCGCCCGGTGACTCAGAGATCTCAGATGCTCACAATACTTCAAGGACGTTATTTAATTAGTTTTATTAGTTATCTTGAGAGTTATTTAAAGTATTACCTTAACTAAAGTCATGCTTCAATATTGTGCGTATCAAACTTAACACTTAACTTGACCCAGAATTTTCCATTTCCGCGTTTTAGAACTTCTTTTTCGAATTTATTGAAAAAACGGAAGTATATGTTCAACCGGAAGCCTATATAACAGAAACAAAGAGTGTCCCTGGGTTTTACTTCTACCAATAAGCGCTCCCTATTTTCTTTCTTGACTCAAGCATCGCAGGCACCGCTGGTTTGAGTAACATGACAGGGGCGAATAAAGTCCAGAAGCGAATAATCGCTGCTTGTCGTTTCAAGTTTCTTGCCCGCATACCGAGGACAGTTCTGCAAGAATTTCATCCTGCACTAATACGAACGACCTTCTACTGACGGTCGCATATACTTGCTGATGAGCATTGACGTGGCTCGCTCCATTCATATAACTAAGCGATTGGCTGTTGACGATGGAGTCAAGCTAAATATATTGACGTCATTAAAATAACGATGCGAAAGATTCAAGACGTCGTCACCACGACAACATTTCGAGGTTGAGTAATTCTTCATTTTGTGAGCGTCGACTTGCTGCCTGCTGTGGTCGAAGTGTCGAATCTGTCAACTTCAAGCTAACAATGCCGCGTTCACGCTTACATTCGACTTACGACTGCATTGAAGACGAGTTTAGGTAGCACTTTAGGAAACACTAAGGATGGGTTAAAAACAATGACGGGAAGATTGGCCCAACAGAAACATCAAAAGAAGGCAAGCCAGCTGACGGACTTAAAAGTCCTTCACCATCCGATCCGGCTGCCAAGAAAAAAGTCACGTACACTCTGCTGCATCATTGGGGTCAGTTAGAAAAAAAATCTGACTCTCTTTCAACCAATCTGTCGTCCGAAAGCGATGATAAGATTTTAAAGAAGGTGATAGAAGTGAATTCCTGACGGACGCGACTCTACGGATCAAAACTCTCGGGCGGGTAAAGTGTTATGGTGTCGACTCGGCAAGGGGAACAACAGAAGCCTTATACTGTCCCTGCGCTTATACAATAAACCAGTTAGATGGGCAGAAAGGGAAAGTTGAAAGAAGTGCGGCGTATAAGCTATAGCAGTCGCAACGTGCAAACAACAAAAATCTGGCGATGAAAAGGGGGCTGGATTTCGTTGGACGCGGAGATCACGACGACGACTACTGAACGGCGCGAACCGCGCTGGCAGCATCTCTCGAAGAAAAAAAGAAAAAAGAGAAAAAGAATGCGGGCAAAACAATTTAAAAATACACGCACAGCCACAAGGCTTTCTTCGTTTGAAGGAAAACACAAGGGCGACTGAGGCTTCGTCTCCAAAATCCCGCTTCTTCGCGAAGAGGAGGAAGACTTAGGCCTTACAAATGGCGCTCCACGGGACCAAGCTGAAAAAGATTTTTCTAAGGAAGGAGTGAAAGTGTGAAAGCGAGAGAGAGAGGGAGGGAGTAATAGCGACGACTACAACAAAGAGAAGAAAACGGAGCGAAAGCGAGTCTGGTGAGCACATTAAACCCGCGGTGTGCGAAAACTGAATTCGTTCCCTATACAAGTAATATTAATAAAAGCATTCGCTTTTGAACCGCCAGGAGGCTTTGGAGCGTTCGTGCTACCCCTCTCCCCTTTCCTTTTTTTCGGTAGACGGGCCCACGGCACAAAGAAGAGGGGCAAGCAGAGAGCGAGTGGAGCATTTTGATAAAGGACTTAGCGGCGCTTTCATACGAGGAGATAGAGTGTGTGAAAGGGGCAAGAAATAAGGCATGGACGGAAACCGTGAGGAATCATATTTTGGCAAGGCGTGGAAGCCTTAGACGGCGTGGAGAAAATCAAGAGCTGCGATAAAAAAAAGGAAGTACACGTACACAAAAAGGGGATGCAAGAAAGGAAACCAATAGTGTGTGTGTGAGAGAGAGAGAAAATTCGAAATTTGTCGCGAATAATGTTTCTTCCCCGCTTTTCGTTTGTCCCACTCCGTTACTTGTTGCGTGATATATCCTTTTTTTGTGTGTGAGGGTGCGTATACACATGTTCCTGTTCAACTCACCCTTTTTTTCAAATAATATCTGGAGTTTTACGCACCATACCCACAGTATGATTATTATGCACGCCGTAAGGGAGGAATCCGGTTAATTTCGACTACCTGTGTTCTTTGACATGCAGTGATATAGGACAGCACGTGGGCTTTTAGCCTGTTTGCTTTCATCTGAAAGTGACCTTCACGACCTGAATCGAACCCGCCACCTTTGGTAGAAAGCCGAGTGCAATACTCACTGCTCTACGCTCGTTTTAGTGTTGAGATGGCTTCAAAAGTTTAGATGGCTTCAAAAGTTTAGATACTAAGTGTCAGAAGACACTGAACTTTTAACGGGCGTTTTAGAACGGGCCGGAAATAGGAATTCACGGCTGGCACGCGAGGCTGCGGAAATATTCAGCCTTTTTCCTGTTACTCGTAATTTATAAAATTTTGGACGCTAATGTAGACGCACGCATGTACGCAAAAATCTACATGGTGTCTACAGCGTGCACGCTTTGTGGTGAAACCATGGTGACTGTGAGCGCATGAATATAGGGGTGATTGGTTAAGCCTAAAGCGTTTGTAAAAGGTAGCCATTTAGGCTGGCTGAGCCAGCATCATGTTGTAAGCGCCACACTCCTGAACGGTAGCAAGGTTGGCTCAGGGTGGCCACAGCATGGGCGTTGGCAAGGGGGTTTAAAAGGACTACCTCTGCGGGCCTCTCAAGCCACGCTAGTATTTGACCCCAACCAATGCTACACCAGCGCTCCCCCTGGTATTGGGCCATTGCGATGGAACACAAATTTTCAGCCCCTCCCCCGCCGCTAAGATGAAATACTACCGGCGATCATGGCCACTACCGACAAGTGTGGTACAAGGAGAATCGGTACTAACTCTTGCTGATAAGGAAAGAGAAAGAAGTGCGCGTGTTACTATCTCTTTCTCTTTATCATTTGAACACATCTGAACCGAAGAGTCACTTCAGTGTTTCCGCCGTCGTGCAACAATACCGTGCAAGACCAGACCGCCACCCAGAAAAACCAGGGAAGTCCTATAGGGGTATTGAAACACTTTTTCAGATAACCATGGAATGAGTTCACTGGATGAGCTTATTGCCTCACGAATTCAACGGCACGAAAAAATTCTAAGAATATGTCTAGTACGGGTGGAGTTTTGTCAAAAGATTTGTCACACGCTGCAATCGCATTCTCTCTTCTCTCGTGCCGACGAAAGTGCTGGAAGCTAAGCAGGGAGGGATGGCAGGGCCACATAGAAACGTCACGCGAACCCCATGACTTTGAGCACTTTTTTCTTTGTTTTTCTTTGAATGCATGTCTTTTTAGTGGGATCGTGCGCGCGCGCGTGGACAAGCAGCGGCCTCCCGCGTCGATCTCTGTAACAAGTGAGCGCGCCATGTTCAAAACAGCCAATGGCTGATAGACGGGCTTGCTACGTGAAATTTTTGGGTATATTGCGTGATTCGTCGAGAGAATAGACAGCAGTTTTTAGCTGACTTTGATAATTTATTGTCAACTCCAGGCCGCGTGCGGCGCCATAATATTTGTCTCGCGTGTTGTCGGGAGCCTCTACTACCGATCGGCAGCGTTTTCCGACCATGCCCAAAAAGTGTTGCATGGCCGCTTTAAAGAAAAAAAAAATTGCTCGCAGCTTCCCTCGGGGGAACACTGAGGATGATGCGGAGCATATAATTGGTTAACGGGGTGTTAAAGTGCGACTTACTTGGTCGATGGCTAAATTGGTTAACGTGGTTGTGAAATGGGGTGTTAAATTGCGACTTACTTGGGTCGATGGCTAAATTGGTTAACGTGGTTGTAGGAGGGGGTGTTAAATGAGTGAACACGTACACACGTATGCGAAAGGGCGGCGCTGGTCGAAGGGACGTCGATCATTGTGTTTGTGGATTCGTTGGAATTCATTTCACCGCGACCTTGGACGTCGACGCGCCGTACAAACCAACCGACGAGCGGCAACTGAGCGAGCGAGCGCCGACCTTGAGTATATATACAGCGCGACGGCGCATCCACTGTCAGCTGTTGAATGTTCTCGAAGCGCGACGGCGCATGCGCGTCCACTGGAGAATCAGGAGAATTGTAGAATGTTCTCGAAGGGGAGAAGCGCGCGCGGCACAGATGGTGGGTGACGGTGCATGCGCGCGTCAGCTGTCGAACGCGGTGTGTAGAGGAGGAAGGGTGCACAGATGGTGGAGGAGTGAAGCGCGCGCGGTGTGTAGAGGAGGAAGGGATGCACAGATGGTGGAAGAAGGAGGAGGAAGCTTGCGGACGGCGCCGCACTACAAGTCTCGAGTATTAGATGCTCCGCATCTAAAAAAAAAAGAAATGCCAGGAACGAGGTGCAGGAAAATAGAGCAATCCGACGCCACTTTCGTAGCCTACGAACGTTGTGTCGAAGTGCTGTCGTTATGCGAAGCCAACTACCTACGAGAATGCAATAGCATTCAGCATATTAGAAATCAGCGGGACGGCAGCATTGGAATACTGTTAATTCGTGTACGTTTATTTATTTATTTATTTATTTATTATTAGAATACCCTCAGGGCCCGTAGGGCATTACGTTGTGCCTGATTTTACCGGTTTTATATAGTTTGGGGGGATTTTGTTGATTGATTGTCTAATTAATTGAGCGGGTGTGTTGTAAAGCATGATGCGTATGTTTCAAAGCGCAAGTTTTGAAACATACACACGTGATCACTCAAACGCCTAATAGTAACTGCGGCAAACGTGAAGTTCGAGCTGCGTAGGTCTTACCTCGAGTAAGTGCCGTATAAACAGAGCCGACTGGTGCTTAGTCACCATAAACCGATTAGCCTTGTAGTCTTGCTAACTACCTATGATGAGATTTATAACGAAATGCAACCGCGCATCATGGACAGAAGACACGTGCGTCGTTAAATTATTAGTTGTTTGCAGCTGTGTGTCCTTGACTATTCCGACATCCAGCGTCGTTAATTTACGTTAAAACAGGAGTTATCCTTATTAATAGTTGGAACCACATGTTTGGGTCTGTCTCACGGAATATTTGTGGTAGTTTAGCTGAGGAGCCGCGGTATGTTCTCGTTCAGAATTGAATGATCTTTGCTTTATTCAATTTCAATGCTTGTTGAGGTGAGTGGAAACCGCCCTTAACCGATTCTATACCACGATTTGGAACGGACAGTGAAGGGTTTCGAACCAATAAGCTCGCGATGCGATATTTTTATAAGGAGGCGCTCTAGAGCGAGGCGTTGGCCGAAACGTACTGCAGCAGCCGGAGCAGCAGCCGTGCTACAGAACGGCAAGCGATATAAGACGGGTGTGCAAAGGCTATATGAGAAGGAGGGAGAGGACGTGAAGAAGCGTCGCGCGCGTCCCATCGACCGAAGACACCCCCGCCGTCGCCGAAGGGTGCTGTAGCCCGACGAACCCACACACCGCCGTGGCCCCGGAAACGTCAAAGGGAGGCGAAGGAGCCCGAGACCTTCTCCTCCTTCTTCTTATCCCTTTCTTCCCTTAGATCCCCCTGATCCCGCTCCTCCGCGCGGCGCTCCGTGATCGTTAACGCGAAGGGCGACGCACACTGAAGGCGGCCGCTCCTCGCTGTCGAGCCTCGAAGCAGCGCACGTCGCAGCCAAAGCAAAGAAAACATCACCGACGTTTGCCTCCGCTTTGGTCTCCTTCGTCGATGTGTGCCACGCGACCGCGGTCTGTATAGGCGTAGTGGTAACACGATACTGGCGTTTCGTGTTACAACTGGCGTTGTAACACGAAACTGTTTTTAGCCGGGGTCAAACCACGGCTAAACTGACATACTTCCCTCACGGAAGTGATGTTTGAAAATATACACTAATAAATTGCGAAGATGAAAAACCAGAAGGCAAGCATCTGTCGCGCGGAATTGAACCAGCAACCTCTGAATTCTCATCGCGCGGCGCTAACCAATACGCTACAGAGCGTACGTTGTCTGGAGTACGGATACTTTTAGGGGCGAAGCTCCTTAGGGCGTGGGCTGTGCGTCCCCTGTAGCCTGTATGTAGCCACCTCTAGTTTAGTTCTTGCAGTGTTCACTAGATGGCGGTACCGTCCCCTGTATGTAGCCACCTCTAGTTTAGTTCTTGCAGTGTTCACTAGATGGCGGTACCGTCTCCTGTATGTAGCCACCTCTCGTTTAGTTCTTGTAGTGTTTACTAGATTGTGGTACTTGTAGCTGATGATGAAAAGATGCAAGATGTTATAAACTAGAAAGCGGTACTTGTAGTTGATGAAAGACGCGAGATCTTATAAAATAGGAATGATGTCACATATGGCGCGTGTCATTCGTTGAAGGCAATCGTTCGATTTAGTGCGGCGACGTACGCTAGGGGGAGCGATGTAATAAAATCGAGTGGGCAAAATGTACAGAGGATTCATGGTTTACCAGGTTTACCTCCGGAGCTTCGCCCACTCATCATCATTCACTTCGTGGATATGGCGGAATTTTTTTTCTTGGCTTGACGACCACGGCTTGCATCGGTCGCGCGTTGTTCTTGCTTGGAAACTGTATACGCGAGCACGCGACAAATCTAGAGCTGTCATCCGCAACTTCTCGTGCGGAAGGCACATGAAAAATACCTAGGTGTCTCTCGCGCCCGGTGCAAACGAACGCTTTGATATTGACCTTGAATCGCTTCTATACTTCCGGGAGCGAGCGCTGTCCATTTTCGAAGAAGTTCGTCCTATACGCGAAACACACGTTAGCAGAAGCGCAGGAACCGTTTTCGCAGAATGTGCAGAAAACATCGTGCATTGCATTCCATGATCATGGGGGGTAATTTTACGTAGCTTTTACGTAGCTTTTACGTAGTTTTACGAAGGCACATGGGTGGCAGAGAGCGCGAACACACGTCAACCTGGATATTGTAGCTATAACGCGGCCGCTTTTCTGCGTTCCATAAGATGCGGGTTCCCAAGGAGCACACTGATCGAGCGACACGCCAAATTTGCGCAGCGAAAAATTATTCAAAATCTAGGTGGGGGTCGCTGGTGGGCACAGCCTGCGTATGTATGACATCTGTTGTATTTTTCGACAAGAGTCTCACGTTTGGCATGGCTGACTTTGTTCAGCATACACAGGATGAGCGCGAAATGAAAACTGTCACGGTTGTGACTTCTATGTGTGAGCGGCACTGTACTAGCGGCCGCGGCAGTGAGCGAAGTGACCTTCGTGCTTTCGCTCTAACTTGCGGTGGGAGCACAAGACGTACAAACCGCTCCCATCGCGAAATAAGCGCGCGCGCGCATCGAAGCGCCCACGGCGACGTTCATAGAAGCGTATACCCTTCGAGCCCGTCGATTAGATTTGTGGGGTTTAACGTCCCAAAACCACCATATGATTATGAGAGACGCCGTAGTGGAGGGCTCCTGAAATTTTGTCCACCTGGGGTTCTTTAACGTGCACCCAAATCATGAGTACACGGGCCTACAACATTTCCGCCTCCATCGGAAATGCAGCCGCCGCAGCCGGGATTCGAACCCGCGACCTGCGGGTCAGCAGCCGAGTACCTTAGCCACTAGACCACCGCGGCGGGGCCCTTCGAGCCCGTCACGCCCTGGCTGACAAGTTCTGAGTAACGCCAACTAAAAATGGAGTACATAACTTGCCTTTAGTTATGCTGAAGAGTGTGTCTTTTGTGGCCGAGTCGTTTAGCGCCGCGCATTCCGATGCGAGGTGTCGTAGGTTCGACTCTCGGCGGCGGAAATTATTATTCTTTTTTTTCTTTGTCATCTGTTTATACCTTACAACGTCATATCCGTGACGGAAATACGTCAGTGGAGCCATGGTAGATCCCGAAATAAAGCCATTTCGTGTTAAATAAAAAAACGATATGAAACTAGACGGCAGAAAAAGGCGGGTCGTGCAAATTTACTTAGTCACACTATACACCTAACACATTGGCAAGCTGAATTCATTTTCCTGGCTCGGATGTCAATGAAAGATCGTGACCTCTCCTGAGTGCCAAATGTACACTACGAAGCGTGTAGCTTTTCGAACCGTCTCGCAGCGTCGTGTATTCTCTAGATCGTTAGCTCTCCTCTCACGTCCCAACAATCTGTTTAACGCGCCCCCCGTTCGGGTCCCATAGCGAACCTTACGCAGTGGCCATACAATTGGCATGTACGCCGTCCCCTTTCATCGTGTCATTCCTTATCTACTTTGCAGCGGAGCCTGCCGGAGAAACTCATAACTACAGTTACGACAAGATAGCGTGACCGGATGCAAAAAGAGGGTCTGTCGATTGTCTTATACCCACCGCGTCGAGAGCTGGTTCCCCTGCATAGCTGATCTGACTGCCAAATATTGAACCACTGAGATCACGTTTGCACAACGCACACTCGTTTACAAAGTTGCACGAGGAGCTCTTGTTTCTCTTGCGAGCACGTCCAGTCGATCATTTACTTCTGCTTTCTCGAATATTCAGAAAAAAGTTTTGATCGTAATAATGATGATGATGATGATGATATGTGGGGTTTAACCCCCCAAAACCATCATATGATTTTGAGAGACGCCGTAGTGTAGGGCTCCGAAAATTATATCTTTATCGTGCACCCAAATCCGAGTACACGGGCCAACAGCAATTTCGTCTCCATCGAAAATGCAACCGCCGCAGCTCCAGAAAAAATGTTTTGTAAAGACACAAGTTTTACAGAATCGGTCGTTCCGTTCAAAGTTAAGTGTTATATTAGATACATATGACGGCGCAGCATGGCCTATTTCAGATAAGAACCAATCAACTGTCTGAATACTTAGAAAATTGATTAAGATCAACGAAACAGTTTGAACAGTTCAGATCGTTGGGGCACCTAGGGGTGCAGACATCAAAGCACGTGCATTTTTGTTTGCCAATATTTTGTACATTTAACGCAATGGCGTTGAAGAGCTCGTTTCGCAGAAAATGCAGCGCCGACGTCGGCGTTGTTGGCTGTTAGCAAAAAAAAAATTATCTTGCGCGTCACCGAAAGATCGAGAAAAAGATGCAAATCACATAAATAATACAAAATTTGCGGATTCAAGTGAGGATCGAACCCACGCCGTTTGCTTGACAGACAGGTGTTCAAACACATGGTCATACGTGAAGCAAAACGTGTAGCTTTGAGGATCATAGCCCTTGAAATTTCTTTTCCCGGTGATTGTATGGGATGATTTCCTGCTTCCTCTGGGTGTTATACTCTAAACCCATTTATGACCAACGTATACGTCTCGTGCTCCCACCGCAAGTTAGAGCGAAAGCGCGAAGGTCACTTCGCTCACTGCCGCGGCCGGTAGTACAGTGCCGCTCACACATGATATACGCACGAACGCCATACCTTTGTGTTATGGAGGAGTTCAGCCGCTTACCATGATAATAATAATCTTATACACGTGGGTCATATGCATCATACTCTTGCAAATGCGTGTGTGGGGGGGAGGGGGTATACCAACATTACTACCATTGTGCAGGGAAATACGCCATGGTATTGTTTTGAGTATGCAGGAGATAATGGCCAAAATAGGGAATTTTATGGCCGAGAGTGGGAACTCTTCGGCGTAGCCCCCATTTGATGTCTGGAACGCCTAAGGAGTTTTAAACCTCTCGGTATACCCAAGAATGTGTATCGTGGAGGGCTGTCCAAGATTGGACAGATCGCGTAGACGCTCCCGGTAGGAAGTATAAAATGTCTATTAGGAAATGAAGTAAATAATGTTTCTGAATTCACTGCACTATTAAAATGTCGATATGATCTAAAGATACTAGAGGATCACTACTACGCGTTTTGTTTTTTACACGCAAATTAACTTTTTTTATTAATTTGAACAGAGGTGCGCCTAGTTGCGTTCTTCTGGTAGTCGACATACAGTGAACTTGACAGAGTGTATGGGCACCCATTGGCATTCAAAAAACCCGTATTGTTTTCTTTTTTCGATTGATCGGTTCGTCAACTCTGTACGAAGCGAATGTTGGAATTCCTCATTTGTGAGGCCCACGGAACGGCCTATAATGCTCTCCCATAGTAGCGTACCAAGTACTCTAAATCGTTCACCACTTTTTCTAAGCAATTTCTCCCATATTACTGTTGCCGGCCTGTTCAGCCTTTGACGTAACCACTGCGCAGCCATCGCCAGGAATGACCATCGACGTGCCTTATGGTCAATATTGGGGTGCATGAGGCGGGAGATGCTCGCGTTCCTCTCCGAGGAGCTCCTCTTCTTCGAAGAGCGTGAATTTCTGTGCCATTTGTCGTGCCCTTTTGTCAACGTTGAGCTTGAACGGGTACAACTTATTTTTCGGCCTACATGGTTCTAAGCCGTACCATCAGGTCAGAGTTTATGTGCATGTCGCCTTGTCCTTTTCAACTGTGTTTGCCACCTTGGCATCTGATGCCCTGGTGATTCTAGTACCAAACTGATGTATACTGTGGGAAAGTATGTGCTCCTACCCATTTACCCATTTGACCCATTCCCTATATATAGCGTTAGTTATGAGTTATATGGATTTGTTATTCTGCTGATTTGATTTCTGCTGTTTGATCGATGTGAAATTGTTAGTTTATGTGTTGTGGGTGCTGTGATGTACAACAGTGAAAATGTGAATGTATTTCTGAGTACTGATTCGTCACGCATAATTTATAATCTGCACATGGTGTAAATACATGTATTCCAAACAGTATACCGACAATTTCCACACGGCCTCATCAAGTGGGAGGCCCACGGGACGGCTCTCCGCTCTCCCATAGCGTACCAAGCACTCTAAATCGTTAACCACTTTTCCTGAACGCAGTTCCTTAACGCAGCGTAGGTGATGAATGATGTGCTGTGCTGTTATATACTTGATTATGTGCACATCAAGTCGGGTTTTTCACACATGTGTTATGATGCAAAGCGGCTCTTTGACTCACGTGTGTAACGCCGTACGTACGTGCGTCGGTACGAACGTGCCGTAACGCGTTGCCCTTGCCGCAGGTGCTAGAGCGGTGCCAAGTAGGTCACGCTGCAGCTGCGCGTTGACGTCACGCTCCCCTCGTACACTTCCTTTGCAAGTGCGTGCTGACGTCACCCTCACCTCACCCGCAGCACGATCACCGCAGCGCCCGAAGCTGCTGGCTCCTCCGCCCGCTCGCAACACACTTCTATCTCGTTTCATCCTCTCCACCATCCGCAACGCTTGACCGCACATCCAGTAGAAACACTCTTTTAGTTCGTTTATTTGCGATGAGGCTTACACGAAACCGAACGCGCCTCCCATGTCTTTGAGTTTCAAACAAACGTTTACTCGAGTACACGCTTCACCGAGTTTCGCTTCAAACAGCCCTTCCAGCATCCGCGTCGACGCCCGTTTAAACCGGGTCAACGCCGTGCGCACCACTGCTGCTTCGCATCCCATCAGGGTTTCATTTGGGGAGAAGGTCCATATTTCTTTTTTGGTTTTCGTTGCGCAGGTACGTTTCGGCTTCAGTTTTGTGGAGCGTTACGAACGCCAACAAGGCTCGGCCCTAAGGAGCTTCTCCCCTATATAAATCACTGTGCGATCTTCGCAAAGTTGCCAGTTTCACTTAAAATAAGCGGATTCGTGTTTATTTTTCACCTAGTCGCTTGCAGAATTTTCACTCGCTTTGCTCACTTCAGTGTTATTTTCGCGCGTATTCATCGATGAACGAGTCGAAAGTGTCTTTATTGAAATTGATTTTTGCTGTTCAGGCTTCGGAAGCGGCCACTCCCATGGGATGATATGGCTTTCTGGCCGTCATCAAATATGCACGACCCCATCTTTGCCCGCAACTTGAGCATATTGCCGCACTTCCGTTCACGCAAGCTGAAGTCCCTACTGAATTTCGGAGGTCGGAATTTACTCTTTTACCAGAAATGCTATTACAACTGGTCGGCGACTAAACAATACTTCGCATGCCAAAGTTTAGTTTCGCGTACTGTAGCTAAGCTGTGTAATTTTTTTGCGAGGTGATGCTGCCCAAAAACAGTTTTCCATGGAGTCGCAGAAGTAATTTTAATGTGATAAATATATTATGAACTAGATGACTCGATTTCGTCGCACGTGTGACGATGTTGTTTCTTGGGCGCAAGCGTTGGTCACAGACGCTCATTGATCTCGCAGGCAGTGAGACCTGGTGTCCAGTAGTCTAAGTATACTGTTTGTTCCTTGCAAGGTTGATTATCCTTGGTTCCGCCACGTCGCGCCTTCCCTCTAACATCTCTGCGCACCTAGAGTCATTAGGGGGCTTCAGAATAGCGCACCGCGAGCCCTTGCGGTGCGGTCGCTGCCACTGCGCATGCGTCGTAACGCGAGTCGGCGTTCGCGTTCGCGGACCACGCCAAAAAAAAATTGCCCGCAGCTTCCCTCGGGGGAACACTGAGGATGATGCGGAGCATATAATTGGTTAACGGGGTGTTAAAGTGCGACTTACTTGGGTCGATGGCTAAATTGGTTAACGTGGTTGTGAAATGGGGTGTTAAATTGCGACTTACTTGGGTCGATGGCTAAATTGGTTAACGTGGTTGTAGGAGGGGGTGTTAAATGAGTGAACACGTACACACGTATGCGAAAGGGCGGCGCTGGTCGAAGGGACGTCGATCATTGTGTTTGTGGATTCGTTGGAATTCATTTCACCGCGACTTTGGACGTCGACGCGCCGTACAAACCAACCGACGAGCGGCAAGTGAGCGAGCGAGCGCCGACCTTGAGTATATACAGCGCGACGGCGCATGCACTGTCAGCTGTCGAATGTTCGAGAAGGGGGAGAAGCGCAACGGCGCATGCGCGCGCGTCAGCTGCCGATGTTCTCGAAGCGCGACGGCGCATGCGCGCGCGTCAGCTGTCGAATGTTCGAGAAGCGGTGCGGACGGCGCGGACGGCGCACTACAAGGCGCGAGTATAAGATGCTTCCGCATCTAAAAAAAAATCCGAAATTGGCTGTGTTCCAATACTCACCGTAGGCGGCTAAATAGACAGCTAATTGAACGGCGGCCATATTAAGCCCCATTCCAATTCTCACGTAGCCGGCAAAATAGACAGCTCCGAGAAGACCACATCGTAGACAAATACGATACAGGCTACATTGCTGTCTAAACAAGATGGCGGGTCAGCGTATCGCTCAGATAGAGCAAATCTCGCCGGAATGGTCGTCTGCGCACAAACAGACGCTTTCCCGGACGCTCAGTGTAAGTAACGTTTATATTGTTTTTTATTTCATCACGAAATAATCCAGAAATTACAACTGTTACGTTTGTTTATTTTAGATTTTTCTTCTTGACACGAGGTGGTGCACCGTCCCGTGAAAGCCGTCTAAATGTGTTCCATTTCTCGGACAGCACGAGCTCAATGCTGTCTTCTAAGCAGTCTTCGTAGACAGTCTATGTGCTGTCTAAGAATCGGAACACAGCCATTGCGTGCGGTAATGGTGGCCCGCATGTGGCCCGCAATAAGCGCTGGTTTCGAGGCTACGGGCGATGATGGCGGCCCGCATATGGCCCGCAAGCGCTGGTTTCGAGGCTACGGTGTCGCTGCGATCGTGTGTTGCGGATCGCAGTAGGGCAAACGCTATTCTAAAACTCATATGGCGTCCGCTACGCATGCAGCGCTTGCAAACAGTATTCTAAAACTCCCTAATATCGTCGAGACAGCTTCTGTGACCACGGATTAGATATGCGGGCTGACGTACCCGTAGCCGCTGTTGCGCAATGATCCACAGCCCATCTTTTCTTTGACTGCATTGAAGATGTGCGCTTGCGCATCACTTACGCAACTCGAAAACGAAATCCTGCGTGTATTTTTAACGACGAAACTGTTAGGGTTCTCTGTCGCGCCACCGAAATAGGACAAGCCATTCTACTCATCACTCGTCCACTAAGAATGAAGTTTGCCGGCAAAAGCGCATTGGCTACGTTGAGGGAGAGTGAGACTTAAAGAAGGAAAGAAAAAAAGGAAGAAAACAAAGAAGGCAAGCAAAAGAAAGAAAGTAAGAATGAAATAGATAGATAGATAGATAGATAGATAGATAGATAGATAGATAGATAGATAATAGATAGATAGATAGATAGATAGATAGATAGATAGATAGATAGATAGATAGATAGATAGATAGATAGATAGATAGATAGATAGATAGATAGATACGTTCAAAGTCGCTGAAGTTCGCCAAGAAATGTTTCGCATTAAGAAAGTGGTTAACGATTTGGCAATTTGGTGGTTTAAAAGTGGTTAACGATTTGATGGGACAGCTGAAAGCCGTCCTGTGAGCCTCACAACGGCAGCAGCTTGCATCAAACCATAGAGTTTCCGCAGTATACACCAGAGGGTTTATATGGCGCTAAAATCTATGAAAGCTGCTACGCACAGCACTTTAGCGAGCATGGGAATGATGGGTAGTACACAGATTTCTTTAATTTTTGTACTTCTGACTTCGTGTGTGTTCGTGTGGCTTGGAGCTGCTTTCCTTCGAAAGAGAACCAGAACACAGCAATAAACGAAGGCACAAGAGTTGATTTGCTGCACACAAGTATGAGGACTAGGCAAATCCGCATACTATCATTCCCATGGCCATTGAACGATCACAGTGCCAGAGTGCCATCTATTTAATTTTGTGTTTAGAAAAAAAATATTCCATCGTGGTACTGAACAAATTATAAGAAGCAGTCAGGAAACTGTTTAGAAAAAGTTTATTTCGATGTAGTACGTAAGAGACGATTGGACATGTGTTTAGAGAAATTTATTCTCAGGAACAGTGAACATCAATTACAATCCCACAGAACATTGCGACGAAACACAACATCCAAAGACACACTAAAAATTCTTAGAAAAAGATATGTTTACATATGTACACGGAACACAACATACACAGATACACAAGAATTGTTACAAAAAGATATGTTTGCATATGTACAATACATGGTAAACGAAGAACACACAAATTAAATGTAAAGATCTATATATTAGGTGTTTACATATTATTTACATAGTATTTACATAGTACTTACATGGTATTTGTGCGAGCACTAAGCAAACATTAACCTACCAAAACCATGCAGGCCTGAAAACAAGCTGTACACGTCTCCCGCAGACGAACACAAAAGGGCAAGACCAGTGTCGAGGGAATTTCTCCTCACCCAGAAAGAATGTTCCTCCGACAAAACAGACAGTATTTCTTTGTATAGACGCTCCAAAATAGGGAAGAGAGTGCGATGGCGACGGCCTGCTGCAACCGCCTCACCGTGATTGAGTGTTTAGTAAAAGTGGTTAACGATTTTGAGTACTTGGTACTCTACTATGGGAGATCTTAGAGCCGTCCCCAAGTGCCCAGGGGACAGAACAGTAATGAACGCACACCCAACGAGTACATAGATCTGTTATTTTATTATAAAGACACACATTGGTGCCGCTAGTTTTTGGTCAAAAAGCGTTCATTTCCTGCGCAATGCCCGTGACGATTTTGACATGGCTGTCAGTCAACTGTAATGTTTTAAGTAGGGATGTCGAACTTTTAAATAATATTGCGCCTAGTGTTTGTGTTAGCAGTGAAAAAAATTGCCAGTACCCACATACAGTGGGAATCGATGATATGCGAAGCAGAAATGAGGAAGGTTGATATATCACTTTAAAACCAGCACAACGTTACTAGGTGGAGGTGAATTATCCCGTACAAGATTTCCGTGTCATGATTATCGTTTCTTAATCCGTCGTTTACCTGCATCTATTCACGTCACGTGATACCAAACTCAGTATATGTGGAGCTATTTCGTCATCAATTGACGTCACGTAACAAAAAAATATATATATGTGGAGCTAGCGTATTTTCCGTGAGCGCATCATAAAAGGCCCAATGTACTACAACGTAACGTTGACGCGCGCGAACGCTGGCCACAGCGACGCTACGTTAGCAAAACGCGCACACTCTGTAGTCAGACGACAGGCGCGACCAGCGCGACCGGCGTCCGTCGGCGCGGCCCGACGGCAACCCGCGCGAAATGTGACATCCTCCATTTTGCGCCAATCCGTTACCCAGACAACACTGCTTCTCCCTCTTTTCATGACGCGGAGGGACGCTGGACGCGCTGAAACGCGCATGCGTCAAAGCAACGCAGCGCGGCGCGCACCTGCGAGTATTAGGGAGCCTACATGAACGGCCGTTTTTAGGGTGGAGACATCTTAATAAGTGCCTTCAAGAAACTCAGCCAAAACCCCAGCGGGACAGGGGCGCGCTGTTGCTAGCTTCCACCAAATTGAGCATAGTTTTCTGTGCGCCGCCATTTTGGAGCCAGCCGCCGCTCTCTCCAGCTACGCGAAGTACTGCGCAACAAAAGGAGCCTGGGCTTTTGACAGCGGCGGTTCTCAGGGTCGTGTAAGCGACCCAGTTCTCAAAGTGAGCGCGCGAAGAAATTCGCTGCGCACACACAAACACTTGCGACATAATACTGAGGTTACGCTGACACGAACGCAAGCGTGGCAACAGCTCAGACTAGCGAGCGCGTCTCCGTACGAACGCGCGGACGCGTCCCGTTTGCGGGCTTCCTACTCGCAATGCGTGGACGCAGCAACGACAACTTCGGTTATCTACTCATTCGCGAACACCGCGAAACACATATACGTGTGCCGCAGGAAAAAACAGTGAACGAAATACGCAGTACTCACAGAGCAAATACGAGACGCACTGGTGGGCTCCCAGCCGTCTCGCTTCACTTGAGCCAGCCATAGTTGTCGTCGGCCAGGGCTCGCTGGGAAGCGGAACATTCGCACCCCCTTTCTGTTGTGGTTAGTGCAGAGCGGTACGCAGCATCCAGGCATTCTAAGGCTTCACCGGCAGCGTTTAACACGCTACCGCAACGTTCGACGCCGTATTATTGAGAACTAAACGCAACCGGGCGTAGACGCAGTGCGGGCACCAAGATGGGGCGACAGCACGGCGTTGCTGTCTGGCAACATTGTGTTTTGGCGGGCGGCGGTGCGTTGGCGGCATGTAGTGGGTCAAAGGCTGACATCACCCTAAAAACGGCTGTTCATGTAGCCTTCCTAGCGAGTATATGGCAGGACCGCCGCCTAGCGTGGCCATGCCGGCGTGACGCGACGAAATGAACGCCTAAATGTATTGGCGCCTTGACTGTGGCATGTAGTCATGTTCTCACATGACACGCACCTCATGATTATCACGTTTGCACCAGTCACATACCTTCATCATCCATTGACGGCACGTAGTACGAAATTTGGTGTATGTGAAGATAGTGAAACGGCCGTGAGCGCATCATGAGTGTGGCAAGTACCCACGTTGTTACATGACACGCATGCCATGATTATCATGTTTGGATGTGTCATTTACGTATGACGTGCATTCGCATCATGTAATACCGAATTTGGTACATGTGAAGCTAGCGAAACGGCCGCGAGCGAATCATGAGCGTAGCATGTAGTCATGTTGTTACAAGACACGCATGTCATGATTTTTATGTTAGGGTCTGTCGCTTGTGTTCGCCATGTAATACCATACCATACCATACCATTATGTCATACCATGTCATCATCATCATCACCCTGACTACGTCCACTGCAGGACAAAGGCCTCTCCCATGTTCCGCCAGTTAACCCGGTCCTGTGCTTGCTGCTGCCAATTTATACCCGCAAACTCCTTAATCTCATCAGCCCACCTAACCTTCTGTCTCCCCCTAACCCGCTTTCATTCTCTGGGAATCCACTTAGTTACCCTTAATGACCAGCGGTTGTCCTCTCTACGTGTTTTATGCCCGGCCCATGTCCATTTCCTCTTCTTTATTTCAACTATGATATCCTTAACCCCCATTTGTCCCCTAATCCACTCTGCTCTCTTCTTGTCTCATAAGGTTACACCTACCATTTTTCTTTCCATTGCTCGCTGCGTCGTCCTCAATTTAAGCTGAACCCTCTTTGTAAGCCTCCAGGTTTCTGCTCCGTAGCTAAGTGCCGGCAAGATACAGCTGTTATATACCTTCCTCTTGAGGGATAGTGGCAACCTACCTGTCATAATTTGAGAGTGCTTGCCAAATGTGCTCCACCCCATTCTTATCCTTCTAGTTACCTCAATCTCGTGGTTCGGCTCCGCGGTTAATACCTGCCCAAAGTAAACACAGTCTTTTACAACTTGAAGTGCACTATTACCTATTTCCAAGCGCTGTTCTTTTCCGAGGTTTTTGTACACTACTTTCGTTTTCCGCAGATTCATTTTAGGACCCACCTTTCTGCTCTCCTTGTCTAACTCCGTAATCATGAGCTACAGTTCGTCCCCTGAGTTACTCAGCAATGCAATCCCATCGGCGAAGCGCAGGTTACTAAGGTACTCTCCATTAACTCTTATCCCTAACTGTTCCCATTCAAGGCTTCTGAAAACCTCCTGTAAGCACGCGGTAAATAGCATTGGGGAGATTGTGTCCCCCTGCCTTACACCCTTCATGATTGGTATTCTGCTGCTTTCTTTATGAAGCACTATGGTAGCAGTTGATCCCCTGTAGATTTCTTCAAGAATATTTATATATATACTTTATCGACGCCCTGATTCCGCATTGTCTGCATGACGGCTGATATTTCTACTGAATCAAACGTCTTCTAGTAATCTATGAAGGCTATGTATAGTGGTTGGTTATATTCTGAGCATTTCTCTATTACCTGATTGATAGTATGAATGTGGTCGATTGTTGAGTAGCCTGTTCAAAATCCTGCTTGTTCCTTTGGTTGATTGAATTGTAATGTTTTCTTTACTCTGTTAGCCATGAACTTTGTAAATATTTTGTAAACTATAGAGAGCAAGCTGATTGGCCTGTAATTCTTCAAGTCCTTGTGATCTCCTTTCTTATGTATGAAGATGATGTTAGCATTCTTCCAAGACTCTGGTACTCTCACCGTCAGGAGACACCTCGTAAACAGGGTGGCTAGTTTTTCTAACACAATCTGTCCTCCATCTTTAAGCAGATCTCATGTTACCTGATCCTCACCAACAGCTTTGCCTCTTTGCATGCTCTCCAAAGCTTTTCTGACTTCTTCTATCATTACTGGTGGGATGTCATCTTGGTTACTGCTAGTTCTTATAGTATTAAGGTCGTGGTTGTCCCTGCTACTGTACAGATCTTTGTAAATCTCCTCCGCTATTTTAACTATCCTATCCATATTGGTAGTTATTTTGCCTACTTTGCCCCTTAGTGCATACATCCGAGTTTTGCCTATCCCAAGTTTCCTCTTCACTGATTTGACGCTTCCTCCGTTTTTCAGAGCGTGTTCAATTCTTTCCATGTTATATCTTCTTGCATAGCATACCTTACGCCTTTTAATAAACTTCGAGAGCTCTGCCACTTCTATTTTGTTTGTTGTACTTGAGACTTTCATGATTTGACGCTTTTTAATGAGATTCTTCGTTTTCTGGGAAAGCTTGCCAGTGTCCTGTCTACCTACCCTGCCTCCAACTTTTACTGCACACTCCGTAATGATACTCGTCAGATTACCATTCATGGTATCTACGCTAAGGTCGGTTTCCTCACTAAGGGCCGAGTACCTGTTCTGAAGCGACACTCTGAATTCCTGTACTTTCCCTCTCAGTGCTAGCTCATTGACTGGCTTCTTGCGTATCAGTTTCTGTCGTTCCTTCTTCAAGTCTAGGCGAATTCGAGACCGTACCATTCTATGGTCACTGCATCGTGCCTTGCCAACCACTTCCACATCCTGCACGATGCCTGGGTGTGCACTCATTATAAAGTCTATTTCGTTCTTATTTTCGCCATGAGGGCTCCTCCATGTCCACTTGCGGTTTCCTCATTTTTGGTAGAAGGTATTCAAACTCCGTAAATTATTGCGTTCTGCGAATTCTACTAGTAGCTCTTCTCTGGCGTTTCTAGTAACGATGCCATAATCTCCTACTGCCTGGTCTCCAGCCTGCTCCTTCCTTACCTTTGCATTAAAGTCTCCCATCACTATAGTATACTGTGTTTTTACCTTAGTCATTGCCGATTCCACGTCTTAATAGAAGTTTTCAACTGAAGCGTCCTTATGGCTGGATGTAGGCGCGTAAGCCTGTACCACCCTTTTTTATTTTTTATTTAAGTATACTGCAGACCTTCTCGGTCCAAGCAGGAGTGGTACATAGGATATACAAACAATGATGTCACGTACAGAAAGGCACCGACACGATCCAAGAAAAAAAAAGCTATTGAATTCTAAGTAGCCAAAACAGCAGTGTCATAATGCAACGTTCAGAATCATGCTAAAAGGACAAACCAGTCAAAGGGAAAGAAACTGCTCACAATAAATCACTATTCGTACATTTGCGTCTATTGTTCAAAACTTATAGTTTTAATCTTTTCAATAAAGCATTCTACGGTGTCACAGTTCACAGCTATTAATGGAAGTTGATTCTAATATGCAATTGATGACGGAAAAACAGAGTTTTTGTGAATGTTATTGTGACTTGTGGGCAGTCGTATTGTTTTATTGTGGTTAGTTCTCGTGGAATGCCTCAAAGGTTCAAGAAGATAGTCTGATCTGGATATTGTATATTTCCCATGATAAAGAAGATACAGGAATTTAAGTTTAGAATGTATTCTCCGTTCGGAAAGGCAATGAAGTTCGGCTTTTTTACGCAGATTAGTAACACTGGTATACCTGGAGTAATCGGAAAACACAAATCGAACTGCTAAGTTTTGCACTCGCTCAATTTTACTAATGAGAAATTTATGATGTGGACTCCAAATTATATCGGCGTATTCTAGTGCTGGTCTAATCAGGGTCTTATAGGCGGTTAGCTTTACTGCAGGGGGAGTGTTACGGAGTTTTCTCTTTAGGAAGCCCAATTTACCTTGCGCTTTCGAACAAATAGCAGTTATATGTGGATCCCAATTAAGGTTGGATGTTAATGTAACTCCCAAATATTTAACTTGATCGCTTTTGGTAATTTCTAAATTCTCTATTGTATAAGCAAATTTGAGTGTTTTTTTCTGATTCGTGAAAGTTATGGCTACGGTTTTCCGCGCGTTCAATGTCATTCCCCACTGGGAACACCAGGCTTGAATTTTTGTTAATGAGTGATTAAGGTTTAATCTGGTCCTCAGTTCAATTTACCCTTGTGTACACAACGCAGTCATCTGCGAAAAGCCTTATTTGAACGGGTGAGTCAATGACCATAGGAATGTCGTTGATGTAGATAAGAAACAAAATTGGTGCTAAGACTGATTTTTGTGGTACGCCCGAAAGGACGTTCAGGCGGTTTGACGTGTGGTTGTTCACAGCGACAAACTGCTTGCGGTTGTGTAGATATGATGTTATCCATGTAATAATATTATCTTCAATACCAATTGCATGCATTTTAGTTATTAGATCAGGGTGGCGAACGACGTCAAACGCTTTTGCAAAATCTAAAAAAACGGCATCTATTTGTCCTCTTTCATTAAGTGCATTCGCAATGTCGTTGGTAATCTCGGCTAGCTGCGTGACTGTCGATAAGCCAGATCAAAATCCATGTTGCCTATAGTAGAGTAGGTTGTTAGTTTCTAAATGTGTTATAATGGCTTTAAAAAGTATATGCTCTAATATCTTGCAACACGTGCTGGTTTATGAGACCGGGCGGTAGTTACTGGATTGTAGTTTAGAACCGGATTTATGTATTGGAATAATCTTTGCCATGCGCCAGTCATTAGGGATTGTCTGCGTAACTATTGAAGTGGTGTAGATTTTATGTAGATATCGGCTTATCCAGTCAGCATATTTATTAAGAAAGGTGTTCGAAGTATTGTCTGGGCCTGGAGACTTCTTAGTGTCAAGGTTGCGGAGTAGGCACTGAACACCTTCTTCATTAATCTGCAATTCTGGCATAGGGTTGATTAAAGGATATGATGGTAAAGATGCTCCAGAGGACCCATGCGCGAAAACTGAGTGAAAGAAGGCATTTAATTCATCGGCTATCTGGTCTGGTTGCGTGATAATTTTGTTGCACGATGTGAGCTGGGTAATATCAGAATACTACTTAGACAAGTAGCGCCAAAACTTTTTTGGCTCAGACTGCATGAATGATGGAAGCGTGTCAAAATGGAATCGAGACTTAGCGCTGCGAATTTTGTTGTCCAGTGTAGCGATAAGGCCTTGTAGTCGATCAGATTTTCCGGCCTTGCGTCACCTTTTAATCATCCTTCTTAAATGTATGATCTCCCGCGTCACCCACGGATAATCCCGGTCAACGCGTTTTCTTTTTAAAGGCACGTGACGAGCTTCACAATCGCCCACGATATCTTTAAAGCATGTCCACAGTTCGTCCACGTTGTTAATTTTATCGAAAACAGGAAACAACGATTCTAAATGGGCGAAGATAGCAGCGTGATCTGCACGTGCATAGTCCCTGAAATAAGTAGCTCTGGATTCCTTTGTTTTTTGAACTAGTGTTAAAGGACACGAAAGAGAAACAATCTTGTGGTCGGAAATCCCATCTTCAACACTTATACAACAGTTTTCAAGGGAATTACTTACAAACATGAGATCAAGCACAGATGAACAAGAACCTACAATACGCGTAGCACTAGATACTAGTTGTGACAATGAGAAACTCTCTCCTTCATCTTGTACCTTTTATTCAGTTCAATTACGATACCCACCACCCTTTCATTAATGCTATAGTATTCCTTTATGTTACCAGCTATGTTTTTGTAAATTAGGAACCCCACTCCCAGTTCTCTTCTGTCTGCCAAGCACCGATAGCAAAGGACGTGGCCATTCTGTAGCACCGTATATGCCTCATCTGTTTCTAACCTCACTGAGTCCTATTATATCCCATTTAACACCCTCTAGCACCTGGAATAGTACAGCTAGACTTCCCTCACTAGATAAGGTTCTAGCGTTAAACGTTGCCAAGTTCAGGTTTCAATGGCGGCCTATTCGGATCCAGAGATTCTTAGCACCCTCTGCTGCGTTGCAGATCTTACCGCCGCTGTGGTTAGTTGCTTCGCAGCTGCTGGGGACTGAGGGCCGTGAGTTATTTGACGTATGCATGTGGGGGGTAGTGGCCAGATACTGCACCAGGGTGGCCAATCCTTCTCTGGTGAGGGAGTGTGTTCCCGACGGTGGTTACCGCGGTGAGTCCGCACCCCAGGCCTCTTAATGCAGTTCCATCACCACGCGGATTTTTTTTTTCGTTTGGGAACTGCGTGGCACCGGGATTTGAACCACGGACCTTTTGCATGCGAGGCGGATTCTCTAACCACTACGCCATCGCCGCACCATACCATGTCATACCATACCGGTTTTGGAACATGTCATGTCAACGAAACCACCGCAAAGGCAGCAGGACCATGAATTGTAAATCATGACATTCATGACATACATGTGATGATTTTCATGTTTTGACTAGCCAAATATGCTCGTCATATGATGCCATACCAAGTTTGGTATCGATACCATTATGGAACCGGACAGGAGAGCTAAAAGTCTTAGGTGGCTAGATAGATAGATAGATAGATAGATAGATAGATAGATAGATAGATAGATAGATAGATAGATAGATAGATAGATAGATAGATAGATAGATAGATAGATAGATAGATAGATAGATAGATAGATAGATAGATAGATAGATAGATAGATAGATAGATAGATAGATACGCTCAAGGTCACCGAAGTTTGCTAAGAAAGGCTTCGCATTTAAAGTACTTGTACTTGCAACGTAAACCACGTAGCAAGTGATTTCCGTTGCAGAGAATAATGGCTGGTGAGCAGCAGTGTTGGGAGCGGTGGTTGTATTTTTATTTGTATTTTTATTTTAATTCTTAGGTTGTATACCTACTGTAGAAGAGCAGTGAGCCGTCGCGGTTGCAGTCTGCATGCTGTACCTCAATAACGTTGTGTGTTTAGAAAAAATGTTGACTCCCTCGCTGGATTTCGTACCGACTGGTGGTGCCCCCGCGATCTCCGACGACAGCGCCGCTCTAGCCGACTGGCTCTCCCTACGCCATCTCCTGACGCCGACAGGAGCTCTCGCCGAGTGGTGCCCCGTCCTCGGATTTCTGCGACCGTATTCATCTTTCCTATTTTCTTCTTACTTCCGTATGTGGCTGTCCCTGCGCGTCTTTGTCCATGCGTCTCTCCCTAACGCTATACTTCCTCGCCATCCTTTTTGATCCCTCCTTACCCCCCTCCCCTGCGCAGAACTGTGGAGGTGGCCTCCATTGAGAGAGGAAGTAACGGAACTGCGCTTATTTGTTCCTTTACCCTTTTCAAAAGTCACTCATAGAAAAAATGTTAGGTGATTCAGAGTACGATGGGCACTCACTATGGGAGAGTATCAGGCAGTCCCCGTAGACCCAGACTTGGCTGAAATCGCCCAGGCGTTTGAAAAGTGTGTTTAGAAAAAAATATATTCGATGATTCAGAGTATGATGTAGTCTGCTATGAGTGATGTACAACAATACGAGCTTTGTTTAGAAAAAAGTAATTAACGATTTAAAGTAATAGGTACTTTACTATGAGAGACTTCAAATCCGTCCCTTGGGACTCACACTTGATGACACCGCATCGACAAAAGTTACGCAATTACGCCCTGAACGAGTTCATGAAGTTACTCGGACACCAGCGAGAAAATAACCGCTTTGTGTATTTAGAAAAAAGTGTTTAATGATTTGGAGCACTTAATACTCTACTATGAGAGAGCAATAAGCCGTCCTTTAGCGCCCATTTTGAAGACACATATAAAAAGATGTGTCTAGAAAAAGTGGTTTACGAGTACTAGGTACTCTAATATGGAACAGCATAAAGCCGTCCCGTAACTCTGTAAATGCCGAGGACAGACATGCGTTTAGAAAAAAAAATTTTAATGATTTAGAGTGTTAACTTGGTACTCTACAATGGGAGAGCACGCGCCAACCCGCCCTTACAGGTGACTGTTTAGAGAAATTTACTCCATCGTGTACAGAACAAATTATTGGAAACCGTGTTCAGGCATTAGGGATCGCAATAAACACAAACTCAAACGTTTGACAGCTGCGTGTTCAGAAGAAGCGGTTAACAATTTACAGGACTTGGTACTGTACAATGGGAGAGCTGAAAGCCGTCCCACGTGCAATCCGAAGCATGCGCAAAGCTCACGGAGACAAAAATTCCAAGGTGCGATTTTTGAACGGCAAACCTATGTTGTTTGGCCACGCAAAATGTACGATGACCTCCATTGTAAAGCCGGTAAAGCCTGAAAGAAAAAGCGAAAATAGTGCTTTTCTAGTTTTACAAATTGCACAAAGAGGTTTTGTCCATTTGAGTTGCGTACATGACAGACAACTTTTATTTCGCAATTACTCTAGACAGCTTTTGAAGAGAAAACTATAGTGAAAACTTTTGCGATGCAAATTCGCAGGCTGTGGGCCGAGGTGTTCCACGTGAGCGGCCAGGGTGGCGCCGTGAAGTGGCAGCAGGTGTCCGAGGACCTGGTGCCCGTCAACATCACCTGCGTCCAGGACTCGCCCGACTGCGTCTTCCACATCACCGCTTACAACTCGCAGGTCGACAAGATACTCGACGTCAGGCTCGTACAGCCCGGTCAGTCGCTTTGCTGTCCTTTCTTTTGTAATGAATTTATAACTCGGTTGTTACCAAAAGAAAGGAAGAGGTTTACTCACATAAAGACAGAGCGGTTGTGTGCTCAAGCCTCCTACTATATGCTGGAGGAGGGGAAAGGGAAGAGGAATAATGTAAGACGATCGGGAGGTAAGGAGGTAAGTATGCACACTCCCCCGTAAGGATGGCGCTGTGCTGTAGACGCGCATACAGTCCAGTGGCTTTTAGAAAAGCCGCTCTTATGGACACCGTTTCACTGTTGGAATCGTGCCAAGGATCCAATGCAACCTCAGCAGTCAGTGGCCTACTATGCAAATCGCAATGCCCACGGCCTATAGGTGGCGCGCCGCGCAATCCAAGATGGCTGCGGAAGGATGATCAACCTGTAAACTCGCATAAGAAAAGATAGGACGCGCGGACGTGCTCCCCGTGCCGCTTTCACGTGAACTATTGATCGCCGAATGAATGTATATCGAACCGAAGTACTTTGCCAACCGATAGAAAATGCTGAATGCTCGCTACCTCATTTATTGCCGCTGTGCAAAGGGTGGTGGTGCCAGCTGATCGACCGTGTATCAACGATGTTTTGCGCAATCATGTGCGTGCTACAGAAAACTGCGCGAACCAGATTTCGCGTACGAACTGAACGGCACTCCGGGATTGTGCCGAGCCTGACTGGTAGATGCACCGTCGCGGCTGCACAGGGACGAATGTTTAACGTAGCCATGGTTTGCAAACATATTACGCCGTTGTTACTTGCGCTGTAAGCATCATGTAGCTGTTTCTTCAACGGAACACAAGCATTTAATTTCCCATTAAGTAGCACTTCTGTCACAGGCATGATCAGACAAACAGTGCGCACTACCCTGCACTTGAGATGTTGCAGGTTTCATCAGCGCGATCGAAACGAGGATATCAAAACGAATACACGCCTATGCTTTTTGCTACGTCGAAATTGCGAAAATTTGTCGAACAACAACGTCGTTCGGACAGCACCAATGAAGTGCAGGAGAAGTTGGCGTGGAGTGTAGCCGTAACTGCATATTTCATTGCTCTAACCATTTCGCTTCGCTGGTCGAGCTCGAGCAATTTTGGCGGCATGCGGCGCTTTGTATTATCCAGTGTAATTGGGATACATTCAATGCACAAGAAAAAGTGTGCTTTTATTTTGAGCTCGCTGAAGGATTTTATGACATAAATATAATCAAAGTGACTTACGAGCATGAAAAGACCTCAACGCATGACAGACCGTGAGGTGCAACTCTCTGCTCGTGAGCCAGCAGCTGATCGTTCATCGTCGTTGTCACTCTCAGTGCGTTGACAACCAACTACGTCCAGTGAACAATTCTCGACGTCAAGTCGTTTTCTTTGAACATCACTGCTGACAGTAATCTGAAGAATTCTCCCAGCCAAACGATTTCGATAGCATCAACAACGCGTCATTCACCACGCACAACACCCACACAACGTCACTCACCGCGTTAATCGGGGGGTGCGAAGATCATTTTGCTCTGATAGCTGGCATGAAAGGAATCGCTTGCAGTGTGCTGCCATCTATCAACCAACGTAAAAAAACAAGCGGTGCAGCGTAGGCCAAGGTTAGGAAGCGAAAATTGTGAGCTCGCGCTACTTTCCGCGTACAGTGAATGTTATGGGATTCATGCACTACAAAAGCACAGCGAATGCTATACGCACGTAAAATAAGGCGAGATTTAGCTGAAATGGTCAGACGTTAACATTTAACTATCCAAAGTGGCTGCAGAAAATCTCGCGAAGCTGATATGTGTACTCGGTGGGCTATAATCTAAAGCGCGAATCGCCCACGTATTCTCACAAAAAATTCGCGTCTCGCAAGAACGAATAAGATTTATCATGTCACGGAAAGTCCGGTATATTCACTGATGCACGAAACATACAAATTTGTTTGTGTTCGTTTCTTGTTAACGCGTTAACACTACCGCTAGCATTGCCGAACAAGGCAGCATTGGAAGTGTCTGCCTACTGATCATCCATGAGAGGACGGTCTGAATTCCGCTAGGTGGCGCGACAGTCTATGAACATTGTAAATAGAGGATATCAATTGCTGCCGTTCACGTGTGTATGCAGGTACAAAATATGCATGCTCTTGAGTTTCTGGCACTTACCATGGTTCACAATTAGGACTGGTGCATACAGCCTATGGTATGGTCATAACGTCTCGTGAAGGCCACACCAAGACGAATGCGGCGAATCATACTTGTGATGTGTCGCTTGTATTCATAAGCCATGCGGAATTTCATTTCCGGGCTTTCCACCAATGTTACAACGAAGCCTCCTTGGTTAAAACCAGATAAAGAAAAGATCACAACATACTCACGAGGTGAATAATGACGAGTAGGGCGAAGCTCTCCGCAGCCCATCCTCGTGGTAATACGAGTGTGCGTGACCTACAATCAAACCTCCTTTGTTAAAACCTAAAAAAAAAAGACCTTCTTAAAGGGGTCCTGAAACACTTTTTTCAAGTAACCACAGAATTAATTTACTAGAAGAGCTAATTGCCTCAGGAATTTGGCGCCGCAAAAATTTAAGAATGCGTCCAGTGCGAGTGGAGTTACAAAGGTTTGTCGCATGCTGCAATTGCATTTTCTTTTCTCTCGTCCCGGTGAAAGCGCTGGAAGCTACAGAGGGAGGGGTTGCAGGTGCAAAGAATCTAGGGCACCCGCGCCTCGTGTCCTTGAGCACTTCTTTTTTTTTTTCTTCGAATGCGCGGCCTTTGTCAATGTCATCGTGAGCTCACGTGTGGACAAGTAGCGGCCTCCCGCGGCGATCTCTGTAATGAGATTTGCCGATCACGGACGATTTCTTGCTTACTATGAAGGGGGCCGACGCCGACGGCAGAATTTCTGCGACACGGGCTCTCTAATGCTATCGCGTTAATATGCTTCTCGCGAGACAATGGGCTTTCGCTTGCGTCTGCCTTAGCGTTCATTGCTTGGATTGAGAGTTCTTTAATCGTCATTGCATTAACTATACGTGTATTGCGTTTATGGTGAAAACACACTGCAAACTCAATGAAAAATGACACTCTTGTGTTTCGCGCACAGTAGTGTGCTTTTGACTTTCTAGTGCACCATACTGTGCGTGCACTTCAATCTATTCTACCGCAGTTTTGTTTCGTTTCCTTTGTTTGTTTGTTTGTTTGTTTGTTTGTGTTTACATTTGGTAGACTTTCCGCGCTCCTTGATCGCGCTTTATTCATATGTATTTATGTATTCAATTAAGAGTAAAAAAAGCTTTTGCGTTTTGGAATTGACTGTTCTAATGGAGACTGCTTTCCCATGCGGGCCTAACTATTAAGTTGTTAAGACAATAATAACAAAGATGCTGCAGGGTGTAGATTTAGAGTGGCTTTATAACTGAACGTATCGTCTTGTTTTGAACAGACACTACAAAAAGATGACACTTTTATAACAAAGTGAATGTGGCGCGGATTCACAGTTGGCTTAGTTTTTCTACCGGCAGGAAATGGGATGCAAGAGGAAGTGGGATGCAACAGGAAACGGGAAGCAGCAGTGAAATGACCTATTGAAGGTGGCACGGGAAAAAAATCGTATCGGTAAAACTTGGCAGTGCGTTCAGCTACGCAATTTCCCATTAGAACGTGCACTCTCGCGAAATGGGTGTAGCTTGTGTGGAAGTTTCTCGATTTTTTTTATCAGGGAGAAGGGACTTCTTAGTTCGTGGCATACCTGAAGTCCCGAAGCATACTTGAAGTCCTTTAGTTGTTTGCTCAGAGAAGAAGAAAAAAAATCTGAAGGTAGACTGCTGTGTGCAAATGAAGACAAGGACTCAGAAATACCGGACATGGGCAGGCGCAAGAAAACATTTTGCTACCTCAGGCGTACTCGCATGAGGGTGACTGCGCTGCCTTAGATCTGCGAACCGTATCTTCCCACATGCTGTGCACACTAGCTAACGTTGGTGAGCATTTGGCTAGTGTTCGCTAACGTTGGCTGTTGAAACGACTCAAACGCAATGTTCACTCATTCGCTTCTCACTTATCGCTAGATTGCCGCACAACTTGTATTTACGTTTGCACCAGGTAAACTACGGATGCATGGTGCAATAAGTGAAGTGACAGCGCCATTTAGATTCGTCTTGCGACATCCGTGACTGCGAGAACAGATTCAATGACATGCCTTCTCATATTCGTTGCTTTGTTTGCGTGGTAACTCTGTTTTCCCGACCACTGCGTCTCTCATCTTTTCAGGCACCCGGCTCGGCCAGGCGTCCGAGTGCTTTGTCTATTGGAAGGACTCGCACACCGGGGACACATGGGGTCTCAACTTCACCTCGCCTCTGGACGCCAAGCAGTTCCGAGAATGCTGCGTACGTGCTTGTCCCGCTTTCTTTTTGAGCACCTTGTACTTCCATTATTCTATACCTCTGTAACTGGGACCGGCGACTTGCGGCTCGCAGGGCAATGTTATGCGGCCCAAAGCAGGACGTCAACCCCACCCTAATTTTTTTACGTTCCCATTGTTTTTAGACTGACAAGGCAGTTTTGAACTAAGATGTGATTTTCGCTTGTATGACGTCAGTTTGATTGCAACGTTGTTACACGCGTACTGGAAAGAAACGTGATGTCTAATTTAGTATAGCGCGAATTATTGTCAGTTCGCCGTATATGAATGCCCTGTCTGCAAAGAGCCTCTCTCCTTCCGTCACCTTTCCCCCACCCATTCTGCCTGTTTGCCATCCAGTCCCTCATTGTGCAGGCTTCACGCAACTTGGCCGTTGGCCTCAAAAAAATTAGCGACACTTGCTCTATGACGTGTTGGACTCTTCTGATGTTCAAAAAATCATGAGGTGCTTTTCTGTTTACATGGTAGTGTTGATCTAGCCAGCATCAGATGCCCGTGGACTCCGAGTTTCCCCAATTTCTCATTAACTCCACGAGGCCCAAGGGTCGCTTTCCCTAGGGGCCTGTACTCATACTGAATTTCTGACGGAGGGGTGTGTTTAGATGAAAATAAGTAATGAATACAGGGGTTACTCTGAAATAGTCAAAGTATTCCGCATGTGCCCTTCCCCTACCCCCTTACAAAAAGTATTCCTGGCTACGGGTCTAGTATATGGTCATGAAGATGACAAGTTGGCAGGAAAACAATGACGTTATCAAAAAAACCTGACATATTAAGCCCGGTAATTGATTAACAGGTGATTGGTTTGCTGAGCTAATTATTGCGAAAAAAAACTGGCTTTTGTGTCGCACAAGGTCCGGTATATTGAGTTATCGCTATACAATTTAATCCCTAAAATACGAATTTCAAGGTCTCGAGTCCAGAGTCTCGAAACATTGGTGGAATTTGTTTTATAGATTCATCTATGAGGCTTACTAGTGGACCTTTTACTCCCGGTAACGAATGACTCATAATATTTTCTACGTGGTAATAGCTAGCTTATAACTGCTGAAAAGTATTAGTTGTGAAAAAGGCATGCCACTTTTTTGTAGTAACTTTTTTTTGATGAATAATTAAATGGCCTTGCAAACCGACCACTTTGTGCATTTGTGTGTGCGTTTGCGGTTGGTCGGATGCTATGAACACACTGTGACATTGTTTGCCTCTATTTTTTTCCCGCAGTCTCCCGCCTTCAAGTTTTCACGAAAAGCGTCTTCATCCTATTCGCTAAAGCTAGAACCACCAAAGGTATGTCAAATTATTTTGCGGTGTCACTTCGTATGATTTGCTAATTGTATAGCAAATGTAGCACATGCAGTGTTCAACGTCACTTCGATGTGGGTGGAACCGCGACTTCGGCTCTTGCTTAAGGGGAGGGGGCCCTGCAAAACTCTTCCAAGTAGTCGTGGAATGAATTCAGTAAAGGAGCTTATCGCCTCCTCAATAGGCTACTGCAAACATTTTTTTGGAATCCGTCTAGTACGAGTGGAGTTACAAAGAATTTCACACTTAGCAATTGCTTTCTTCTCTTCGCCGGTCCCCACGAAAGCCCTGGATGCTAAACTGAGATGAATAAAACGAAAAAAAAAAAACAGGTCACGTGCGCCTCATGCATGACCTTGAGCTGTCCGAGGGCCTCCCACAGCATCCTCAGTTACTCGCGAGTGTGCCAAGCTCAAACCAAACAATGGCGATACTTGGAATTGTGACCCATTGTCGTTTGAGTAGGATCGTATGTAGAGAGAAGATAGGACGACTTTCAGCTGACTTTTAAAATTTGTTGTGAATCCCAGGCCACGTGCTGCATTGTAATATTTGGCTAGAGTGTTCCCGAGAGCCTCTTCTACTGATCGGCAGTTTTCTGACCATGCACAAAAAGTGTTGCAGGGCCCCTTTAAAAACGCGTGCCTTTTCGGAATGCAGGATTATGTCCAAGACAGTTTTGGCTATTGTAGCCCTTTAGACAATTTGGGGATGTACCCAGTCTTTCATTCATTAAACACGCAGTCAGTACTGAAGTGATGATTATCTTTTTTCAGTGTCGTTGAAACCATATACTGTAACGCGTACAAAAAAAAACAGAGCTGAAAAAAAAAGTTCATGTTCAGCCACTTATTTCGCAGTGCTTTCGAGAACTGCGGAGTAGCCATCCATACTTGTGCATGTCGTTTCAAAATGTCAAGTAACGTCTCAACAATAATAATCTAGCCTACGCACGTCACACTCTGTGTAGCTATAGCCATTTCATTCCGTTATTTTCGGTGACAGCTTAGAAATATTCGTGTGGAGAACAGAAGCACATAAGAGGAAAGTGGTGCGGCATAAATGGTAAACGAGGAAATGGTTAGGATTAGGACTTTATGTTCTGCGCTTGCCTTGTCCTGTAAAAAGAGAGAGAGGAAAGAGAGTTATGTGCCTCTTTTCATGATCCCTCACTCGCCACGTACTATCCGCGTCAAATGAATTGCGAACATCAATAAACCTTCGCGGTGGTATAGTGCACACCGTCCAGTTATCACCATTGGCAGGCGCGCGCATTTTGTTGAGCAGCTTTGCGTGACTCTCCACGGTGATAAATGAACGGCGCGCACTATACCATCGCGAAGGCTTGCCAATGTTCGGGCTTCATTTACCGCGGATAGCGAACCAATCATATTAAAAAAAATGCGTGAAATCTCCCCGGAGATCATACTCTCGTCGGTGAGTCGTTGAACCTAAATTGCTGTCATGTACGCGAAAAAGAGGGACTCTGCCTAGAGCGAAACGTACTCTCTCTCTCTCTCTCTCTCTCTCTCTCTCTCTAGAGTCTGACTAACATGAGCACAGGTCGCACAGGCAAGTGTACCGGAAGTGTTTCGCAATTTACATCTTCTTCATGCGCAATGAAGCAAACTAGACACTCGCCTCGTTTAGCTGCTTGTTTTTACTTGCCTTACTCCTTTACTTGTGGTTGCCCTTTTTCAGTACATCGTGTAGACGTTTAATAATAGACTTGTAGTACGCGTACCGATTGTTGAACGTTTGAGAGACCAGTTGCGTGGCTGACACAATGGACTGTGTGCACCTTGAATCCTTGCAGCAGAAATCCAAGAACAGCAAGCGAAAGCCCCAGTCGACTCCCAGCTCACCATCGCGGGGTCGCGCCGAGCTCCAGTGCACCTGCATGACGGCCGAGAACCTGCACCGGGCGAGAAACGGCCGCGTCCGCTACACGGGCGGAGCGGCCACCCTGCCCCGCGCACAGCAACTGTCCACCAGGTACGCTACACGACGACGCGTCCTGCTAGTGCACGTTGCGCGTGAAATTGCAGCGGAAATAAAATGGCAGCATATCTACGGGGAGAATGATGGAGAGTGGGGCGAAGCATCCGTCCGTCCATTCGTTCTTGCTTCCGCCCGTTCATGCGTCTGTCTGTGTGACCGTCCGTGCGTCTGCTCATGCGTCCGCACGTCCATCCGTGCGTCCGTCCCTGCGTTCGTCTATACATCCGCCCCTGCGTCCGTCAATGCGTTCATCCGTCCGTGCAGCCAACCATGCGTCCTTCCATGCATCTGTCTGTGTGTCCGTTCGTCCATCTAGTCAACACTGCAAGTACCCCTATCTCGCATCTTTTCATGATATATTACGCATATAAATGCACCGCCATCCAGCAGACATTCCAAGGACTCAACGAAAGGTGGCCCACGCACACTTTCTTACGGCTTGCGCTTGGTATCTATTTCCCACCTTTAACCACCTCGAGTTCATGGTATATACTAGTTCACTGTATTCATGGCACTGAGGCCCAACGCTCGCTAAACCTTTCTAAAACCAAGGAGGTTACGCCCAGCGAGTATAACGTAGCAACCCTTTTTTGTCAGATAGTACTCAATGTACTTGCCTATGGCTGCTAATGGAGAATGAGAGACAGGAGAATTCGGCTTTTAGTTAACGCGCACGCTGCGATTTTTTTATTGTTCAACAAGGCACAGGAGAAATTTCCCACTATGATGAAATGCAACCAGGACATCTTAATACTCCCATAACACATGAAACCTTCGTCGGGTGCTGAGGAAACAGCCTGTGGTGGCGTTTCAATTGTTACTGGGAACGCATACTGCTCTCCGTAGTTGAGTACAGATGGTTCTCCAAAGATTATGTTCTTGTCCAAATCATTTAACACTAAAATAAAGGGGCCGTTTATGGCTCTAACATAGTTGTGTGTTCAGTACTTCGTGTTGCTTGGTTGTTTGTGCTGTAAACAGGGTCTCTGTCGGAATAACCACTTGTCAATCGCCCAAAGCACACGACATATAGTCTATGTGAACGTTTCATTGGCTGCGCTGCCATTACCACAGAGTACGTAGTGGTGGTACTCGGTAAATGCAAAGCGAACCTGAGGTAAATTCACCACACCTATCCATCTTGCATTTTATATAAGATGTACTTAAATAAGCCGTGAGAAATCCATCCATCCATCCATCCATCCATCCCATCCATCCATCCATTCATCCATCCATCCATCCATCCGTCCGTCCATCCATCCATCCATCCATCCATCCATCCATCCATCCATCCATCCATCCATCCATCCATCCATCCATCCATCCATCCATCCATCCATCCATCCGTCCGTCCATCCATCCATCCGTCCGTCCGTCCATCCGTACGTCCATCCGTTACACTTCTGTTAACACTTCTGTTAACACTTCTGTTAACACTTCTGTTACAGGCGAGAATGAGTGCCATTGGCAAAACAGTCAAACGCAACATTGAAAGGTAACAATGGCACGTGGCAACGAGAAATGACAGCTGGCCTCGATAAAAGATCAGATTTCCATTCGAAACACCTGATCACTGGTGCGCCCAAAATTGGGGGAGCGTTAGCTAATATAAAACTGCTGCTACAAATACGCATTTGACCGGTACACTTGCATGAAGCTATCTGTGTATATTTATATTTTTGTGTACTCGCTGGCGCCCTGTTTATCGCAGAATATGTCGCCTATCGTATAACAGCTTCATGCTAAATCTTGTCAGATGAGCACGATAGGCTTTTGACTTGATGCCGTGCGTTTTTCGCCGCAGGCAAGGCCTAGAGCACACCCGAACTGGTACGAGCAGCAGCCAGGCCTCGGCGCGGGCCACAGCCCGGGCCCAGGCTGTGGCCGCGGCCCTCACCGCGTCCTCGAAGCAGCAGCAACAACAGCAGCAGGACGCGGCCTCGAGCAGCACGACGGCCGCGAGTGTACACGGAGCAGCGACGACGTCCAGGGCCACCACAAGCGGCTCGTCGGTTTCTTCGCACCGCCGCAGAGCTGCCGCCGCCGCCTGTGAGTGCATCATATCTCACACACAACGAAATAACTCATATAACGAAGATTACATACGTCTGTCCTTTGTTCACTTTGAACTATCATTGTTGTCGACCTGATAACGTCCACTGCAAGGTAAAGGCTTCTCCCGCGAACATTTTGGCTATATTGCCAGTGTTGCGGTACGCGATATTTACTGCGTTGCTCATAAGCTTTTCGTTTATAAAGTCATCTGCATCTTCAATACCTGTACTCAAAGGTTTACACCGTCGCTGTTGGTTAAACCATAAATAAAAAGAAAAAAACGAGATAGAATACAGGGCTGCAACACTAGTAAAGCTAAAAATAATTGGACCATATGGGCGCAACGCAAGATGACCACCTGCGAGCACGCACGCAGCACTGGCAAAGCTACGACACTTCAGCAACCTTCAAAAATAGAGCTCACACGTGTAGTGTTTTGTGGTTGGTAAGTTTTAATGAGCTTTCATGACCGCTACGCTTATATCAAATGATATATCAGCTTTGTCCATAATTAATCCAATACTCTTGCCGCGCACGACAATACCAATAAAAAAAAGACTCCTATAGTGAAAAAAATTCTTTCGTGGCGTGATATGTCGTGTTAGGGCGACACTACACGTTTTAAGAGAGAGAGAGATAATAAAAAATTATTTGTGGTCGAGGAAGGAATGTCGGTGAGTGGGATCCTTTGTCCGGAATCCCATTGGCACGGATCGTTGTCCTCGCTCGTCTCACGAGGGCCTCTTGCGTCTTCGGATCCAAGATGGACAGAGCTGCCTCCCACTCTACAGCGTTGTGCTCCACCCTCGGCTATGCGCATGGAGCCGCTTTTAACATGGACAGATATTCTAGAGCATCAAAGACTCGAAAGACGGAAACTTCCGCCCCCGGGGCCAAAGCTCAGTAAAGAATCTCGGGTAGCGTGGCGTCGCCTGCAGACCTTGTCTTACCCCAATCCATACATACTGCCCAAGATAGATCCCGACACACCTTGTCTTACCCCAATCCATACATACTGTCCAAGATAGATCCCGACACATACCCACCACAGTGCAGGTTCTGCGTCACTTAGAACAGCCACCCTGTACCACATGGTACAGGGATGCCCACACAATCCACCTCTGCACGGTTCAAGAGAAACGGAGCGCGTGCCTTATTTTGTCATAAAGCCCATGGATGGCGCCACCATCGCATTGCCGCAAATTACATTTGTGCGCTTTTGGAGCTACCGGAGTGACTAACAAGCCACCAAAACACGTCCAAGTTGCCATACTTCTTTTTTTGTGCTGTTCCTAGAAAATTCCGAGTTAGATGTCCCTTGTCACGTGGCTCTACGCTCTACCAGTGCTCCGCCTATTTCACAGTCACTCTCGAAGTGATGTGGCCCAAGTTAAGTTTGATTAAGTTACCCGTGACGTTCGTGACTAGCCTGAACTACTCTGCACACATCCAGCTCATCTACATAATAGCCCCGGAATATGTACACCATCGAGATGTATTCGGAAGCTGTCTTAAAGCCAAGAAAACTGGATCATGTAAGAAAATCAACTGCCAGAACATCAACTTTTACTTCACGAAGGCTAATTGTACTTGTGTTTTTTTTTTCTGATCATCAACATACACGTGTGTCAGTTTTATGTTAAACAACTGGTATCTTTATATACGGGCACAATCTTATTAGAACCTGTGATAACTGAGTGCGCGTTAGATTCAAGTAAATAAGTTACATTTTCTGTGTGCGCTTCTGACGGTACCACATAAGCATAGAATGTAGGCTTGGTAAAACTTACTCTATATTTAAGGCTTTCAATACAGTTCTAGAAGAGCTTATCTGAGGGACGCATAATACAAAGTTACACTCGGCACATTTGTGAAACATGTGCTTAAAGTACACTGAGCATCGAGGTGGTGCTACAAACAGAAATCGCTTTGGAGGGCTCCCATATAAAAATTATATTGCTCGTATGTCATTAAAACAAGCACTCAGTTCAAACTCCTGAATGCACTGCAAAACCAATTTGTTTCACCGCAGCGCAGTTGTGTCATGCAAAACAGCTAAGCTTCACGAGCGATTGGCACTAAGCATAGTTTATTACAAAACGAGCGCAAGCGTCATCCTCATCCAGTCACAAACGGACACCGAGGTGCCTAATTAGCAGCCTTTCAGATCAAACTATTTCTGACATTGCTACACTTAATATATTTACAGGAAGTAAATCAACAGTTCATAAATGCGATAGCACTATGAACCAGTTAATTGCAGATGTCACTTTATTTCTTCCATCTACCACGCAAACGCTAGCAAAAGCACGCTTGATTTGAGAACTGGAACGAGGACTTTTTGGAATATTAAATACAACTTCAACAGAGAGCCAAATTAAGTGGTTTAAAGGTTGAACGCACAGGGAACGTGCTACACGACTACGAGTTGCTCACGAAATCTGCTTTGAACTCCAGAGCTTGCTACTACAGTTAACTTTAGAACACACACACTTACAATGAACTACCAACCAATCACTTACAACAGTTAACCAATGAGCAACACGATTCATCCGAACCGGCCGTGACTGCAGAAGTTCGGGCTGCTGATTCATCAACACTCGCGAGGTAACACACCACGCACACATAAAATAAACACAACGGGCTTGCTTGCTTGTTCCTTAATTTATGGCTTCCACGGGGGATTGGGCATCGAGTGTTCTGTAGACAAAACCGCCTTCCTCGCATCCTCACATAACTCGCAGCACTCGAATCGACCAACACTGCCAACAAAAAGGTTTGTCGCATGTTGCAACTGCATTATCTCTTCTCTTGTCCCGACGAAAGCGCTGGAACCTAAGCAGGGAGGGGTGGCAGGGCAAAGAAACTACCGCGCCTCGTGACCTTGAGCGCTTTTTTTTTTCTTCGAATGCGCGGCTTGTCAGTGCGATCGCGACGCCTGGACAAGTAGCAGCCCCCCGCGGATATCTCGGTAACTTGATTTCTCGCTCGCAGACACACAGATGATTTTTCGCTCACAACCAACGGGGCTGACGCCGGCGGCGGGTTTTCTGCGGCACGAGCTCTTTAACGCTATCGCGTTAACAACCACAACCACGACCAGAGAACACCAGTCTACCACCTCGTAGCACTTGAACTAGGGAATTCCTTGGTACTCCAAGGCGCTAGGTTTCCTTGGTAGCACAGGGTAGCCATCATGAATAGTTCTCGTACTGATAACATTGGGCGATGTTTTGGTGGCTTTTTAGTCTCGTGCGTTTTCTTCTCGTGTTGTTGATGGTGACAATAGTTTTTCCTCCATAACATGAACTCCCAAATTGAAATAGGCTACAAAGCGTGTGGCAGTACAAGACAAAAAGTAAAAGCTATAACTACGAATAAGAAAAAAAAGTATGATAGAGACGTGTGTTAATTTAAGATATTCTACCTTTAATAATGTTTACTAAGCTTTGGATACGCATTAAACATTTGCGTATGAATAAATAAAATATTCCATCGTATATTTCGCTACGAATTCAGCGCAATATATTCGCAGCGTAAAATAATTGAAAAAAAGGAAACTATATCTCTAAAAGTAATCAAGTCGCTATGTGTTCCATTTTTATTTCTTGTAACTCCTTTAGTTTAAATAATCTGAGGAGCTTTGAAATGTGTCATTCGATGACGCGGCCACGCATTTATATATATCATTGGTTTATAACTAGCTTTTAACTAACCGAAATTGTATTCAGCTTAATGATTAGATTGAGAAAGTGCTGCTGTTGTAACGGTGGAAAGATGTCTTCACGCAACATGAACTGGTCATAATATTAACTATATTATTGATAAATAACTTGCAATACCTTACAGGCTATTTGAAATGCATTGAGTGAGGATATGTGCTGTTATTACTGCACATATAATTTAGGCGTTACTTGAATATCCCGCTGCGGACAGTTGGTGAAAGAGATCCGGCAAAACCTTATCTTCCACATATAAATGAAATGTTGCGACTACCAGAATCGTTTGTAAAGATAGCTTCTTGGAACGGCACAACATTTTTACAATGAAGTTTGCTTTACAAGCACCATATTGCATTTTGTATGGGGTAGGGGAAAGGGGGGGGGGAGCGAACAGGCACACTATAGTAAGCATTACTGCCGTGATTACGCGAGATGCAAGAGCAGGGTGCATATTCTGCGGAAGAGCAAAGCTTGGCGTTGTTTTCAAATAAATTGTGTGAAAAGAACTTCCCGAGACCCCAGCCGTATCACGTATTTACTCGCGTACTACAAGCACCGGTTAGCTATTTCTTTATCTCTCTTGTTTGCCGGATAACTGATGCGTCATGTTAGTTAGTGTTGGCTTTACGAACGCTAATGTTTCCCATTATTGGTTGAATAATGGCAGATTTCGAATAGTGTTGCCTGGTCGTGCATCATGCAGAGGGAAGACCAATGTCGAGCAGTGCAGGATATCCACTGTAAAACAGTAATATTGCCTTGCCTTCGGTCGTTTCGAGTCATACGACGTTCTCGAATACGCATACAGTAAAACCTAATATATAACGAACTATTGTATAACAGTGTTTCCAATATGACGGGGTTAGGCAATTTTTGCTTTTTCATGTTCACAGAATGCCATAAATTTTGAACCTGAATAGTAATGAAGCGTGTTTGTCCGTAATTAAATTAGACCGAAGTTTCAGTGCTGCTATTGAGGCGATAAAATGGAACGTGTACCAGAGCCAATCGCTATAAGTAGCTGAGTTGCAAGCCGGTTCGGCATACGATTAACTAACACTAGCACGGTGCGTTAAACCTGCATTTATCTCGGGTTCACGTGTCACGTTTGCTCTTTGTGGAGAGGTCTGCTTCGCCAGCTCAGTAAAAACAATGCCGTGGTCAGAGGATCCCCTGTTCAATAAAACTGATTTCGCAATGTTGAAATTGTTTTTTTTTTTAACTTTGTGCCACTGTAATAGTCAAACTGTCTTTTACCATTTTCTGTGCTGAAGAAGAAGCCTTTAGCAACTATGATTCGCTTGAAGGATATCATTTGAATTCAACGAAGTTTTGATACGATGAATTTCTCATTTTACTGACTTTGTTATATCGAGGTTATATGCATAAACACACAACCTACATTGGTTCTAGCTAACCCTTTTTTTTTTCTTGTGCCTCATCATTGCACACCGCCCGGCAAAGCATGCAAAATCAGATGAGGTTTTATGCCAAATTCGTTGTATAAGCCGCTTAAAATGACCTCAAAGACTGTGCGACAGCCGCCGTCATCTTATCTTTCTGACCTCAGCTGAATTTGGATGTTTAAGCCTCGATCGCTATTCAATAACAGCGGCTGCCGACGTTCGTTCTATACCAATTTCCGCCGCGCCTTTACATCTTGTTTGCTTTTTGTTTTTGTTCTCCTGTTTGCTCCTGCGCGTGTTCCTTCTATGCGAAGATTGTCGAACAGCTTGCCAACCTCGTTCGCCCTTAGAAGAAGTGATTATTCTTTGCTTGAGTACCGAATTCGCTTCTCATACAAGCAAATGCCAGCTCCTCCCCTCCACTTTGCTCAGTCGCGGACGCAAGACGCAGCTTCAGAAAAAGAGATAGAGAAAAAAAAAAGAAAGCACAATCTCTGATTTCAAAACACGTCTGCCTCACTTGTGAACTGCGTCTGCACGAAGGCGCGTCGTTAAAGGGAGGAGATCGGTTCACTTTTCACGCTTAGCGGAGAATCCTTGACTGAAGCGACTCCTTTACCAGGCAGAAAGAGATATTGGCCAATTTGCGGGACGTGGGTGGGTTTGGTCCTTAACTTCCTCGCACGCACCGCGGGACCGAGCAGTGCCTAATAACGATCTTCGTTCGCAGCGGGTTCTCGGAGCGGTGGCGAGTCGAACCGCTTGCGGGACCAGTACGCGTCGCGCAAAGAGCAGGCCAAGAGCGTCGACTACAGCCCGTCCAGCCCGCAGCTGCAGGCGTCCAGCCGCTCCAAGAGCTCGGACAACGTGTTCGAGGAGGCGTCGGGCGGCGGCGCGCGCGGAGACCTGGCCGCGCTGAGCCTCGACTCGAACACGCTCAAGCGAATGCTCGACCCGCTCCCTCCATCCTCTTCCTCCTCGCCCGACCAGCAGCAGCCGCCGCCGGCACAGCAGCAGCACATGCACCAGGTGATGATGAGGCCCTCGACCTATATTGGGAGATAGATAGATAGATAGATAGATAGATAGATAGATAGATAGATAGATAGATAGATAGATAGATAGATAGATAGATAGATAGATAGATAGATAGATAGATAGATAGATAGATAGATAGATAGATAGATACGATCAAAGTCGTCGAAGTTCGCTAAGAAATGCTTCGCATTTATTAACAGCTAATGTCGGCCATTGTTGTCGTGTACTGGTTTAATGGCGCAATAAATTTTACCAGTACGTCGACGTCGTCTAACAACGTAGGGAGTTGGAAAGTCTCAGCAGTACACATAGTAGTGTTCATTTTTTTCTTGCGGGTAGTCAGCGTGCAGTGCAAGGACGCAAAGACATAGATAGAGACAGGATACAACGACATCACAGACGCCTATGTTGTACGTATCCAGGTCCTCGTATTTATGTCATTGCGCTGCACTGTGACGATCGGTAGCCACCATCCAGCCTGACAACGAAACATTGTTTAGAATTTTAACAGCGTAGATATTTAAGCTTGAGGTTGCGCGGGTGGTGCGCACAACAAACTCACTGCACGTTGCCTCAGCAGGCACGGTGCCAAGCAACTCTTCGCATAGCATATCCATGCATACTATAGTAAAGCAAGAGTGTGGCGCAGGAAAGTGTGGGTGAGGATGAAAGAAGCAAGTTGTAAGAATGGGTTGGAAAAGGAAAGTGAGGATGAGGAGGGGGAAGAGAAGTAGAGACCGCATCACATAGCATAGCCATGGATAGTATAGCATAGCAATGTGCTAGGAAGTGAAGCGAAGGGGAAAAGGAGTGAATAGAGGAGGGGGTGAGGGTAAGGGCATATCAATGTATGATACTGCGTATCAAGAGGTGGTACACATAGAGTTCCCTATAATATAACTGGAGGGTACTGTGGCGCTGCGATCGTTCAGCGACCATGGTGATGATGGGTAGTACACGGAATTCGCCTAGTCTTCGTACTTGCGGGAGGCGAATCGCACTCGTTGTTTTGTTTATTGCTGTGTTTCGGTTTTGGTTTCGAAGGAAAGAATGAAGCTTTCTGAACTTCGTGACGCGATTTAAAAATGGTAAGGCTAAAAGCATAAGGTGGTGAAGTGCAACCGCTGAACATTTGCTGACTTGTGTTTCGTGAGAAAGCAGCTTCGCACCACACGAACGCACACGGAGCAAGAAGTGCGAAGATTGGACAAATCCGTGTACTACCCACCATTCCCATTTTCATAAATTTCATTCCCACCATTCCCATTCCCATTCCCATTCTCATAATTCTCATAAACACTAGCACCAGAGTTCCCTCTAACGTATATTTGCGAAACTCTATGGAGGTAGATAGGTGAGGGAAAAGATTAGGAAAGGGAAAAAGAGAGAGGGTAAATCTTTGCATATATCCGCCTGTAATACAGCATAGCAAGGGGTTGGGAGTCAAGTGACGTTGCGGAGGAGGGAAGCCACCTGATCCACTGTTTTCCTCAGTCTTCGCTCCTCTAGTGCGTAGCTGTCACGATGTTATTATTACTGTCCCTTACTGGCTTCGCCTTTGGCGCAGCAACAGCAGCACCGGCGGTCGGTTCCCTCGGTGACGCACGGCTCGACGACACCGCGACTCCGCGACCGCGAGCACCGCTCCGAGTCGGGAGGGAGGCGGAGCCTGGAGAGGAGCGTGGGCCTGGACCTGGCCGACGGGTCTCCGCCGTCGGACCACTTCCTGTACGACAACCTGTGCTACGCCACCACGCCGCCCAGCTCGAGCAACGACAGCAGCTCGGAAGATGGGGATGCCGCTGCCGGTGTCTCGAGAGGCGCCGTCGCCTCGGGTCTCGCCACCCCGAGGAGGCAGGCGTCGCACGAGGAGTCGCCCACGAGCAAGCTGCTCATGGAGTACGAGACGCACCTCAGGAACGCGCTGGCGCGCGGGATGGACGCAGAGAGCTATAGTCTACACACGTTCGAGGCGCTGCTCACGCAAAGCATGGAGAACGTCGGTGAGTGTTTTGCTTTCCATGAACCTTCATTTTTCGTTTGTTTGTTTGTTTGTTTTTCTTTCACCTCCATTGCCATCTCCCTGCCGTACCTTTCATTTTAACCCACCTCGGAATGATGTAACAGTACCCGTTAACGTTGTAACCTGTATAAAAACACGAGCAGCCACTCCGCTTGCGCACGGAAGCGCCAGCATGCCGATGTTGCGCTCATTTTACTTCGACGCCCTGATCCAGTTTTTTTTTTCATCTTTTCTCGAGTGTCAAGATATATTCGGCGTGGTTTTGTCGCGAGCGATTATCGGCAGTCAACGCTTTCGTCAATTTATTTTGTAAATTATTTTCGGCCGTTCGTGAGATCCTCTCCAATAGGGGGGGGGGGGGGCACATCATTTTTACAAACATGGGCGTTGCCAGAGATATAATTTTCGGGAGTGGGGTGTTCGATTAACCATCGTGTTTGTGCTTGTGTTTGTATATATGTGTGTGTAATAAACGCGTGGAAACGTTCAGAAATTTCAAGGTGTAGTATTCAATTCCTCCCTCCTCCCCTCCCCCAAACCTTTTACCTAACTATATCAATGTTTTCGAAGTCAGGTTTAACCTTATGTCAAGTGAGTTGTCACCTTGAGGTATACATTACACTATCAAAGTTGGGTGGGGGGGGGGGCGAATATTTGAACTCAACTACTGAATCCGCCGACTGGCCGTGATATATCACGGCCAGTAGCCCCGCCACGGTGGTCTAGTGGCTAAGGTACTCGGCTGCTGACCCGCAGGTCACGGGTTCGAATCCCGGCTGTGGCGGCTGCATTTCCAATGGAGGCGGAAATGTTTTAGGCCCGTGTACTCCGATTTGGGTGCACGTTAAAGAACCCCAGGTGGTCGAAATTTCCGGAGCCCTCAACTACGGCGTCTCTCATAATCAAATGGTGGCTTTGGGACGTTAAACCCCACATATCAATCAATCAATCAATACCACGGCCAGTAGACCAGCTTTTTTCACTTTGGTAACCACTGAACTTTTCATGTCTGGATGACATCTCCAAGTAGTTTGTTGCTCCTTTTTAAACGCTTGCGAATCTCTATAGAGTTCATGCTCCGACGCACCTCAGAGGTTGGAAGCGATTGTAGGAGCCGAAAGACGCATCAACGCCGCCATCGTTTCCAACGCGACTTGCGTGACAAGTGAATTTGCGGTGGAAATCCTCAAGCAGCAAGAAAGTTTGTAAAAAAAAAGGAACCGTGACATCCAACCACCAGCTTCTCCACGTGTTTCTCCGCGTGTTCCACCATAATCCCATGTGGGTTGCAAGAAATGTGTGTGACATCCCCCCCCCCCCCGAAGGTGCACTGCCGAAGCAGCGACGTCTGCCTACGGGAACCTTTCATCTCATGTACAAATACGAGGTGCTCTCTGTCTCCACTGGAAAGGTCTGTAGTTCGGCATCTCTCTGCTGCTTGGCACTTCCCTTCCGCATGCTTCGCGTAATGTCGATTCCCAAGGTACGTTGGATCTGGGGCGAATTTTTATAGTCTTCAAACCCATTCCAAACAAGGTGATTTTTATACCTGTCTCATTGTGGCATATCAAGCTTTCTTTATGCGATAGCACAGTCAATCAGAATTATGTTTTTTTTTTCGTTAGATGACCAAAATTTTCGCTACTCTTTCAAACGATTACAAGCGATGACGTCTTTCAGTGTTTTTTTTTCTTCTTTGCGCTCCCTTTCGGATTTCGAATCATCCGCACTAGTATCTCTTCTTTACTACCAATACCACGACGGCTTTCTTATTTCTGATATCGTTGTTGAACGAATAAATTTTGGTGAAATAATGTGTCACCAGAGTTCGTTTAGTTCGCTGTAACCGAGAGTTAGCTGTACCTCAGTTCGTTATAACAAGGTTCAGCTGTACTGCTATATTAGGCGCCTGTACATCTAACGGCCTCGCTTGCCTCGCGCATCCACAATTTTTTTCCCAAACAGGGCTGCAAATGCTTCGTTCTTTCAAAACCACACGCTGACCATGCGAATGCTTTCTTCGAGCCTCGAGCGCTTATGGAATGCGGGGCATTCACTTACACCGGCAAACATCTCGGCATTTCTTTGCGATGCGCCGAGTCGGTTTTCGAACTTTTGTCCGCAGTAGGCACATTCCGCGTCTCGATGCGAACATGTGCTCCAGCTCGTTGGATTGTCGCGCAGCACGCTCTGCATCATGTAGCGTGGCAGTATCGCCCTTTCAGGTGTTAAAACAGTTTTTTTTTTTCCTAACTTCCCATTTGCTATACGTATTTGTGTCTTGTGCCTCTAGTTTGCGCTCTCTGGTTTGTATAAGCCCGTTTCATTCTGTAGACCTATCCGGTATTGTCTGCGTGTAGTTGCAGGTTTAAACTGTGCTTAGCTCCCAGTTTTCTTGACTTTGGGTCATACTTTGGAGCTGCAGGTATAACGAATATGCTGGCACCATGATGATGATAGTGGTGGTGATAATGATGGTGGTGATGGTGATGATGTTGATGGTGATGATATTTATCGGCGTTTCCGCTGAAGTGGCGGGGCGACCTGTAGTCACTAGCGCGGTTTAGTAAGCGCTCGTCGAACGACTGCTGTGTCGCTCACTTCCTTACGCAACGAAAGTTCGTATGTTCGTCCCCCGTTAATTCAGAAAATCGGAGTGATTAAGACGTGTGTTCTATACTTCCGGTGGGCAAGTGCGTCGTTTAACGGTATCAAACTCTCGTTAATGCGGTCGTATTACGCTTAACTCGGCAAACTCGGGTGGTAGTCGGAGCGCGGCGACGCGTAACAAATGCGCGGCACGCAAAGGAGCGAAATAGGCGTTCGCGAACAACCGCGACTACCGCCGGCTTTCACAAAGGCGTAGCTGGCGTCGGCGATCCTTGCGCAATCGTGTTATTGCAGACAAAGGCTTCGGCAGCGGCAACTTTGTTTCATTTTCGTTTTTACTCGGCACACGCGAACAACTGCGTGGGCGTGGGCGCTATGTCTATATATGATCGCGTGGACAACGACCGGGACCAAAGTCGTATATATATATATATATATATATATATATATATATATATATATATATATATATATATATATATATATATATATATATATATATATATATATATAATGTGAAGAGGTTTATTAGCCGTTAAAGACAGCGACGAGACAGCGTGATGAACCGTCCAGCGATCGGCACAGCAACGAACCGAAGCACGAGCCGAGAGAGCCGGGCGTTGGCGATGCTGCTTGCTGCGGGCACATCTTCTTCTTCACAATCGCCCCCGCTGAAAAAAGAGCCATCCTGGCGACCTAAGAAGTTTCAGGGAGAGGCTCATGATATGGTTTTAGGCGGGAAACATGAACGATGTCACGTGCACGCCGGCGCATGTCATCCGATCGGGAAACTGGCTCAATTAGGTAATTAACCGGAGAGGTTTTCTCTAAAACGGTGTAAGGCCCCTCGTACCGGGGGACAAGTTTTGATGAGAGTCCCGGAGTTTGGTATGGGATGGCAAGCCACACGAGAGACCCTGGGGCATAGTTGGGATCCGGAAGAGAGGTGCAACGGTTTTCTTTCTGGCGTTGCTGCTCGTCCGAGGTGAACGCACGGGCGAGCTGGCGGCACTCTTCGGCTTGTCGAGCAGCATCGGAGATAGGTGGACATTCGGAAGCATCAGGACGGTAGGGAAGTAGAGTATCAATTGTATGGGAAGGGTCACGTCCATAAAGAAGAAAGAAAGGTGAAAATCCCGTGGTTGTTTGTATTGCAGTATTGTATGCAAATGTCACGTATGGGAGAACACGGTCCCAGTTGCTATGATTAGATGCCACGTACATTGAGAACATATCACCCAGCGTGCGGTTAAACCGTTCCGTTAGCCCGCAGGTCGCGGGTTCGATTCCCGGCTGCGGCGGCTGCATTTCCGATGGAGGCGGCAATGTTGTAGGCCCGTGTACTCAGATTTGGGTGCACGTTAAAGAACCCCAGGTGGTCAAAATTTCCGGAGTCCTCCACTACGGCGTCTCTCATAATCAAATGGTGGTTTTGGGACGTTAAACCCAACAAATCAATCACCGTTCCGTTAGCCCATTAGTCTGCGGGTGGTATGCTGTCGTTTTCCGATGAATGACGTGGCATTGCGAAAGCAGAGCTTCGACGACCTCGGAGAGAAAAGCGCGGCCTCTGTCACTAAGGAGCTCTCGAGGGGCACCATGTCGAAGGATAAATTGACGTAAAATGAAAGAGGCGACCTCCTGAGCGGTAGCGCTCGATAAAGCGGCTGTTTCGGCGTAGCGTGTTAGATGGTCGACCGCCACTATAATCCACCGATTGCCATTTGATGTCAATGGAAGGGGGCCGTAGAGGTCAACGCCAACGCGATCAAAAGGCTTGGCAGGGCATGGAAGTGGCTGCAATTCGCCAGTAGCACGTAGCGGTGTTGATTTGCGTCGCTGGCAGTCAGGACAGCACTGCACAAATTTGCGTACGAAATTGTACATGCCGCGCCAGTAATAGCGATGGCGAAGGCGTTCATATGTTTTGAACACCCCGGCGTGGCCACATTGTGGATCGTCGTGAAGAGAAGCGCATACCTGCGATCGTAAAGTGCGTGGAATGACCAGTAGCCACCGGCGGCCATCAGGAGAGTAGTTGCGTCGATGGAGAAGTTGATCGCGGATGGCAAAATGGAAAGCTTGACGTCGGAGGGATCGAGATACCGGAAGGTTGGGCGTACCGGATAGATATTCGAGAAGAGATGCGATCCATGGGTCACGACGTTGTTCGGTGGCAATTGAGTCAAGATTTAACGATGACAAGTACTGGAGGCACGTGTTTCCGCACGTCGGATCTGGTGGCAAAGGTGAGCGGGACAGGGCGTCAGCGTCAGAGTGTTTGCGTCCACAGCGGTATACGACGCGAATGTCGTACTAGATGCGGAGTGCCCATCGCGCAAGGCGGCCAGAAGGGTCTTTCAGCGTGGAGAGCCAGCAAAGCGCGTGGTGATCAGTTACTAGATCGAACGGGCGGCCGTATAAGTACGGCCGGAACTTTCCAAGCGCCCATACCAGAGCCAAACACTCTTTTTCTGTCACGCTGTAATTAGTTTCGGCTTTCGTCAGAGTGCGGCTAGCGTAGGCTACAACGTATTCTGAATAGCCGGGTTTTCGTTGGGCGAGGACAGCACCTAGCCCGACGCCGCTAGCGTCGGTGTGCACTTCGGTAGGAGCCATCGGGTCGAAGTGGCGAAGAATAGGTGGCGAGGTGAGCAGACGGCGCAGAGTAGTGAAGGCAACGTCACATGCAGGGGACCAGGAGGAGAGGTTCACGTCACCGCGAAGAAGCTGGGTTAATGGTGACATGATGGATGCAAAATTGCGAACAAAGCGCCGGAAATATGAGCATAGGCCTACAAAACTGCGAAGTTCCTTCATGGTCGTCGGCTTGGGAAATTCTGCGACTGCTCGAAGTTTTGCTGGGTCAGGTAATACGCCGTGCTTCGACACGATGTGGCCTAGGATGACGAGCTCGCGTGCAGCGAAGCGGCATTTTTTCAGGTTAAGCTGCAGGCCAGCGTTGGTCAGACAAGTCAAAACCTGCCTGAGGCGAAGGAGGTGCGTAGGAAAGTCGTGCGAGAAAACCACGACATTGTCGAGGTAGCAGAGGCACATATTCCACTTGAGGCCACGTAGCGTATCATCCATAAGTCGTTCAAACGTGGCGGGCGCGTTACAAAGCCCAAAGGGCATGACGTTAAACTCGTATAGTCCGTCAGGTGTAACAAATGCAGTTTTTTGGCGATCGGCTTCAGCCATTGGAACTTGCCAGTAGCCAGACCGCAAATCCAGCGACGAGAAGAATTCCGCTCCGTGAAGGGTGTCAATGGCGTCATCAATGCGCGGCAAAGGATATACATCCTTGCGGGTTATCTTATTCAAACGACGATAGTCTACGCAAAATCGGATAGATCCGTCTTTCTTACGCACCAGGACGACAGGAGACGCCCAGGGACTGTGAGATGGTCGAATGACGTCTCTACGAAGCATATCTTTGACTTGATCGTTGATGACGCGGCGCTCTTCAGTGGAGACACGGTATGGTCTTTGACGCAGTGGCTGGTGTAGGCCGGTGTCAACATGATGCTTGACTTGCGACGTGCGGCCTAGTTGAGGTTGGGACACATCGAATGAATTCCGGAACTCATGCAGAAGATCAAGCAGGTCGGCATGTTCGGTGGGAGTGAGGGTGTCGGCGATGGCGCTGGAAAACGTATCCTTGGATGACTCCTCGAGGGCCGACAGTGATTTTGGGTGGTCGCAGTAGTCATCCGGGACATCAACCAAAGACGAAGGGTCGAGATCCTCCACGCGGCCGAGACATTCCCCCGCAAGCAAAGTGACAGGTGTGGAAAGCGGGTTGAGTATGAACATATTACTTCTTCCGGCGGCAAGGTCAATCGTTGCGAAAGGCAGCGGCAGAGCTCGACGACTCGTGAAGATATCGGAAGGCATAAAAAAGACTGTAGCGTCAGTGTAGGCGTTGCATGAAACTGGAACAAGTGCGAAGTTTTCAGGTGGAATATCGGTGTCTTCATGCACGAACAACTTCGGCGGCTGATGAAGAGCGTCAAGTAATGGGACATCACAAAAGGGTGAAAACTCAACTTCAGTGCGTGCGCAGTCGATGACGGCATTATGGCGGGATAGGAAGTCCCATCCGAGGATGACATCATGCGAACAAACAGCGAGGACAATAAACTCCACAGTGTAAACAATGCCTTCGATGGACACTCTTGCAGTGCAGGCTGCGAGAGGCGTTACCTGCTGTGCACTTGCGGTGTGGAGTGACAGTCCCGAAAGCGGCGTCGTGACTTTACGTAATACACGGCAGACATTAGCGGCAATAACAAACAGCGGCGCCGGTGTCTACAAGGGCGAAAGTAGAATAACCTTCAACAGTTACTGCGACCACGTTAGCAGGAGAGGGGCGAGGGCTTAGACAGTTCGAAAATGGCGCAGTTCTTGCCTCTTGAACTGCGGTGCTTAGTTTTCCTGGTCAGGTCTAGGCCGGCGACGCATTGGAGAGGGTGCGCGCGGCGTCACGAAGTCGGGGTCGTTAGGAGGGGCATAGCGAGGTGACGAGACTGGCCCGTATTGCGCGAAGGGTTGGCTGCCGGGTTGCGACGATCGGACATAGTCGCCGAACGTCTGAGGTCGACGGCGGCAGTAGCGGGCAACGTGTCCGGGAGTAAAGCAGGGGTAGCATATCGGTCGGTTATCGCGCGTCCTCCAAGAATTGGCTACTGGTGGTGCCGCCCAAGGTGCAGTATAAGCAGCCGGGTGTGCGGGCTGTGAGCGCGAGGTATAGGGTGGTTGCGGAAGCCTACGCACAGCGTCTGCATATGTGAACGGCGCTGCTACAGGCTGCATCACTTGCGAGCAGGCGACAGGAGGAGCCACAGGCTGCGCTGCATACGTTAGGGGCGCGGCCACAGGCTGCACGGCTGGCGGATAGGCGACAGGAGGGCCTACCGGCTGCGCGACACGCTGGCAGTGGGCAAGGCTGGATAGAGGCGGCTCGTGGTGCGCAACAGGAACAGCTTGGGCAACCTCTTCCGAAATAGCAGTGCGAAGCGGGGCAGGTAGACGAGTGGTGGTCTCGTGAGTGAAGGGCACTAGGGAAAGTTGGCGGGCGACTTCCTCACGGACGAAGGCTCGAACTTGCTGAAGCAGCGGTGAATTGTCCGGCAGGGTGTCGAAACTGGACAGTGACTGACCACCATGCTGAGGCTGCCGAGTCAGAGTGCGTTGCTTGTTCAACTCATCGTAGCTCTGACACAAGCTGACGACTTCGGAAACTGTGCTCGGATTTCTTGCCAAGAGCATTTGAAAAGCGCCGTCGTCGATGCCCTTCAGGATGTTTTTGACCTTGTCAGATTCGGGCATGGTGTCATTCACGCGTCGGCAAAGGTCGACGACGTCCTCAATATAGCTGGTAAAGGTCTCGCCAGTCTGCTGAGAGCGGACGCGCAAGCGCTGTTCTGCCCTCTGCTTGCGGACAACCGGCCGACCGAACACTTCAGCACATGACGTCTTGAAGACGCTCCATCTGGGGATGTTGTGTTTGTGGTTATTAAACCACAATTCGGCGACGCCAGTGAGATAAAATATCACGTGGCCCAGCTTGTCGGCTTCGTCCCACTTATTGTTGGCGCTCACCAGTTCGTAGTGCTCGAGCCAGTCTTCGACGTCGGTCCCATCCGCACCGCTGAAGACCTTCGGCTCCCGTAGCCTAAGATGGCCAGGGCAGTTGAACTGGAGCGAAGGCGTCGATGTAGTGGCGTTGGTAGTCATGACAGGTGGTAGCGTGCGGCTTCGCAGCTCCAGGTTGTAGCAACGGGGATTAACAGCACCTTCCACCAAATGTGAAGAGGTTTATTGGCCGTTAAAGACAGCGACGAGACAGCGTGATGAACCGTCCAGCGATCGGCACAGCAACGAACCGAAGCACGAGCCGAGAGAGCCGGGCGTTGGCGATGCTGCTTGCTGCGGGCACATCTTCTCTTCTTCTTCACAATATATATATATATATATATATATATATATATATATATATATATATATATATATATATATATATATATATCTCCCGTTGCAGTCGTGTACTTTGGGACCCTCGTCTGTATATTTTACTCCCTGTAACATCCTTTTATGACATGATAATAAACTGATTGTTTGATATATATATATATATATATATATATATATATATATATATATATATATATATATATATATATATATATATATATATATATATATATATATATATATATCGTCACGTGCGCATAGTGTTGTTGGCGGCTGTACGTTATAAGAGAAGTCTAAAGAGTACGTTCCGGCTCAAAAAACGGGCAACAATGTTAGCCAAATACCGACTGATGAAATTTGCGGTGCTTAAAATGCTCTTGCGCAAAGTAAGTGCTTGCCAATTACGTGCTGATCAGGAAAATGAAAATGTACTGATGCAATCGACGCTCTTTTTAATTTCTATATTTTGGATTATTCGACATTCGCCCCGCCACGGTGGTCTAGTGGCTAAGGTACTCGGCTGCGGACCCGCAGGTCGCGGGTTCGAATCCCGGCTGTGGCGGCTGCATTTCCAATGGAGGCGGAAATGTTGTAGGCCCGTGTACTCAGATTTAGGTGCACGTTAAAGAACCCCAGGTGGCCAAAATTTCCGGAGCCCTTCACTACGGCGTCTCTCATAACCATATGGTGGTTTTGGGACGTTAAACCCCACAAATCAATCAATCATTATTCGACATTCGGTTAATTGGGACACTTTTCCCGGTTCCTGCGGAATTCAAAATAATTAGCTTTTACTGTATATATATTGGCGTTACTATCTATAGTGCAATACTGACCAGTTTTACAAAGTAGGTTGCAAGCTGGAGAATTTCAAGAACATAGACGGAGAACGCTCTTATCAGACGTGCACCACCAGTTGTTGCGTCATTGCGCCGTAACATAACTTGCCCCGCAATGTCGTACCAATTTTATCTATTTGGTTTTGGTGCACACACAAATTAATTTTTAGCAGACAGCTGTTTGTGTCAGCCATCAATTGCAATCCGTGAACAGCAAATAATCATTACGAGGAACCAGCACATGCCACCTTCGTCCTCTTTCTTCATCGTCATCGTCCTTCTCTCTCTGTCTCTTACACACACACACACACACACACACACACACACACACACACACACACACACACACAACACACACACACACACACACACACGCACGCACACGCACACACGCACACGCACACGCACGCACACACGCACACACACACACACGTCTCCTACGTTATATATATATATATATATATATATATATATATATATATATATATATATATATATATATATATATATATATATATAAGACGTAGGAGAAATGGACACAGTGGAACATAGAAGAAAAGAAAAAAAGAGTCAAAGACGAAAAACGAAACGAAACAAAAAAGCAGACCAGCTCCGCGCTTTTTTCAGCGTTGGCAGTGCTAGGGCAAAGTTGAATTGATTTTTTTTAAAGAATGCAACACGAAGTCCTCCAGCACTGCACGCCGCCCTTCCCAGTGCCTACAAACCTCTCGGCTCCACTATAAAACCCTGAGGCGAAAGCTATTATGCGTTCATTTATTGTGCCTTCGTCGGTATTGATTGTTTTCGAAGTGTTTCGGGGACATCACCTCCTTGCGCGAGTGCTGCGATGGCAGGTTAGCGCGAGCGTTGGAAGTCTTGGAGCCCGTTTAGACACATACGCAAGCTTACGGCATCAGTTGCTAAATTCTACTGTTTTTCTCTAAGGCCTCCTCGCGTTTCTTGTTCATCGCCGCGGTTTCACGCATTCGCTGAGTCTAAGAGAGCACGCCTTTAGCCACACTTTTATACCTAGCTATTTCCTTTCTCAAATACTGGCTGTACAGAGGGCGCGCGCGAAGGCGGTCAGGTCAGTTTATTTTAGCCCAAAGAAATACTTCTTATTTAGGCAAACTAAAATAATGTCTGACCATCCCCGAGTGGGCCTAGCCAGATGACGTCAAGTTAACTCGCGCCTGTTGTGGACTATAGTTGTTTTACACACTCACTCATTCACTCACTGACTATTCTTTTAACGCCAACTACATTGGTTTTGTTTTTCTTTGTTTTTTACTCATGAGACATGCAAATTTCACCTTGATAATTATGGGGCTTTTTCTGCCAGACGCATTATCAATTTGCCGGCTGTGGATGGTGTCGGATCAGAGATCTCACTCTGTGAAGTGTCGCAGCATAGCCTATATTTAAATTACCATGATGCTGGTCCTCATTATGCATGAGCAGCCTTCAGTGAATGAATTAATGAACTAGTTTGTCGGGGCTTCTGCTTATGCTTAACAGTCCAAGCTAAGAAAGAGAAGGAGAGAGGAAATTAGTCTGGAAAAGTGTGGGGCTTCTTAATGACTTAATAAATCACTCAATCAATTAATTAATCAATCAATGAATCAATTCACCTGTGTATCGGTTGATTTATTCTGTCCGTGGAGTACCACGAGAAGTAACCCACTGTTGCCTTTACTGACGCCTCGCGCTCTTCTATATCATATTCAGTAACAGTGAACCGGACACATCCCTCTAGTGAAACACGATCACGTGAGGACTTGCGAACGTGATAAACGGATGTAGTCAAGAAGGGGAAGGGGAGGAAAAAAGGAAGAGAGCAAAAATGAGCGGCATCATGGAGATTAAGAGGAGGCGGAAGAAGACCACTTACGCTCCGAGCTCGGCCAGACGTTGGATGGCCGAAGATAAACGAGCCCTCACATCAGAGACGGTATATAGCCAGACGGGACGGACTTTTTGGCTTCGCTTGTCTTCTTGCATGCCTACTCACGCGCGATGCAACACGACACCGCCCACCCGTCGCTGCGGCAGACCAAGAAGAGACGCGCAAAGCGTGCCTTTCGCCGAGGTGGAGCGTAGTAGATGGATGAAAAGGGAAGACAAGGAAGAAAATGACGTTAGAAGAGTCCTGTAGGAATAGCTTCAGGTTCGGGGGGACGATGGTTGTTGCGCCTGCTGCGATGTTGTGGCGGCGTTAGCTCGCCGCTCACCTGCACGATGTGCCAAGCCGCTCAGAACATCCGGAGATCGCGTCTCCTTTCGCAACAATGCGCAAGCGACCGCGCTCAAGAGCGCACGTTGTACGGGTCGTTCGGGCAGCTAGGCACAAAAGCAACGGCAAACAATGGTCTTCTATGTTCTGACAACGACAGCGTCATCGTCGCTTATAATTATTCTTCGCAATTACTGCACTTTTACGCTGTACGAGTGCCAATAGTTCTATGCATAATCAAACCTGTGATTCGGGCAATATTTTGGTTTCTTAAATAAGCAGTATTTTTGGGGCTTAAATAAACTGATATAAAGCGACAATCTAGATGACACAACTATTGGAAGCTTGATTAACTGATTAAAGTTTATGCACGAAACCAGCTATTTTATTTAGACTTAACACACATCTTGCATTGGATAACTATCCGAATAACAACAAAAATGTTTCTTCCGAGAAGTAGCCACCAATCTCGAAGCTCATAAAGTGCGAGGCCCACGGGATGGCTTTAGGCTCTCCCATAGTAGAGTACCAAGTACCCTTCCCTAATCCCCCAGTGTAAGGTAGCCAACCGGATGTCTTTCTGGTTCACCTCCCTGCCTTCTCCCTTTTGTTGCTTCTTTCCTGAATCGTTAACCACTTTTAACACAGGTGAGGGTGCGGAGTTGGGGTGGAACAGCTTAAAGCTCTCCCATAGTACTCCAAATCGTACTCTTAGTCATGGAAATTCGTTCTAAATACATGCTCACCGAGCTTCGCGAACGCTATATATAGAGGGACCGACAACTGATTTTTCAAGACCCATTTTTCTTTACAGCACGACAGGAAGCTCGCCCTTCGTAGTGTTTGTAGATGAAGTAGTTAATTTCAAAATCATGCAGTTATTTTTCAAGCAGTATTTTCTGATTTGCAAGGCTCTAAACACCGACGTACCTTTCCTTACACAACACTGAGAATTGACAGCGCTGAAGCAGTGCTTCTTGCAATTAGTCGAAGCTGTCATCGTTCGGCTTTTGCAGGGGTTCTCGTAACTATGCTTAAGCGCCTTTATTTCGAGCTTTTCAAATATCCTTTTTTTTAAATAACAAGCTGATACAATGAGATGATATGACAGTATGCAGATTTCGTGACTGGCGCTGTACTAAACACATAAACAAGAGTGGAGGAAAAGGTTTGCACTTCCTGTTGTGCTTACCGCCCCTAAGAAATTGGCACACTTGTGTCCATGAACCTCTCGTGCTAAGCAGCGAAGGTGCCAAAAAGAGGGACGGGAAACCTTTCGCGCGGTCTGCCGAAGGTGTTGTTTTATGAAATTCCCCTGAGCTGTGCCAAGTCCTACATTATACAAATGGAACGGTGCATTAACGACCGGCTCGGGGTGCATGTCAATAATATTGGTATAAAGTGAAGGTGCGCATGTCAGGTCATGCTGGTGTGTTCCACGTTTTGAGCAAACAAGGATTATCGGCAAAAGCGGAGGCCAAACAGCAAGGGAACTGCTAGAGCCGTATTATATTAGAAGTAATAGATTAGCTTGTGTCAGTGGCATGTCTATAGCACTCTATCGATATGAGTGGTCTTTCAGCTGCTCACGTGAGGACATCTCTATGGAAACTCTTCCACGCCAGGTGGAAGTTTTCCTGTTCTTCAGCTTGCATCGGCAATAAACAGTTGCTAGTGTGCTGCCCGTCTGTCTTTTTCCTTCCCTCTTTTTCATGTCACTAGCATAGCACCAGTTAGGAAATGTTCAGCAAACTAACGCACCAACTCACCCAAAAGCAAGTGCTTCTAGACTGCATGCCCTTTCCTTGTATTTGTACCACGTTTTGTGGGAGTGCGCCCAGAGTTGCCTGCACCTGTGTCATGACTGGCTTGCCCCGACTTTCGTATTCTCTAGATACACGAATCAAGTCAAGTCATCGAAAACGTCACTGCGCTGATGCACGGCCACACCGAGTCGCAGTGCGTGTCATTTCTGAGACGAAGTGTAGCGTATTGAACAACTGTGTCACTCCGAAATCTTCGCCGCCTGGAAACTGCGTGCATGGTTGCTTGATCACGCTGAAATTGTGCTCGGGAAGCGCTGACGAGCATAAGATCATTACATCACGTGAAGTCAGCGCCAGTTCAATGCGTAGCACAAAGGCAAGTCTCTATGTATGTTTTTATGGAGAAATATCATTTAACAAAAGGAACAAACAATATTTCAATGCCAACAAAAAAAAATCGTCGACCGCGTACAGCAATCAGTGGTCACGCGGCCAGGTACGTAGAATTGTTCATGATTTTGCCACCAGAGGTGCCGCAGGTCAATTTTGTGACTTTCAATGAAAAAACGAAAATTAAAATCCACCTCTCACGAAAAAAAAAATGACAGCGTTGGTTTGAGTCAATGTGACAAACAATCTTTTCATCGGTGGTGTCATCTCATTTCAAATTCTGGCCAGTCGTCGGTCTCTTCAACAGCGGGAACCGGAAATGCGTCTCGACCGCCATGTTTTAGTAGATGTCCCCTGATTCGTTTGCGGGCCAGCTGGAAGCTTCCAACTTTCAATTACACCGCGACGCATGGAATCCTTCGCGATTCGGGGCGGAAGGCTAGTCGGTTGTCTCCATACTTCGGAGCAACGCCGACTCAACGCGCGGTGCAGCTCAGTCGGAACTGCTCTGCAGAAAATGGATCAATCCAGGCGCCTACCTTCGTCCTGCGTTGCCTCCTCGCCTCTTTATTACTGGCCCCCCTGTTTCACATTGCTTTGTTTACTTAGTTGACTCTTTCATTTATCCGTTCATGGTATACCTTGGGTCTCCGCCTATTCCTTCCCGAGCGTTCTGGAACTGTCGTTCGGGACGAGGAACGTGGGCTGTTGTTTAACAATGGAGGATGTCGGTGATGAAGGGACTGCCTCGTCATCTTCGCTGTTTGCGGAAATTGCGGGGTAAACGAAAGAAGGCTCCCGGGTATACAGGAGCCATGGCGAGCTTTAAGGCGTCACGCTGAAGCCGTATTCCGGAAAGTTTGAAATCTTGCTGAGTTGCTGAGATGGGTTAGGGTCCGTTTGTTTAGGAGTCGGTGCATTCCTTTTTTTTTCGGCGCTGTGTATACCGCACAGGATTGTGCTGTGAAGGGCCCATCCGTATCAGTTCCGACTGGCCAGTGTTTCTACTTTATCTCCATATTTTCCCCTTTCTCTCTCGTATGTGTGTGCGTTAATTTTCGTAACGGAGAGCGAGCCTTCAGTACACTGTACAAAACAGCCACAGTGCAGTCCACATTTTCATCTGACGAGTTCAGAAAATAACGCACAGATCAACCTTTTTTTGCGTGTGTGTGTGCAGCTGTCAAAAGCACGCTGACAGCAGCAGGCTTTCTGCAAACTGTCTTGCCCACAATGGGAGACATCAAAGGAACAGAGTTGATTGATTCATTGATATGCGGGGTTTAACGTCCCAAATCCACCGTATGATTATGAGAGACGCCGTAGTGGAGGGCTCCGGAAATTTCGACCACCTGGGGTTCTTAAACGTGCACCCAAATCTGAGCACCCAAATCGTGCACCCAAAACGTGCACCCAAATCGGCTGCTGACCTGCGGGTCAGCAGCCGAGTACCTTAGCCACTAGACCACCGCGGCGGGGCCAAAAGAACAGAGCGGTTCGATATTGGCTGGGGGATGCGTACTGCATGAAACTAACATACAACAAATCGAAAGTCCGCTTTGCGGTGTGGGAACCAGTGGTTATAGCCAGGGGGTTGCCCACCAGACCCGTGCCCAGACCTGAAAAAGACACTTGACGACATCTGCTTGCCCGGTACTCACTTTTAATGAAAGGAGTGCCTCCCTCTTCCCCCCCCCCCCAAAAAAAATTCTGCAGGCGCCTCTGGTGGTAACCGTTGAATTTTTCAAATCTCAGAATGTAGAAGTGACTGACCGTTGATTCCGTACTACGCTTCGTGTTTCTGTAAAAGGGACACATTGAAATGAAGGCAGAATACGACAGCTATACCTGCACGTCAAAGTCGAACCCACAAGCGACCTCCGCGTTAGTGGTGATGCTAGCCCGTTTGAGCTAAAGCGGCGACTGTCATATTTTTTACACCACCTACTGTGATATTTACGCGCATGTTTTCTTTTGTTGCAATCTTTATTAAGATCAAAGCCTTATGAACATCGTCACATGCTGCCCTTGAAAATTGTGGCTGTGGTACATATGTGTTGTAGTATACAAACTTGCGTGATCTTTATAAAACTTCCGCAAGAAAAATTGGATTTGAACCGCAATCGAACCAGGTATTCTGCGTAGCGGTCGTGTATTCTAACACAAAACGACACCTATACTTCAAGCCGCTTTGGAAAAAATAACATAGACAGTCAAATTGGGCCAGGTGTTTTGTAAACGGATGTGATGTTGCGTGACAGAGACGTAAAACCACGCCAGGCATCACACCATGCCTTATGAGTAAAGAGTGGTCGTTTGAATGCTGCTGACCGATTACAAAGAGCTGAGCTGTAATTTATCACCATCGTCAGCAGCGTCCACAACGTCAGCAAAGACTCTGACCTTTGAAACAAGGCGTGCAGCATGTGTTAAGCTCTGATTGTGGTGATGATGAAAATAGGTTTTGCTTTCGAGTAGTTTGAAACCTATTCATTAGGGGCTTTCAGTGTTCATTATTTTGTCTCGTTAAGGCGATTATTATGGTTTATATGAAGTATAATAAAATGTTTCAAATCAAACGTTTTTAATCAACGCTTCATCAATCATAGAAAGATTACAGCGTACACAGATGGGGATAAAATGAAGAAACAAAAATTAACACTGTGTCCTGTTTCTTCGCGTTGTCTCCGTGTTTGTACCTTGTAACCTTTCGAAGATGTGACACGAAATATGCATCTTTGAAAGAAGCAACGCAAAAAAAACGAGCACACAAGAAGTACAACGCCCCACACAGTGTCTTCTTTTGTCCTCGTTTTTTTTATGTTGCCTATTTCAAAGATGCTTAACCAATTCCAACTTGCCCAAATCTCAATTCTCCTACTGATAGCGAGTAGCCTACTCAGCCATCTTACGTGGCTCTTAACATTAGAAACGCCTTTGCTGTTCGTGCGTTAGCACATTTCGGCTGTGTGGAGGCGTGGCCGCGCCAAACTGCAAGCTATTTTATTTCGTTCCATTATGCTATTCTATCGAGTGCGACATTGTTTTGTCTAGCTCAATCTATAGTGCTTCGGACGGTACGATTCGATTAGTCTCTTATTTGTCAATGTTTTGTCTAAGGTGTTCATCTGCTGCGATGCATTAACCACAACCACTCCCACCTTTCACAGCGTGGTGGTAGTATTAAGCGAATTCTATCAAAAATCGATTGTCCTTGTCGCGGAACGTGGGTGTGAGACGCTCAGTTGCGCAAATTCATAATACACAAAAAACATTACTGAGCCACCCTATTTCGCGATAGCTCCCCTGCAGTGGATGCCCTTTCCAAACACGCGCGCTCGCGCCTTCGCAGAATCCGCGCATTCAAGGTGATCGAAAGCGCCGCGGCTCTTGACAAAAGGGAAGCGCTAACCGACCGCTAGCTTGGGTGTCTTCCGAGGGGTGGCAGCACTATTCGAAAGAAAAACGTGCGCGCTGGTGGCGCCGTCCCCTGGAATAAATGCGAAACGCCCGAGCGCGGTGCCAAATGGAAAGGGAAGATGGGGAGTGGAGTGGGAGAAGCGTAGTGAAAGCCACTGCGGTGCTCGCGAAAGGGTGAGGCGGGAATTCAGCGGATAAACGGGGGAGAACTTACTGCGGCACTCTGCGGGAGACTGGAGTAATGAAGGAGGGCGTTCGGGGATGACCTTTCCCCGATGGACGATCGACTATAGGGGTTCGTCGGCTGCGGCAGTCTCTGCGTCGTGGAATTCCGACAGGAGGGACAACTCCCGCATTGTGGGAGTAATTGGCGATGGTGCTGCAGAAATGGGGAGATTTTGGAAAGTCAGTTCTTTCTTTTTTCCTTTCCGAAGTGCGGAAGAAGTGACCTTTTCTGGTCGCTGGCTGATAGAACTTCAAATGCGGCCATGAGTAAACTTCTTTATTTTGTGTTTGGACATGGTTGGGGATGATGACGTTCACGAAATCAAAACATTCGCCCAATTTAAGCAAACAAAGTCATATTTTTCTCCTGGGCCTGCGTAATCTTACACACGATAATAATAATAATAATAATAATAATAATAATAATAATAATAATAATAATAATAATAATAATAATAATAATAATAATAATAATTGTTGTTGTAGTTGTTGTTGTCATGTCTGTTGTGGGGGAGTTATATCTCGCTAATGCATTTTTATATTGAACTATTTACGCGATATAAGAAAGTGTTGATTCTGATTGGCTTGTAAGGGGGTAGAAGGGAGCTAGAAATCCGCTTAAATATGACATATTGGTCATGAGTGCAGAGGCGAGAGGAATGAATACTTTTACTCACAGTATTGATAAGACTCATGTTCAAGCACCTCCACATTATTACATTTTCTGGGTTCATGCATTTTTAGAATTACCGAGAGCTGAAAAGTACGATAAAGATATTCCCAGAAGGGGCTCTAAAATATGCAGAGTAGTAGAAAACAAACCACGACTGTCGCTTGTTGCCCATTCCTTTGGTATAGTTAGTCGCTCGTGCCCGCTCATTCGCGACGAGTTGCCATGACGTGGGGTCGGACAGGTTTGATGGTATTCTTCATTCATCCTCATCGTCATTTACAACTCACCGGGCAAAGAACCTGTCGTGTGTGTCCTAATTCGAATACTTCCAAAAAGAATGTTTTTCTTTTTTTCGCAGTGCTCGATCGAAACACTCAAGTTCTCCATATCCCGAAAAATCTGAGCCTCTCGTTCCTTCGACTCCAGAATTCGCGTCGTTACACTCCGGGATTTGAAGTGCTGCCAGTTCGTGCCGAGCAAGGAGCTCCGATACAAACGAACTGCAAAGGAGTTAGCTCAATCTTTTTTTTTCTAGTAAACACGAGACTATATAGTCACCGAGAAGGCGAACTACCTACGCGCCGTGTCTGTAAACAAAAACAAAAGTTTCTTCTCGAGAACCAGAGATCAGCTTTTCTTGGACCAAAGATCTTGCCAAGAGAATATTAATGAAAAAATATCTCGAGCGTTTCTTTGTACGATACAATAAATCCTCTTATTGTTTTGTAAGCCTCTTTCGCGCTTCGATGATTAGTGAAAAACAGCGAGCCAGCTTATCAATATATTTATTTTGTTATTATTATTATTATTACTTGGTGGCAGTTGGCATATAGCGTCGAATTATGCCTGCGCTGATAGTGGGGCTGCTTGTTATCGGTGTTTGCGATGTAGACAGCCGTGCAATCGCCTTTTTTTTTTAAATCTGTATTTGCACGCTGTAACGAGGGCAGTGACAGAGAATGTGCTCTATCGTTTCATCGCTGCCGCAATGATCGCAAGCAGTACTGTCCTCCATGTGTGCTAAAGATAGCCAAGCCGTGACCCCAAAGCCGTGGACATAGCAACCGCCACATTTTCTTACACCGTGACTCAGGGACAGCAATTTTCAACGCATTCAGAGTGGCAGGCGTTAAGGGTATTCCGGATACGGCCGTCACTGTATCCTTCCTTCCGCTTTTTTGAACAAGTGACGCTGGATCTGATCACCGCCGGCGTTGCGATTGCCGTGCTGTATAGCACGACAAGCTGAGCATCTTCCAGCTTTGATATGCCGAGATTTGTGCAACTTGGTTGAAGTTTCCCGATTTTTTTTCTCTTTACCTCGCAATAAGGAACTGCCCATCCTCCTGTAACTAAGCCCTCAATGAGTCTTATCTCTCTCTCTAAATCCGAATACATAACATATTGGTTGCCAATTAAAGTCTGCATTCAGACAACAAATAAATGAACAACAACATGAAGCAAATATAAAGGCGCAAACGCTATTGACGACACGGATGGCAACGTGACGGAGAAGCACTGCAGGAGAGGCGGAGTCGCGAAAACAATCAGCACCCTTTTGACGCATCTACAGTGGAGGGCCCTTTTGCGTTAAAAAGTAAACAAAAATAAGCTCGAAGAATTTTTTATAGTTGATGCGCAACCCCCTTTTTTCTCACTTTCTAGTGAAGACACGCCGTAAGATGGCGTACGTGTCTCTTTCTTGGCCAAGCCGTGCCGTGTCGCCAAAAGATTGAAGCGAAGCCTAACAATCTGGGATCGACAACGTTTTGGTTTTTTTATAAATATATACAACTTATCGATTTTTGTTAGTTTTTTTTTTCAATGAGAAGTACATGGTTTTGCCTGTTGTCTTCGTCTTCTGTCACAGTTCGAATTACGGTTGCGAAAAGAGAGCTGGACTCTTTATCACTACATCGTTGCTATCTATATATTCTTTAAAAGCGACATAATATCGTCGCTATTTCTTCGTTTCTGTTTTTTTTTTCCTTTCTTTCATGATTCTCCGGCTTTTCAAGGGATCAAACTCTCTTCGTTCTACGATCCGGTTCTTGAAACGTCTTTCGAGTGCGCTCTTGTTGACAGGTCAGCGTTATCAGGTTTGTTAAGAGAATGCCAACCCTTCACCCTCTATCTTTTCTCTTTCCTCTGCACGCTGTCCCGAGTCTCATGTTTTGTTCCAGGGATCCGCCGTTGCAAGAAAGTGATGGTGCACGATCGTTTTCTACAAAACAATGAGATCTGAAGTTTCTGCCTGTACACGTTGTGGAGGATTGTGCGAGTCGGCAAAAAGATTTACTGTTGTCACCGGGATCCTGCCTCGTTCGTTTATTAGCTGCTTGTTTGTGAGCCTTATAGTCGTCTTTTTTTTTTCACTTCGCTCTCCTCCTTCTGGTTCTGTCACCATTTTTTTTGTGAACGCGTTTTATTGTTGGCGCACAAATACTTTTGGCTGTAGTAAATGCGCTGTAGTTCATTGCGCGTCTTTGAAGATGACGCCTCGAGTTACCCCAACATTGTGGTGCATTTCTGTCGTGAGAGATTAAGCCCGTTTCCTTTATTTTTCAGTTGGTTCCGTCTATTTCATTTGTTTCTGTTGTTTCTTGTTTGAGGTGTTGGTACTGTTCAGTGTTATGCAGTTGGTTCCGTATATTCCATCTGTCTCTGTTGTTTCTCGTTTGAGGTGTTGGTACCGTTCAAGGTTATACAGTTGGTGCTGTCTATTCCATCTGTTTTTGTTGTTTCTAAATTGAGGTGTTAGCATCGTTCAGTGTTATACAGTTGGTTCCGTCTATTCCATCTGTTTCTGTTGTTTCTCGTTTGAAGTGCTGGCATCGTTCAGTGTTATACAGTTGGTTCCATCTATTCCATCTGTTTCTGTTGTTTCTCGTTTGAGGTGTTGGCATCGTTCAGTGTTTTTCGTACGCGGACAGGTAGGGCTTTTCAATTTTTTGTTTGGAAGCTTTTATCCAGTGATAAAAACAAATTATAAAATTTAAAATTTAACGTTAAGCTTCAAACTGGCTTGCTTAAACAATGCTCGAAGTCGGTCCTTGATGACGACATTTTTATTGGTGATGATTATGACAGTCTCATTATAAGCCAGCTCGTATCTCGACGTGCCCTCCAGATTGTGACAGGCAGATGGTGAACGGTCGGCTGTATGCTCCTGGCGTGCCGTTAGTATTTACGTGCGTAACACCGCATCCATACCGTATTTGCTCGCATACTGGCAGCATTACTTAACAATGGTCGACGGTGTTAGTGGAAGTGTTAATTGAAAGATGGCTAGTGTTGGCGAGTGTCGTCCAAATAATGTAGGCTATCAGCTGCTGTAACAATGATAGTCTTCACTGAACTTCAATCCAACGAAGTTCTTACATAGACAGGCAACAAAACATGTTGGCTTTACCCGAGTACCGTTGAATCCCTAGCGGTGGTAAAAGTGACCACCACACTCATTTTTCGCAACGTCAAAGGCGTGGCCTCTGCTAACCTAATAACAACCCTGGGTAATAGAAGACAAAAGAAAAGAAACAAAAATAAAGGCCAATACGTTATAATGCCCTCAGTAATTTCGAATAGGTGCGGTTGCAGCCCCTCGCACTGATCATACATACGCAATCAGGCACCACAATGATGCTCGACATGATTGATGATAACGGCGCAGGCCGTGTAGCTCGCTAATGAACCGCGATCGGCACCTGGCCTTTAGAAATAAGTAATGCCCGGGCTGCTGTGGTTCCGCGTAGTATATGTTTCGTGCTATAGAAACGTAACATCAAGAGGCAAAAAATGTATTCAGTGCCGGTAAACTTTTGCGGGAGCAGAAGGTTAAAAGAAGGGGGATGCTTGGAAAAAATATAGTTTGATCGAAAAATGGTAGTGATATAGAAAAAAAAATCTTCAGGGTGTTGTTCTAGGTTGTAGCATGTTCCTTCTCAATTATCGCAAGGTGGTATACGGAACAAATTTATGCGTTACATCACTACTACAACAACGTAGAGAAATTAAGAGTGAAAAGAAAAACCCCTTTCCTATAAACATGTTCGGAGGCTCACTCTTCCTATTCTGCCCTGAATTTTACTCGAAGTCATTTGCCTAACGAGCGTACATGCCTTCAGAAAACTAAATTGATGATTAGAAAGAGAAAAAAGGGGAGGAGGTGGAGTACGCTGTAGCTCGGTGAGCCGCTCTTTCGTTGTTAAGTGAACGCAGGAAGTAAGAAAAACTGTTCTTCCAGCTTGAACGGTGTTTGTCAGATGTCGATACCCGAATTATTGAACTTTAGCACATTAAATTATTCGTTATGTCTTCCGCGTTTTCTTTCTATACGCCACTCTTCCTGTGCTACGTTTCCGCAGCCCTCCACTACGGCGTCTCTCATAATAATATGGCGGTATTGAGACGTTAAACCCCACATATCAATCAATCAATCAATCAATCAATCAAGCAATGCAAATGAAAAACTCATTGTTTCGCATAACTTAGATACAAGTCTTACTGATCTTGCAAAACGCAGCCTTTCCATTCGAATAAGATTGCAACACTATACGGTGGTGTTTTTTCGCTGCTATTTTTTACTCAGAACACATTATTGCCTTTTCTGTGGGAAAATTAAAATAACTCACTAATTTTGAGGTGGTGATTTCACTCTGTCGATCAGCCAGACAAGTTGCTCCTTATCGGCGGACTGGCCGTTGATTTTTGTGTGAACGGTTATTGCCGATGTTATTGATTGATGAAGCCTTTGAAGCTTTCTAACTGGGCCGGGCAGTGGTCTACATATCTCCCATGCCTAGATCCACCTGCTACGCCCTTAGAAAAACAAAAGTTAGTGAACAGTTAATAAATGCAAACATTCACCGGCTTCGAGCTCACTATACTACTTTCGTGGCATTTCTTTACGAGCCAGCAGCTCGTAAAGCTTGTGAATTTTGTCGTTGACAACCAAGGACGCTTTCTTGATGTTTTCACTACACAACTGCTAAACCTATTATGAATCCAGATGCTTCGTAGATGCCGTATTCTATTATACCTTAAGTGTGACAGTAATATACAAAATTTAAAGCGTTTAATTTGTTTTATTGTGGTAGCATAACAGTTTCGTGCCACGCAATGACACACATAGAAGCAAGCAGTAGGTTGCGAGGTAGTATGCACGAAACGTTGGTCGTTCCTTTAAATTACATGACTGCTCATCTGTACAATCTATGTTATCTAGAAGCGTGCACATAAATAGCCACTGGGCTTTTGTTAAAGTATTAAGCGCTTGTCCCTGTCTTTCTGTCCGCGTCTAAGTAGTGCGCTCTCATTCCAAAACAGTCATGTATCACCAACTCGCCCGATCAACCAAATTGACAAATTCCGTTAGACTAGATGAGAAAAGAAGACAGAAAGCGACGCGCGTGTGAATTCGTGGAACTCTTTGTGTGTTCGTTTGTTGTCCATTCTTGTCTGAATTGGCGGTTTTTGATTAGGTTAACGGGACCAAGCTGTAGCGTTCCATTTTTTTATATAATCTTACAAATTTTGTAATACAATCAACTTGATACGGAAACGTACACGGTACCTTCAATATAAACAGGTGTAAGCCTGGTGATGGGTTATTATAGTCCGCTAGTGTCAGAACATTTAGCAAGTTGCAAGGTCTGGTAATAACAACGTAGTAAAAAAAGAAGCTACAATTCGAGATGGTGCAGTTCACTAGCAAACGAGTCGGTGGATTTCAACTAGCTGCGTCTTAATGCCTTCAATTGCTGCGAGGTTAGTGCTTTTTGGGGGGCAAGTAGTAGGTTGGTATTTAGTTACTAGATATGTCGACCTTTTTTTTTTAAGTGTGCCATCTCGTCCTCCCCCTTTCTTCCGAAAACAATCGTTAGAATTGAGTACCTCTCGCCCTGTACCTTCTGTCCTCGTTTCCTTGCTCTTCTGTCACAGGACGCTAACAAGGTCTCCCTGATTAGCCGTCTCATCCGCAATGAAAGGGAAAGAGATGATAGCCATAAATCTGCATTTAGTTTGTATAGCTTAAGGAAAAGCAATGCCGCTAGGCTGTGCTCGTTGTGTTTACTTACGTTCACCGCCGGAAACAAATGCCCCGCACTCCCGGCTGCTAATGTTCGGCATTGCTTTTCTTAAACACGTAACAATAAAAAAGCAACAAAGATACAGAGACGCCCTAGTTATTTTATGGGCGATCGATTCCTGCTCGTGTTAAAGTTGTCCGCGTCTCAGAAATAAATTACGTAGCTCCCATTTTCATTTTCAGCGTTCGCTTTTTTTTTTTACACTCCGTGTTTCACATTGTTTGACGTAAGTGCTCGCAACAGAGAAGCTATGTGTGGAACGAAACTATTTTTTCTGTGTTTTTTTTATGGAGGAGAAGGGAGAAGTGGCCATTTTTTTAGGGTAGTTGTTGCTTCCTTCGAACAACCATTCTTAGCGATAGTGGCCTGCGCTTTGTGCTTTTTCCCGTGCTTTCGCGCGCTCGTGCGTTTACTCTGTGTGCACGGGTCGCGCATTAATCGCCGCCGAAATCTGGCGCAGATTTACGAAGCGGCTGATAAAGCTATGAGGGCATTAGAAAGCGCGTTGTTTTTGGCTGATAAATGCTCTTATCCTGTCAGCAGCGACGTCGACGTTTGAGTAATTTGTCCCTCTTTGAGAACTGTCTCTTCGCCTCGAAAAAAAAAAAGTTCCCTCTTTTTTTTGGTTTTCGTATTCTGGGTCGAGCTCTGTGTCCGACGCTTTTGCAAGATCAAAACGTGAGACTTATTGCTTTACGCATTCTTATGGTTTGACGCGGAAGTGCGTTCGCACCGGTCTCCATCTTGGAAGTCATGTTTATCATTATGCTTAATGCGTGGTTGTGCTCTCGGTGGACCTAATCAAGTCTCTTTGCTTAGAAGTGCGTCGTTGATACCCTTAATTAGAGAACATTGTCATCAAATATTCACAGCATTCGTCATCTTGGGTGCCTCTCTTGCACAATTTTAGATTACTTCATGTTTTGTCATATAACAATGCATCGGCACACAACGCTCCCCACAGAGCTGACTCCGGGAAAATTTCTGCGGCGTATATATTTAATCACCAACAATTAATATAGTCGCAGGCTGGTTCTACGGATGGTGTGTCAGATAAAAAAAACAGTCCTCCAATTCTCAGCTTGTGTCGTGCAGGACTTGAAGTATGGAGTACACGGACTACGCAGTGTTTATGCATTCCTCAGTGTGCGGAAGAGGGAGAGTAAGCAATAAAAGAAGAAAAAAATCAAGAGACACTCACTGATAAGTGCGGACAGAAAAAAAGTGGTTTTACGTTGTCTTGGCATACTTGTACTCAATTTCAATCGCCTTGCGACTTCACGCTAGTCAACAAAAGCAACTTTATCCAAGAGTTACCCAACAATGGCCAACTTCCAATGAGCATCGGAATCAGTAATTATTTATAGAATTTAATATCAGGGGTCTTACTCCCAAAATCTGCATATGATTACGAGAGATGCCGTAGTGGAGGGCTCTGGAGATTTCGAGCATCTGGTGTTCTTTGACGTGTCCTGAAATTGCACAGTACTTCGGCCTCTACAATTTCGTCTCCATCGAAGTGCGGCTGCACCAACCGGGATCTCACCCGCGACTTTCGGCACAGTTGAGATCACGGCTCGCGTTATACGAGTAGATACTGCTGGTTTAGCAAGACCTCTCGCAGTTGTATCTTTGTCCGTGTTACCACTCGAAATGTTAATGTAATCGTAATGACAATAACAATGCTTACGTACGGTTCGTTTGACAGCTAACACGGGGTCTTTATTTCCGTTCTGCATGCTCATCGGACTTGCAACAGGTGAGGTCACTTTACGAGACACCACCAAGAAGCATTCATCCAGAATGAATTGAACTTTCTTGGCGAAAATTAAAAATTGAAAGGACGGCAAGAATAAAAGATGCGCGAAGTAGGTACAAAACTTGAGAACTCGCGCCACGTCTTCCGTCTTTTTTTGTGAGCCTAGGACTTATTTTTGGCAGTGTTTGTTTTTCACTTGTTTTTTTCTTTTGGGGCCTCTCGTGAATTCTTCCGGAGCTAGGCAACCTCTTCTGTCGACGCATTGTTCGGGCTCGCATTGTGCTGAGCACGCTGTGGACCCGAATCCCCTTTTTTTCGTCTTTTTCACACAGTTTCAAAAGTTGTCGCTGCGTTGTTTCAATGAGTAGGCCGTGATTTTCGAGAAGTTTGTGCCAAAAAAGACTATAAAGTAACGTACGGAACAACAAACTTGTTTACGTACGGCTACCAGCGCAGATTGGTTTTCTTTTAAGTCATGGGTGTGAGCGCGCTGCACATGTTTTTTTACAAAAAAAAAGGAACATAAAGAAGGGCTCCTTCGATTGAAGAGCAAGGCAAACTCCAGCGATGGAACTCTTTCAGATATTTTTGTTTGTTACCTCCACGGAATTTGTCCCAAGTGGTGACAGTGAATCTTCGCGTCCGTCGTCGGCGTGTGATATTGACTAGGACCGATTGGTTTAACAGAATAAGAAGCGGTCCTCTTTCCACCGTTCTTGTCTGGCACTTTTTTCCAAATCTTCGCCTTTTGGCGCAACAAAATGCACTTGTTGTGTGCGGTTTCAGCTGAAACTTCGAACCCCGATGACGTCTTTGCGTGGTCGTCGTTCGGGTTTCAAAACGTGGTTTGGCGTTGAATTTTCGGGAGACACGTTTGCGTTGTTTTCCATTTTCGTAGAATATATGGCGTTTACGCGGCCGCAACCTTTTGTTTTGCGAGAAGGCGAGAAGTTTAAAGAAATGTCGTAATCAATATTTTCACTTGTGAGCGCAGGACGTTGTAGTGTGCGAGGTGAGTATTTTGATAGGTTATCGCTTCGTCGAACTAAATAAATGGGCAACATATACCGAAGAAGGCAGCTAGAGGAAAATTCAGAAGTCGCAAAGTAACGCAAAGAAGGACGGCGAAAGACTTTTGTGCTCACAAAATTTACTAGACCTTGTGAAGAAGCTCGAAGTAATCGTAATGAATTCGACAAAGTGAGAGCTGAAGGTGGACTGTTATACTGTTTTGTTTAACTCTACAGGCGCACTATTTCTTGAGTTTATACTCTAATCTTTTTCATGGTTTGTTTTCTTATTCATTTCTTTTTTTCTGTTCTGTAATATTTCGCAATAATATTTAAAAGCTCAGGTACTCGGCCGATGCCCTAGAGTGGGTAGGGTGCATGATAAAACGTCACCACCACTTTCCGAATAAAGAGAAAATGACAGAACCTTGCCCATGCTTTACCTTGCACCATTACACTGAATAGGGACAAGTGAGCGTGCAAGGAGCTAGAAAGCTTGTGCTACACAAAAGCGATGATGAAACGAAACGAAAGATGCTGTGCTAAACGTCCAACGAAGCTTCGCTCATCGCCGCCACATTTTAAAAAATAAGTATGCATTTTTTGTTATTCGAATGATTGCCTATGTTTTCTTCCTGAATAAACTAGTTTGAAAAGATTGACGCTTTCTGTTTCTTTTTTTTCTTAGTCTTTTCTTGTTCTCGCACTTTTTTTCCATGCATTGTATAAATGCACTTCTTAGTAAAAAAAAGTAGTTGGAAGCCGGCGCTTTTTACCTCTGTTGTCTCGTTTTTTTTCTAATCTTTCTATGTGGTGTTAACACTTTTTTTTGAAATCAGTAAACTAATGGAGACGTTACATTTGTCACTTGAATGATTCTAAAGAATGTTCAATAAACCATGCTCACTCCTGTAGAGTGTGCTTCGCCTTTGTAAATTTAATGTGAGGGTGAAGCCTCACTTACTGATCAGTAGAAACAGGTCAACTTTTGATTTGGAGTAACAACGCATAAGAACTGAATAAATAGTTTATTTTAATGAAAATGTGTGCTCTTGTTTGTTTGTTTGCTTGTTTGTTTGTTTACTTCACTGTTGTCTGCCACGAGCGCGTAAGCAACCACTAATAGAGGCAAAACTACGTATCCGGGAATGCTCATCGTCGTGGAAATAAACGAGTTGGGAGATTCAAGAGAAATGATATATCTCGACCACTAAGAACCAGCATAGGGTAATAGGAAGAGAAAAAAATCTTACTAGAGGAAAGAGGAAAGAGAAAAGAGAAAACTGAACCTTCTTTGACGTCCCCATTTATACGACAGATGATCCACAGTGGCACAGTTCTTCGCATGACACATACAGACACGCACGCGTAGTCTCAGATAGAGAGATGATGAGAAAAGAAAGCGCAGATAGATAGCCGCAGCCTTGCAGTAGAAGCTCTGGGTACCGAGAAATCGAAGATATCCGCGCGATTGCTCTTTCTCGGTTATTTCTTTCTTCCTACAGCCCTTCGGGCCACAGGAGACGGGACTGGGGGGAGGGGTCTCCTGTTATGGTCGTTTCCAACGTTTAGTGTGTTTATATATCATCAATGAAGAACGTCTTCTTTCGATTCTATTCGATTCCCTTTTTTCCCCGCTTGCCATGTCCTGTATCGCTTCACGTTTATTTCGTTCTTCGTGCGCGACTGTTGTAAGTGAAGGGGCACAAAAAAATAGAAGAGGAGGGGGGAGGCAGTTAGACCGAAATAAGGAATGATAGGTTGGAAGCGAGGGCGAGACTTGACGAGAGCGGGATTTCTGGGGAGATGTACGTAGGAGGAAAGAGGGACGGGACGAGGGGAATCTAAGGTTCTGCGGGAAGCGATGGCCACCGTAAGTGGTCGGCGCGAGCAAAGGCAGCTCGCTGGGAACTCCGGCGGCGTAAGACGATGCCGACGCTTCTTTTGCTGCTGAGGTCTGCTCTTTCTCGAAGTGGTTGCAAGAATAGGGGTTAGGGTGGAAGGGAAAGAGGGGATGTGCTTACCGACACCACCACTTCGGCTGAGTATCGTCGCTCCCTCTTCCAGGTTCACTGGTGATTGGATGCGATAAGAGATGTTTGCTGTATGTGTATATACACGACTTAAGAGTGGGGAGTGGTGGTCTTTCGCTAGATGGCATTTCCTTTTTTTTTCTTGCCTGTTTTGTTTTGTGATGCTACCGCCCGCCGTGCTTCTGTTGCTTCTGTTGTCGAGCTGTCACCGATGGTGGCGTTTCGAGGTGGAAGAATGGGGGCGGAATGAATCTTTCTGCGCTTCCCGCCGTGCATCGCTGTGGTATCCTGGTATGCTGTGCCCATTGAACCACGTCGCTCTCGAGAACGTCTGCGTTTGTTGCCTGCTTCGTAGAGAAGTAGGCCACGCGACGTGACGAAAGGATGGAACCCAGTTGTTTACTAGTGACTTTTTAATCTTTGTGTTCAAAACGAGGTGCTGCTTTGTAAACTCTAGCTTTTGTGATCGTATGATGCGTCGTTAGCTTTTTAGCTTGTTATGAAAGAATCACCCCTCATGTGCTTGCTGTTCAGACATGGTTATCGAAATTAGGAAAGAAAGGACGGCGGAGAAGAGCCGTCGCACATTGTTGCACTTCCTCGACGTAATTCTAGCGCGGCGGTGGTCAAATGGTATAGTTCCTATCTCCAGTGAATGGACGTGCCTTATTCCTGCTACCACCCAGCACTTATCGGTTTCCTGAAAAGGAAGAAAAGTATCCCAGCGTAGCTCTTGATTGCGTTTGCTCAGATTTGGGTGCGCGTTAAAGAACCCCAGATGGTCTAAATTTCCGGAGTCCTCCACTACGGCGTCTCTAATAATCATATAGTGGTTTTGGGACGTTAAACCCCACATATCAATCAATCAATCAATCTTGATTGCGTTGATATCCTCCTCTGGAAAGTGGCCTCTCCTTTTCACTGTTTCCTCACATACATATCCCAGTCATCTTCAGGAATCTGCTCCTTGTTTTCTTAGTGGTTTGCGAAATAAGCGGCTTTCTTAACCTCAAGTCCACTGTTCTTTTGCGAAAATGACACTTCAAGGAAACTGTGCAGCGAAATTTCTCCGTGGTACTTAAAATGTAAGTTCTTAACAGTATAATGATAAGGCAACATGAACTCAGCTACTTTCGCGAACTGAAAACCAAAGAACATCCGCTTTGGTGAAAGTATACGTTTCCGAAAATGAAATCGACTACTTCGATCCATGTGGCAACAGATGAAGCGGCTACGAGGAAAAAAAATTATAGGTTGGTGAGGACATGCCCCTAATTACCCGAAACTTGAAATGATGGTGTGAACGTAGTCACTTTCGTTGTTTTAGCGAAAAGAGTGTGAGTAGTGGAGAATAAAAGAGAGCGAGAGAAGGAGAGCTGGCAACGCACCTATTCTGGCGGCAAGATTCAGGCGAATACACGCGAGAAAACAACAAAACATTAAAACAACACTATTGTCTTTTCCTTGGCGGCCGCCTGGTACGCCGCGGCTTGCCGCCGACAAAGACGCGATATTTCGAGCTCTTAATCAAGGAAAAGGCTCGAAGGAAGCGTTGTACACACACCTTGAGCACTGCAAGTCACGGAAGCCCGAAATTACCCGCGCTTTTTCCCCCTTTCTCACTGCTCTTCTCTGACGCGATCCACGTTTACTGGAGAACGAGGCACTCAAATTCGAAGCACGCGCGTTGAAGCCGTGCGCGCAGCAAGCGACGACGCCCAGCTTCCCGCATGCATGCAGCAATGGCGGCGTCGACCTGCTCTGCGTAGCGTGCATCGCCACATTCTTTTTGCGCTGTGCGGTGAAGAGGCATTAGCGGGCACTCGTTATCATGTCGGTGGGTGGCCGTGTAACCGTGACTCGACGAAAAGCTGACGGGCCTCCGTGCCCGCCCTCATGTTCCCTGCTCGTCCACATCACTGAGCACGGGTCGTCCTGCATCGCACCGCAAACATCTCTAGTGTAGTGAATGAGTGTTGCGGTCCTTGTTTTGCCTGTTTGCTTTGTTGTTTTTTGTCGCTTCTCTGGGGATGCTTTTTGTCCTTTCTCTTTTTCGTGGTTTTCGGTAGAAGCTTCGAGTGAGTGACAGAATGTTTTCTTTCTTTCTTTCTTTCTTTCTTTCTTTCTTTCTTTCTTTCTTTCTTTCTTTTTTTCTTTCTTTCTTTCCTTCTTTCTTTCTTTCTTTCTTTCTTTTCTTTCTTTCTTTTTTTCTTGCTGAAGAAGTAAAGTGTTTACTTATTGAAAATATTGAAATGCTGGTGGTTATGAGACAGACCTCCTTTCTAAGGAGTATGTGCAGATGCTCCATGAGTTGTATTTTATAATATTTATGACAATATGTTTAAAAAAAAGAAACTTATACGCTTCCATGCTGCTTTAAACGTCAGCTAGTTTCTCCAGCATATTCCACATGGGCCCTACCATTTATGGCCACCGATTTATGGAACACTTGCTTTTGACAACTTGCTTAAGAATAAATACAGCAAATGAAATCAAAACCGTGTCCGCTGCATAACATCGAGTGAAATCCGTAACATGGTTACTATTCTGAAAAATAATAATAAATAAGAAGTCATGATAACAAAGCTTGATGAAAGTGAGGAGGTGTGAAAGAGATCTCAATCACAATAAGCTGGGTAAGTAAATATCTCGTCAACCCGCCTGTACATGAAATGTATGTAAATCAGAAAAGTATGAATACATTGACGTGTGTCTTCATTCCTTGCCTAGATATTTTTATGTGGCAAGAAAAAAATTGGTGAGACAACCTACTAGAAAAAAATACCCGAAAGCACGCTGATAACTGATGTTTTCCGACCAACCAGGAACACTACTCAAAAATGACTTACGCCTTCTCCTCAGGTGTGCCACATTGAAGCCATAGAGAAATCTCGAAAGTGGGTTTATGGACAGTTGAAGAAACGCACAAAATGCAGCTATTGGTGGTCCTAATCGCTAGTCTAATCTCGCCTTATCCTTTAACTGGCCAACCAATCAAGCAATTCTGGATCACCACAGACTTTCGTGCTATGATTTTTCACGTTGTCTTTTCATTCTTCACACCAGATTTTTTTTTTCAAAATTAAAAATACAACTATGACATGACCAACTTTCCAGCGAAGTTATACGAAGCCACTTCGAATGCTCGAACTAAAAAAAGCTTAAAGTTTGATGAACAATATGTAGGTGCCTCAAACAGGTAGGTTGACGTTTCGATATTGTAATCTATCATTGTCAAATGCATCATCGCTCACGTGTTCAAAGAGCTTTTGAAACGAATGCGCCAAAGATAGCGTTGTTTGGACAAATATATTAACCATAATAGTAATCATAATCTATGGGGCTTTACGGGCTACAGCCACGATATGATTATGAGGCTGTGTCAGTGGAGGGCTCGAGAAATTTTGTCCATCCTGTTTTTTTTCTTTTTTTAATGTTCACCGACATCGCACCATGCACGGGCTTCCAGCTTTTAAAGGGGTCTTGCAACACATTTTTAAGTAGGCGTGGAATGGCGTCACCAAAGGAGCTTATTGATTCACGAACTCAATGCCGCGAAAGTATTTAGAATCCGTCCAGTTCGAGCGAAGTTACGAAAATTCGTCGCACTCTATAGTTTCCTTCTCTCTTCTCTCGTCCCGACGAAACTGCTTGAAGTTAGAGATGGCACAGGGAAAGAAAATTTGTCACGCACACCTCTCGAACTTGAGCACTTTTTTTAATGCCCGCGACTTGTCCACGCAAGTGTCGCGACAGCTCCTGTAACGACCGACCGCTCCATGCTGAAATCAGCAGATGGATCACACTTGGCCCGCAACGCATTTGATTTTATTGCGATAGCAAATGTATAGACACTCTCGACGCGATTTTGCCGCCGACGTCGACGTCGGCGTTGCCGTCACTCACCGTATATGAATAAGTATCTATATATACGAAAATGCAAGAAAAAAGTCCAGAAAAAGACTTGGGCGTGCGCAATCGAACGTGGGACATCTGCGTCTTGAAAAGCGAGGCGTTAACCACTAAGCCACGGAGGCGCACGTCCTTCGCTGTTCAAACGGGAAGTTCCTTATATCTACCACACACCACTGCTGACAGGCATCTCGAGGGAAATGGTTTTTTTTTTCAGCATTACCAGCAAGAGGGCGCAATGAGGGCGCGTTGCCACATCGCGCGTCGGCGCTCACTCTGATTTCCTACGCGTACTTTGAAACGTTTAGAAAAGGGGCGCGACGCTCCCTCGCGTGCCCTTGACTCTATGCTAGCGCACCCTAATCTTGCGGCGGGGGGAAGGGGAGGATCGTACGTCTTGGCTGGCCTCAACTTTACCTGGAATGATTCTGCTGTATTTAGCGGGCGCACAAAGATCACTGCAATCATCGAAGTCTGCGTTTGCGAAATGCGCGCGCTTTTCAGAAGCAGCGAAGTAACAATTGAGACGCTTATTCTGAAGACGTTTAGATTAAGCGTGCATCCGTACCTGTGAGTATGTTTTGTGCGTCATTTTAGCGTGAGAAACGCGGGGCACGTTTCAATCCGCTTTCCACGCGTGACCTTCCGATTGGTTGCTATCGCGTCCATTGCTTCGTCTTTGCGGCAATGCTGAGACTTTTTGGCCATGTAGCGCCATTTGTCGAGAGAAGAGAAAGCGAGTTTTAGCTTACTTTGATGACCTATCGTGCAAGTTTAAGGTTAAGGATGTTGTAGGTAGCCGGCGGATCTAGCCTTGCATAATTTGCAGGCAAATGCCCCGCCCGGTTTCCTCTTTGCTAATTGTGGCTAATGTCCTTTGTTTGTTTTCTAACTAAGCACGAGCAGGCTTTCAAAAAGAAAATCGTGCATAGCACGACGTATGCCTGCATAAGACGGCGGCCTTGTTTCCGCGTGGTTCTTCGATCTTCAGGAAAACAGGTGTGGCGACTTCTCTTGAAATTTTTGATTGCTACAGACCTAGCATGTGACTGGTGATAAGTGACAATTATGTTTGAGGTATTTTGCAGCGAGTTACGAGTACCGGCACAACACTTCACGTGGGATAGCAAAAATACCTGTTGTGCATTCCAGGCCATGTGTTGCGTTACAGTATTTGACTCGCGTGTTCTCGGGAGCCTGGGCTACCGAAGGGCAGCGTTTATTGACCATGCTCAAAAAGTGTTGCAGGACCCCTTCAACCTCCATCTAAATGTGAACCTCGCGGCCGGGATTCGATCCCGCAACCTTCGGGTCAAAGGAAGAGAGACCCCTTTATCGAGACGTCGATCTGCCTGTCATGAGGTTCCTATTTCTGTTCATCCGACCTATCCGCACACTGTGTTTTCATCCGTCCACTCCCATCTTTTACTAATGATACGAAGGGGCAAATAGAGTGAGAGCTAGACCTCCGTGGTTCGGGGAGACTAATTCCGTGTCTTTGTGTCTCGCGTAGCTCCCGCCTACCGAAACAGGGATCACATGGAGAAAGGTGTGTGAGTGTACCTGGCCCTAATAATCCTCGCTTGCTTCGGCTTTGCAGCTCTCTGCTCCTTATACGCATTTTTGCTCGCTCGACGTCTTCTTTTCCTTTCCTCGTGTTTTTTTTCATTTTTCTTGCATCAACGCCACCTGCGTGCTTTTTTCCAATTTTTTGCATTTGCTCATCATCACGCACGCATGGACTTGAATGCTTTTTTCCCCGCTTTTTGGGCAAGTTCTGCAGACTGCTGCGTTGGAAGCGTGAGTGATGATGCCTTCAGTAGTATTTTTTTTTGTCTGTGACGGATGCAAGCAGCGTCTTTCCATACCCGAAAACTTAATTTCCTACTAGTAGTAACTCTGGCGCTGCAGTCGTTCAGCCCCGTGGGAACAACGGGAAGTGCGTGGATTCGCAGACACTTTGTGGTTGCGGCTCTGAACGTGACCGTTGCTTTGTTTGCATAAAGAACGAACTGTTGTGTACTTTCGTGAGCAGCCTGAAACTGACGAGCCCAACGATGTCTGGGTGGTGACGCGAGACGGCTGAACCTTTGCCGAACGTCGCCTTGCAAAAAAAGCGCTTGTCATCCACATGGTGTCGACCACACGATGCTTATAGGCAAATCCATGCACTACCCATAATTTCCACGCTGGCTGAAGAGTGATGCTCTGCCACTCCCATAGACACCAGTGCCAGATTTTCATCTAGTGTACTGTTACGAAACTATGCCTTGAAGAGGGCAGTAATGAAACCTCACGCCGCCGCTACCTGTAGAATAGTCACGTGACCTGGCCATAAACGTCACGCGTGACGTGGCACCGCCGTTATAGTTTGAATGAAAGGGACAGGCTGTGCCTGTCGTTGCATATAATTATGGCCATTTGTACAGTGTCAGTGAGGAGTCGGTAACCTACTACGCCGTGTCGCTTCGTAGTTCTCACTATGCTGGTAGCATCGCTACTGCCAGAAACAAAGTTGATAGTGACGTCACCGCTCTACCGTTTAATTCATATAGACAACGTTTCTACTGAAATCGAACGACTCACTGGAGAGTCTTTCGATTTCAGAGAGTCTTTCTTTCAGAGAGTCTTTCGATTTCGGAGAGTCTTTCTACTGAAATCCAAAGACTCTCCAGTGGGGGCTTAGTATCTAGAGGTGCCGCTACTGTACTGTTTAAGATATTGAAACGTGCGAGACAATGGGGTCGTACTCTTGAAGCTGTTAGCAAGTAGCGTGAGTCGTATATACACACATTGCTAGAGAACCCCTGCTGCGCTTTACGCAGAAACGGCCGCTTATCGCGAATCGGTACACGTTTTGAAACAACTTCTCATTATCGTTGCGTTGAGTAAACACCAAGTACTTTGTGAAAGCTGTAAGTTCATACTTGCTTACCGTGAAAATTTGCGCTCAGGAAATCCCATTTTTGGGTACTCACCACCAATCGGTCAGTGATAAACTTGCGTCAGTGTGGATGTGCCTGAAAAGTACGATCATTACCAGATATTTTTGTGTTGATATGTTTATGTCCCAAACATAATAATGCAGACGGCTCGACCGTCTGCACCACGAACAATGACCCGTCTCCCCCCCTTTTTTTTCATGGTGTGTTGCCGAAGCTCTAGCGTGTTTTCCAACACTAACCTAATGTTCATATGAAACTATCAAAAAAAAAGGATGTGTCAAGAATACTTATGGAATATTCTCGGCGAGTGTACGTACACTGCATGTTTTGTTCTGGCTTTTAACACTCACTGTCAAGTTTTATTCCGTATATTTGTTTCATTTTTCACACATTTTACCGTCTATACTTCACCACAGTTGTTTAGTATGAGGCTAGAGACAGGCTGTTCCAGCCGGCCTTTCATATCAATCAGCTTCTTCATATATATGCGTTTATTGAAGGTTAATTGTGGGTTATTGGCGGTACGCATGCATGACAGCACTTTTGCATCTATGTTGCCTCTTGTTATCAGGATAATGAAAATATGACTGTAGTGACGTTATCACTCAGAGAGGCCGAATTTCGGTGTGTCTGTGTTCTCAGCGACAAAATATATGTAAGCTAGAAGTTACAAATGACTGTACTGCGTACATTTTACACTTCGTCACACGCATGAATTATATAGGCGGAATCCGTGAGCTCCTGACGAAGACGCAAGAGCGTTGCTTCCTTCATTTTGCGGCTCCTTCAGACGTGATTAGAAGTGAAAGCCGCGTCAGTGAAACGTACGGTGGACAAACTCCATAATCTTCACATTAGACACGAGCTCGAGTGAGCAAAACATTTTTTGGGGCTAGTTGGTTCGCGACTTCTGAAGTAAATATAAAAGAAAGCTTGTAGCGCAAAGCAACACACAAACGGACATAAAGCGCACACCCATGGTCTTTTTCTGTGTGCGAGTTGTTTTGCGATACATAAATATTCTTCCTTAATGAGCTTAGGTGTTATCTTGCGGGCTATTCTCTAGATGGCGCCAAAGCTTGCCCTGCCCTAACCCTTTCAGACCTTGCTTTTTTTTTCCAACCGGCAGATATTTTTGATTCTCGATGATTTGGAGTTACTACAACCTCAAGAATGTGAAAACGTTTTTTTTTTTCTGAGCATCTCATCAGTATACAAGGAAAATGGCTCTATGGCCTATAAATAGGACACCAGGGCTTAGGGGGTGTAAAGTGAAATATGGTGAATATAAATACATATAATTATTTAACCCTGTCAGTGGAAGTTGTTGTTGTGAAACTAACATACAGCAACAACGTATTAACTACATCGCTAAACTGTCCAATGACAAGTCTTTGTGCTCGTGATACACACCTCCTCATTGCCCTTGAATGGCCACTGTCTAGGCATTGAACACTTTGGAAGATCCGACATTACGATAAATTGCCGAATCCTGCTTCGCAGCTCCAGAAATTATTTCTCCCTAGTTTTGCAAGGGCAAGCTGACTGAACTACTCTTCATCGTCGTCCTCCTCTATAGCTGCATCACGCACCGTTATTAAATTTAATAAAAAGAATTAAAATTCATAACATACTATCTGGCTATTAGACACCCCTTCCATATTATCCAATTGATGTGGGCAGGTTTCTCGACTAAAGTTAAACCCCTCACATAAATCAGTCAGGTTTTTCGGCAGTCAGGTTTCTCGGCTAGAATAGCAAGAAATCGAGAGCTTTTGCAAGAGCTACACATCTGGATGAGCGTGAATGCATTCAGCAGTCTGACAACCACTGAGCAAGATTGTCCACTCCTTCGAGCGATACGTTAGTGATAGGGAAGACCCACTTTGTAAATAGCAAGTCAAACATTTTAGAAACAACATGGAAAAATATAATAGCTACCGATATAATAGTTAACCGGTAAGGTGTGATTTATTGTTTGGTTGTGGCGAGTGTTAACGTTATCGCATTGCACCATTTTGTTTTCCACTCTACAGATTTCTAAAGAAGACGACGACGAAAAAATTGCTTTTATGTTTGCGCAGGTGTACTGATAATATTTCAAACACTTTTTTTTCAATTTTAGACTACATTGTGTCTCGTTTAACAGCAGAATTTTTTCCTGTCCTTTTTATAGGACGCCGGGGCCGAAATAGCTAGAGTAACTGTATATGGTCTTTACGGGGACCATATACAGTTAATCGACCCTGCCCTGAAGATAAATCATATCATATAGCCCCTATATCTATAAACTCAAAGGTTTATAGATAGAGGGGCTATAGCCTGCTCTAGGGTGCCGTGGTGATCCTCCTACCCCGCCTATCTGAGCAAGGTGGCCACATCTGCACCATGTCGGTGCCCACTTAGGGGTAGCACACGGCTGGCTGGCGGTTGTGAAAAGCTTTAGTGCACTGGGGTAAGCGATATCTATAAGCATTGTTTTCGGAGTACCAAGGCCAAGCTGATGTCTGAGCTCGCTTTGGCACGTGCGTGAGGCGTGAGGGAAGGTGCGATCAATTCATCGGCGGACGTTACTGACAATGAATGTCGCCACGGAGCGGTGAGGGAGGGGGGCGACAGTCATCCCTTATCACTCCGCATTTTCGCATTGTCAGGGACTCGGCTGGCGAATGTTGTTTTGCTGCGGCAGTTCGCTTGACACGTTTCACCTTGTTTCGTTGTTCTCAAACTTCCTCTGCTGAGAGAGAGAGAGAAATGTTTTTATGAGGAGCTGGAGATGTTTGTGTGGCTTTTCACCTGACATGCTTCTCGAGGTGCTGGGCGATTATGATATATACCCTGATAAACACATAACGCCCACAGTCACACAGACCATAGACTACCCTATTTACAAAACTTCATTCAGGCTTGTAGTAGCAACATAAGTACAGTGACTATCAGCGCTCTAAAACTTGCTCAATATGCTCCCGGGATTTTTAGGGGCACTTGTAACCAATTTCTTTTTTTTGCACTTCTGGTCGACCAGGTACTTCCTGTTACCTGAACATTCAGGAAAGGTATTCTTCTGAAAAGTATTTGGGGGAAGGGCGAGCGGTGACTGCCCCCTTCCTAATACTTGGTCAAGAAGAATCCTTTAGTGGGATAGTTGGTATATGTCTTGATATATACTAAGTATGTGCAGCTCAAAGAAACTATGACAATGGTATACGGTCGCGCACGTTATCAAAAATCGAAATCGCACCCAATGTGACCAAACAAAAACTGCTTTTCTTTGTGCAGTTATATACACACTAGAGGCACTTGCACAGTTGAAACTTGTTTCCTTAATGTGAGTGCCCTCTATTAGTTTTTTTTTTCGCCCGCTTGATAAAGGTCGCACGATGAAAACGTGGTGTGCATTCGCGTACACGTATGGAGATTGACGTTGTGCTTATCAAGAAACTGAAGTTTGAAGTCAGCACCAATATTTGTCGTTGAAATGTCATCTCTTTTTTCCCCAGTTTATTTGTGCTGCACATGCTTAGTATATATCAAGATGAATACTGCGCCTTTGAACTCCGTTCTCATCGTGAGATCCCCAGCGGGTGAGGATTGGAAAGAAGGGGACAAGGGATGTTCGCTATACGTTCAACCCTCATCCACTACGCCCCTCGTCTTCCCCCAATGGAAAACTTCGCACACCTTTGATAACGACACTGCCCTCCTGCATCATTATCACGATTAGTTGTGTTTTTTTTTGTTTTCAAAATCATGCACTAGACATTGAATTTACAGCGAAGTTGTAACGCCGCGTTCACGAATGCGGTTTTATGGGTAACGAAAACAGGTCCGCACTGACGAAAATGACAGCATGCACGGCTTAATAAGCAAGACGATAGTTATAGCGTGAGAACAAAACGACGACACAGAGACAAGAAGGACACGAAAGACACGTGTCCTTCTTGTCTCTGCGTCGTCGTTTTGTTCTCGCGCTATAACTATCGTCATGCCATACCAACTAGCCCAAGCTGCCACACATTAATAAGCAAGTCTGCGTTGTTGTTGTGCCACGGGCGTACACCTGTAACTACCCGTACCTCCGCTATGCAAATACGTAGCGCGTTAACGTAAAGTACATTATCTCTTTCTCGCTCTAATACCGTATGTGTAGCGTTTCGTTCCAACGAGAAAAAAGAATAAAAGAATGCGTAATCGATACGTACAACCCGCAGTATCCACAGTATCGCGCTGTATACCTCGCTTCCGTGCACCGGCTCGTAATTCGCGCAGCACAAGCACGCACACACCTGTCTCCACACGAATTGTACTCGCGTGCGTTGTCGACGAAAACCGTAGCGCCTCGTGTTTTCGTCGTCCCTCAGCGCCCGTAACTCGATTAGGTGGGCCCCTGTGGACACAGGTATAATCAGACTGGTTTTCGGTAGCAGGAGGCGTAAGAGGGCTAGAGAGTTGGGGAGGGAACGGGGTGATTCGGTGCTCAATTTACCCCGTCCACCTGGTGGAAACAGTTTTTTTTTTTTTTAACAACCAATTGTGACTCCGTTTCCATGCACCGAACACACGAGCGTATATAACAGGGTCATGTGAGAACGCTATATAGTTCGCGTTTCCAACGTTCATCTCTCCTCGTTCTTGTCGTTTTATTTTTTTTTTTGCCTAAGTGTAGTATACGTTTTCGTTGCGAACACATTTGCTTGCGTTTTCTTTCGTGCCGCCTCGCCGATTCGCCGGCGCTCCAGATGTGGTCGTCGGTTGTTTCCAGCCCCGTTCTTCAACCGGCGAGAGCGCTCTTGGGAACCGAAACACATTCGCCAGCTTATTGAGTTGTCCTACGCAGTGCCAATTTGCCGCGTTCTGTCTTTTATTATTTTTGCCCTCTCGGTACCTACCTGTCGTCGCGTTCGCCTGAAGTAACTCTCGCAAATCTAATTTTTTTTATTCCATGTTTGGCGCGGCGATAACTCTGTGCGTTAACTAAAACAGCGTGCCGTGTGTTTTCACAGGGTAGGAATCCTTTTTCACTCAAGGGATTTCACCCCCCCCCCCTTTTTTGTGGCCTGATTTAGGGATTCTAGAGTATTTTCATTTATTTTCATCCTTTCTTGCAGCTCTCGAGAGAAAACGATAATCTGTCAGGGATATTCAATGAACAAATATAATATAGCAGCGTGCGGTGGCTGCATTTCCGATGGAGGCGGAAATGTTGTAGGCCCGTGCGCTCAGATTTGGGTGCACGCTGAAGAACCCCAGGTGGTCGAAATTTTCGGAGCCCTGCACTACGGCGTCTCTCATAATCATGTGCTGGTTTTGGACCGTTAAACACCACATATCATGGTGGGACAACCGTACTATCAGCGTCAAATGAAACCCGAACAGCGGCAAGCCTTCGGGATGGTATAGTGCACACCCTCGATGTTATCACCAATACACAGGCGCGCTCGTCCTGTTCGGCAGCTTTGCGCATATATGGTGATATTTGCATGATGCGCACAATACCATTGCGAAGACTTGCCGCTGTTCGGGTTTCATTTGACGCTGATAGTACATTGCCGTAGGGCGTCAGAATAGGGGATTATCGTGACTTTATAGTTTAAAGCCAGTTACCCACTACAAAAGAAACACACGCTATTGCACTTTTAAGGCCACGTAGTGGGTACATAGCAAGTTCGAAAAGATTTCATACACTAAAGCATTAGAAGTACGCACTAGATATATCTAGTGCGTACTTCTTGTATACTAGAGGAAACTTAAGGGTCCCCCATGTTTTAGTTTTTTTTTCTTTGCAACAGGTCTCATTTTTGTCAAACCCAACTGTTCATCCATCCGGGAACATTCATAATAAATAGCTGTTATAAGACTGTGTCGAATTTTCATGGAATTTATGACAGTTTCGGTTTTCATGGTATTTCATGGTATTTCATGGTATTACATGGTATTTCATGGTATGATTTTGTAAGGAGTAAAACCTTGGTCTCTGGGGCAGAGAGAAGTATTTGAACTGTAGGTAGTACTTTATGGGGATTTAGGCATATACTGAAACTTCCGTGCACGTGATAGTTGAGTTGCGTCCCGACTGAAGATTCTGGCGGCCGCCTAATTCTGCGGGGGATAGTAGAGAAAATTCTGCATGTGATTTAACAGCAATCTGATGTAGTCTCGATGGAAGATCAATATGTAGGTGGTGATTGAATTTCGCATGTCAAACATAAATCTGTGGCAGTCTCTGTAAGAAGTAGTATATTTCATGGGATGAGTAAAGAGGAGTTGGGTTGAATTTCAGTTCGCTTCTAGGAGGACAGGATATGCGAGCACAATGAAAAGCATAGGGCTGTGTACTGGTAGATGATTGTTCAAATCTCGTGACAAAGATAGGAGTAGCGTGTGTTGTAAGTTCATCGGAGGTTTTATATTGTTCAACGCACCGCACTCATACTTTCTTGCGTACACTTCAAAGTATTTGTTTGTTTGTTTGTTTGTTTGTTTGTTTGTTTGTTTGTTTGCTTACATCTTTACATTCGTAGTGTTTTCGGCAGACGCAAACATCTGTTCCCCCACCAACACTATTTTCTGAGTGGCGTTTCTTTAGTTGGTGTCCTTTCGACAGACTACATCATGTTTCATATATTTTTATGACCTACACTTCTCGCTGGCTCATGCATGTATGATTGCATCCACAGCACGATTGATATCTTTCTCAAGAAGTCTTCGGCCACTCGTCTCAATTGTCCATTTCAATAGAGCTAACATCAGTTTCCCAGCATTTCCGAAGCTGCCGATGTTCAGTGCCCCTAGCGAGGACGAGAGAGTATTTGCATCGTGAGCGTCTGCTGTCTTTCACTGGCGCCCTGTTTTAAGAGTTTGACGAGGCAAGCATGAATTCCGTAACTCGTGGATGTTTGTGTGCTATATATGGGCTACACTGTCACGACATGCGTAGATGGTCTTTACCTGAGGCTACTGCGTTAGGTTTAGGCCAAATCTCGACAAAATGCCGATTGGGTTAGTGTGGCGAGAACTCCGGAAACCGATGACAAAAGGCAGACTGGTGAATTCTGATGACGGTGGCTTTTAACGAACGGTTGGCTGGAAAGAAAGTGTTTGACTCTGGTGCACGCGTTTTATGAAGAAAACAAACAAACAAACAATTGAGTAAAAAAATAACATTGTGGCTATCCCGTTCACACCAACGTGTTTGAGCAAGAAAATTCAGTGATCATAGCCGCTCACACGCATTAAATATTCAGCGAACTCGGAAATGCTGCAACGCGCATTGTTAGCGTAATCTCTTACGCAGTTTCGTGCCGTCTACTTCGAAATGAACAAGAAGTATTTACCTCCAGAAACACTTACGTATTGTAATCTTTCTACGAGAGTTTTGGTACGAAACTGCACTTTTCGGGCGCCTATATTCCTGCTCAGGTGACGTCAACACAAACTTTATCTCGAGTGCTGTGTGCACACGAGTGTGTCGGCGCAAAGCCCGCGATCGCACAGCAGCAAGGGTTGAAGAGTAACAGCTTTTATATTAATAAATGTAGTCATTTTATGTCTCACACCGAAATGTCATTACAAAGGACGCTGTTGCGGAAGGCTACAGGACATTTTGATCACCTAGTCTCACCAACTCTAAATATGCGGTTCCCTAGCATTCCGATTCCATCAAGAACAACAGTTTTTAAGTAGTGCGTTTATTTATGTAACCTGATCGGACTTAACCTAAGCCAACTGCCATCGCAAAGTGAATCGGTTAGGCAATTAACCTCGATACAAAGCTCTCGAAGGACTTAAATTGGACGGTAATTAACTCGTTCAATACTAAACCATTCACGAACACTTTAAACCTACAAAGGCGATTGTGTCCTCAAGCGAAACAACCTGTCCAGCCATCTGCGTAGGCGACGTTCGGCGAGAAACGAGCAAGAGGGTGCTCTGCGAACGACGCCTCTTACGTACGACTAAGGAGAAAAAACGAGAACGCCAACGAAGCCGCCTGAGGCGATTTTCTTCTCGCTTCGACTATAGAGCATTCCCGCGCGATCACTTGTAGCGTTGAATAACGGGTACTCAGAAGGAGGGCCGGAGAGTGAGCGCCACCTTTGCGGGCTGTTTTATGACTACAGCTAGTCGTCGACATCCGAGAGGCTTCAGTCTCAGACAAGCCGTTATCGCGTCTCCTCTAACCCACTCGACGGTGCGATGAACGCCGACTGTCGAGGGCGATAAAGAAAAAAAGAAAAGCATACATGGCTGCGCTGCGAGAGAAAGCAGCACACGCGGAGGTAGCCGGTGTTGCGCGTAGCGGCGACCGCAGTCTGCGGGTAGCGGGGCCGATCGCCGTCGCTCCGTCGAGCCAAGGACTAGGGGAGAGCTTTGAGCAAACTTAACGGGTTTATTTACATCTTTACAGGGAGTTGTCGAGATGACAGAAGATAAGAGAAGAACTAGTGGTTTCCCAAACCACGAGCGTGGTGGTTGAACTTTACTTAGTTCAGAGCGACGTCCAGCACTCTGCCGCGTCGTTTTATGCCCTGTCGGGCTCCTCCTCTACGAGTCGACCACCAATCACGCACACACAGGTGAGGGGGGGGCGAGCATGCAAGGTCCACGTGAACACTGCACTTTGGTGGCGCCAGCAGGGCTCTTCCTCGTCGTGTGTGAGCCTTTAGTCGAGAGTGCCCACGATCCTGGTCGCATACTTCAGAGGGTCCGCCGATTTTGTTCGCTCAATTAGCGGGGCGATCCGCGGCAGCCGCCGCGGTCTCCCCCAGGAAGACGCCGTCCCTGTTGTCCTCTTTGTGGCGTCGCGGCGTCTTGGCGACACTACGTCTCGTACTCCGGGACAATGCCTGGCGGGCATGGGCAGTCAGCCGGTCGGCTACTTGACAATGGATTAAACAAGCGCCGATCTTTTGAGAGGTGCCCGGTTCGTGGAATCCTCTGGGGAGAGCCCTTTGACCAGCGCCGTCGTCGTCTGCCGGTTAACGCGCTAACGATGCGTGGCTGGCCCAGGCGGGAGATAGAGCGGCGGCTCCAAAACCCTCTTTGGCGACATTCCACCCCGTTGGCGCCGCTGTCAATCAGTAGGCACCGTCTCGTGAAGCCGGCCTCTGTTGCTTCCTCCGTCCAGACGTGGCGAGACTGTCCTTTTTGCACTAATCCGGCGTGGCAAATGACTCGCTGGGTCAAGGCATAGCCCGATCGCTACAGCTCCTCCGCCGACGGGAAGATCTCGGACGTCGGGTAGTATCAGCTGCTCGACGGGAGAGATCACAGTAACCGCAGTCTCCCAACACCATTTAAACCACAAAGACCCACCGCTAGAACCAGCAAGCGCCGGCAATGAGTTTTCGGCAACCAGGCCGGTCTTTCAAATGTGCCACAATGCACCTACGCTTTTTTTTTGTTCTTTTAAATGGCAACCACACTAATACTCTTGCCCATAGCTAAAAATTTCGATTACTCCAAATACCCCTTAAAATCATTACGGAAAACATCCCTCAACGTTCCGTATAACACGATGCTCAGCTAAAGAATTCAACTGATCCCTGAGCACATACCAAAATAACAAAGGGTAATGCAATTTCGTATACTAACACGCTTATTTGCTGAATGTAGTTTCATGTCAGCCCATGGTTTTAAAGAACGCACAAGACTTTGCTGTGCGCTCTAGCATGACATCTTACTCTCATCCAAAGAGCGCTAGCATACCCACACGCACCTAACCATAGGCGATATCTCTCTCACCTAGGTATCCTTAAACCCTCATCTGAACGTGAATTTTCTCAAGGAATAAACGCAAGGAACAATCACACTTGAGGTACACGTCAGGAGTGCGTAACAAAACAGGCGTTAATTTTGCGCCAAAACCCCTGTACTGAATGTTTCTCCCCCTGAGCATTTCGAAAATTGCTTTGTTTGGTTTTATTCTAAAACCTTCCCAAACATTGCTCATTTACTCTATTGAAGACGGCATGCGATGCCGCGCTTAACTAAAGGGCACGAAGCATAGAAACTCCGGCGCCGCTCGACTACGCTACCGCGCTTTCAAAACTAGCGGGCGTACCAAATCTTCATTTGCGACTTGCGTGCTCGTATCTTAAAAAACTCCTTTCACGCAGTCGGTTGACTGATGCGGGCCACTGCTTTCTCATAACGCTGAACAATTCAACTCGAAATTTTGGCAAAGCTTACACGCAAACAAAATCTAGAGGGAAGAAAAAAGTGTCCAAGCAAACTAGCTGTGGAGATGACACAGGAACACCACTTTAAAACCAAATATAACCAAACAAGTATGTTTCAAAATAAACTCCTGTGTCCGACTCTCCCGTTTACAGCCGTCGCTCCCCTTTCAGCCGTACACGCGGCGGTCGTGGACTTCGACTCTGAAAACGCGCGAGACAACCACGTGCACGAGCAACAAGCTGAACTGCAGCGTTCCGCCTCATTCGCGATTTTGGCGGTCTTCTATCAGTTCGGCGTAGGAGACCGGAGCGATGCGTGGGACAGAGTGGCCATGCTTTCTTTGGGCTAGCTCGCGTGTGGTGCTTAGCTATTGTGGCTTTTCCTTTTCCTCTAGGACCCCTTCTACAATCCCGTTCCCGCAAAGCTTTAAATCTCCAGCGTACATTCCGTCGCGGGGATGCGCGCTGGGGCCTACCCTTCCGCCGTTGGAACCTTACTTTACGCCACAAAGGACCTTTCTTTGAACTGGCTGGTAACCTACTCTTGGGCCGCTCGCCCGGCTGATGGCCCCCTCTTTCACCCCTTCGCTTTGTCGCTCGCGTACGCCTCTCTCGTTTCTGGCGACGTCTGCCACCGACCTGTCCTGCACCGCTTGTAAATTCGTTGCAGGTTGAGTTATCAATGGTTTTACCGCTCAAGGGTGCCTCTGCACCACCTGCCACAGTGTTTCGGCACTTTGATTTCTTGGCTCTGTCGCCCTGTCTGGCCGATTCACCTGTGCTAACGCTGTACTCAGGTGCGCCCTGAAACGTTCTGTGGATAGAACGGAAAGACCGGCGCTCTCCACGCAATTCCATTCGCGAACCCGCTTTCCTCTTACCTTTCGTCCGGTTGCTCGGACGCATGCAATGTAATTTTGACGCTGCTGCAAAGCTCTTATTTGCTACGCTGACAGGTTTTGCGCCTTCTTTTACACGCGTAGTACTGTTCGTCCTTCTCGCGGATTTGCGACGTCTCTTTCGTCTGCGCCGCTTTTTGCGTGTCTCTTCCGAGCCTCCCGATCGTATCTCACACTCGTGAACCCTCTCACAGCTTTCGTCAGCTGTCTCAGTCGCGCGGTCTAAATGATTTTCGCCCTGGTCATCTTTATTCTCACCCTCCAGACCGGCGGACTGGTTAACACACTTAGGAACAATGCAGCTGCTTGCCTTCGAAAAATCTTGCTCGCATTCCTGAGAGCTGTCTGCAACTGCACTGATACTATTCTCTACGCTCGCTGCTTCTGAGCCTTCTCCGGTGTTCTTGCCTACTTCGACCTCATTTGCAAGATCCACCGTCGCGACAAACACAGTTGAGGTCTGTACCAGCTTTTCTACAGCTATCCTAGCTGTTTCGCTAGCATTTAACTGGCACAGTACCTCGTCGCACTCGCTCTGGCCTTCGTCGGCCTCTCTACTCAGCGCAGCCTCATTTGCAGCACTCAAACTCGATTCGCCTTTGAATCCGCTGCTATGTTCACACGTGCTAGCCTTCTCTAAAGTTCTGGGCTGCACCTCGCACTTCTCGTGCTCTACACTTGCGGATGACTGAATCTTCCACTGCGTTGCCTCGACTTTTTGTTCCGACAGTTCAATATCTAGGCTGAGTGCTCGCTCAAGCTCTTCACCTCGCTCCCGTTTTTCTATCTCCAATTTGCGCTCACTATTCACCTTTGTGCTATGAGAGACACGCGGACCTCTTTCAGGCTTGGTTTTAATACCAGCACACCGTCGCGCGTTCTTCAACGGAGCGTTCGTGAGCTTGTACTCCATTTGCTTTCTGTCAGCTCTAATGCCGAAGCACCGCAGTAAGGCTGCCTTAGCTACATTGTAACTGTTGAACTCGTCCTCGGAAAGGTACCCTATTCTACCAATTAAGTCGCATGGAAAGACACTCAATAAGGCGATAGACCAATAGTCTTCGTCGAGCCCTAGGTCTGTGCAAACATTCTCGTAAGAGGTTAAGTAACTCTCTATATCCTCGCCCTCTTCGAATACATGGATCCTCGAATTTACTTGAGACCATCTAAGGCACTGTATTGATCTTCTTGTCTCTTCCAGTTTTACCTTTAGGGTTTCCTTCCACTGCTCTCTCTCTTGCTCTCGCCTTTCCTGACGCTTTTTCTCGCGCTCCTGTTCCTGTTGCTTTTGAATCTCGTTCCACGTTTCTTTAATTTCTTCACTGGTCAGATTCAAGCCCTCGATAGCGCTAACAATTGCGTCTTTCTTCATCCCCGTATCTACTTCTGCTCCCAGCTCCTCCCCCAGAATCAGGAGCTGATTCTTGAACAAACGCTTCCAATCCATGACAGAGAACTAGTGTGGTGCAGCTCACTCTCTACCAAGAAGTTCCGTAAACAACTGCTTCTGTAGTAGCCTCTACCAGCGAAAAGATTGCACTTCTATCTTATCAGCCTGGCAACCAAAACCAAAGCCAGCACTCACCAGTCCACAGCTGCCAGTCTCCATGATCTCGGCGTGTTGTTCATTCTCCGTCCTCCAGGCTCACATCCAACCGCTTGCCATCCAGTTGTTGCGGATGGGAAGGAGGGACGCTGATGATGGCATCCCACCACTGCCAACCAGTTGTTGCGCGTAGCGGCGACCGCAGTCTGCGGGTAGCGGGGCCGATCGCCGTCGCTCCGTCGAGCCAAGGACTAGGGGAGAGCTTTGAGCAAACTTAACGGGTTTATTTACATCTTTACAGGGAGTTGTCGAGATGACAGAAGAGAAGAGAAGAACTAGTGGTTTCCCAAACCACGAGCGTGGTGGTTGAACTTTACTTAGTTCAGAGCGACGTCCAGCACTCTGCCGCGTCGTTTTATGCCCTGTCGGGCTCCTCCTCTACGAGTCGACCACCAATCACGCACACACAGGTGAGGGGGGGGCGAGCATGCAAGGTCCACGTGAACACTGCACTTTGGTGGCGCCAGCAGGGCTCTTCCTCGTCGTGTGTGAGCCTTTAGTCGAGAGTGCCCACGATCCTGGTCGCATACTTCAGAGGGTCCGCCGATTTTGTTCGCTCAATTAGCGGGGCGATCCGCGGCAGCCGCCGCGGTCTCCCCCAGGAAGACGCCGTCCCTGTTGTCCTCTTTGTGGCGTCGCGGCGTCTTGGCGACACTACGTCTCGTACTCCGGGAAAATGCCTGGCGGGCATGGGCAGTCAGCCGGTCGGCTACTTGACAATGGATTAAACAAGCGCCGATCTTTTGAGAGGTGCCCGGTTCGTGGAATCCTCTGGGGAGAGCCCTTTGACCAGCGCCGTCGTCGTCTGCCGGTTAACGCGCTAACGATGCGTGGCTGGCCCAGGCGGGAGATAGAGCGGCGGCTCCAAAACCCTCTTTGGCGACATTCCACCCCGTTGGCGCCGCTGTCAATCAGTAGGCACCGTCTCGTGAAGCCGGCCTCTGTTGCTTCCTCCGTCCAGACGTGGCGAGACTGTCCTTTTTGCACTAATCCGGCGTGGCAAATGACTCGCTGGGTCAAGGCATAGCCCGATCGCTACACCGGGTGTGTCCTGTACTACTACTACTACTACTATTGCCTCGTAAAGCTCGGTCGTTTCGGGCAGCTTTATTGCCTGTACCCTTTTCCGGGCGTGTCTTCAGCCGCCGGTGTCTGCACGTGTGTGTAGTGAGTGCGTGTGTGTATGTGTGCGATCTTTCACGCGCGCGCTCGTAGTTTTTTTGTGTGTGTGTGTGCACCGTGAGCCCGGAGGAACATTGCTGCTGCTGCTTCTGCCATGCTTGCCCAATCATTCCATTCGTCTTTGTTGCTCTTTTAGTTTCTTCTTCATCCTGTTCGACATGTGTTCGCTCGTGTCGTGGCTCGTTGCATGTGACACCGAAACGGCGTCCTCGACCGTCGCGCTTGACTGATTTCTCCTTTCTTCCTCTTTCTCTTTCCTTTTCCACTTTCTCTCTTCCCCTTTCTTTCTTCCCGTTCTTCCTCTGCGGCGTTCGTTGCGGCCGTTTTGCCGGAACCTGCCTTCTACGTCGACCATGTGCACGACGGCGTCTGTGCCACCGTGCCCACCCGCCTTGCTTCATGTGTGTTCGACTACGGACGGTACCTGCGTCGCATCTACAGTGGCACTGATGCGTGAAGTTCACGTGGAGCTGGAGGCGATTCGGAAAGAAGAGCAGGCGCTCAAGACGCAGCCCAGCTTGCACGGGTTCCGAGGACTGCTTGAACAGCGTGAGTGGCTCTGCCCTTTGACATTCCTTTATGCGTGCGCTGTACCCCGTAAACAGTTTTTTCGGGTCGGCTTGTGCTAGCTGTACCGTGCAGCACAATGTACAGCTGTACGATGAACGGCCAACTCAAATGTTCTTTCGAGTGGCCAGGGATGTTTTGTCCGATAGGTCTGCTGGAACAAACAACAGACGTCTGGTTAGGTGCGCGGTGTCTTTTGGATGCACCTGATGTGTCTGTTTTGTGTTTTGTTTATCTGATATGTCTGTTATCACACGTGGGAGAGGGAGATACAGGAAAAGTGAGAGAAAGCAAGGCTGGGAGCGTAATACTTAGTGTGGTTTGCTACCAAACATGTTTGAATGAGAAGGGTTCGGCAGAATAAAGATGAGCGAGAGTGAGAAAGGTTGTTTATACTCCGTCAGGTTTGCAGGAAAAAGGGGAAGTAAAGAAAGAGAGGCATTGTAGCTGATGTGCAGATGTTCACTTTGCCTTGTTGGGCTCTCTACACGAAAAGAATGAGATGGAGCACAGAAATATGTAGAGAGATAGAAAATGAAGGAACAGCAGCGCGGTTAATTAGAATGTGTTTGGCTCGCTACCAAACACCAAGGGGACGGTACGCTGAAGCGTAAACGGGAGAAATAGCGTCTGCCTTCTCTCTTACTCCACTGTTCCCTCTATGTCGCAAGGGTACATCATGAAGCGTAGTTGCGAGAGTTGTCAGAAGCATTGACGGACTAATTGCTGTCGCAAAAAAGGTAAAATCTGAAGTTCCTTATGAAGTTGCTCTAGCGTCCCTCTCTTTTGCACTGCTCATTTATATGTAAGGACTCAGCTGAATTGACATGACAGAGATGTAAACAAACAAACAAACAAACAAACAAACAAACGAACGAATTGGCCGCGTTCTGCGTGTTTCGCTGGTAAAGGTCGTCGAAAGACTATAGTCTTCTGTCTGGAGATGGAGAGAGAATAAAACGTTTATTTGACATTCTTCGCGAGAATGTAGGTGAGTAGGCGCTGCATGAAATATGTGCGCCATCTGGCAGTAATTTCAAGGAACAAATATTTTTTCTAGAACGCAAAGTCACTGGTACGTGGCACTACCATTTTGTTTTAGGGAAGCGCAGGAGTCACCCGCTTTTTCGTTTGTAGCGTCGCATTCTCGGCGCAGCGTGATAAGCACTGCGGTGTTTACAGTTACGCATTTATTCATTTAAGTAATAAGGTAACGCGCTGCATTGTACTTACGTGTTGATTTTTGCCTTAAATATGCGTAATACTTGCCTTTAGATTGACAGTGTTCACAACTAAGAATGCAGCAGGCAGGTCAAGATGACTGGGCGTTGAGGAAGGGCTTAAACGCTCGCCGAGGGTTTGAATTGGGTGACACACAGACCAAACAGAAAAACAGACAGGCAGACCAAATTTTCTGCGTTGGGGTATTCCTAAAACACCCTGGCTATTCGAGGAAGCTCGAAAGTTTGCCCACCAAACCAAAGCTCTCTAATGCGTACATGGCGAAAATGAAAACGAATGAACAGCATCGTCAAACCCTCAGCTTCAGCCCGCACGTTGTGCTTAAAGGAATACCGCGTTACCGATGACGTAAACGCGAGCAACCGAGTTGGTGCCGCTATCTAGTGGCTTATCATTTGTCCAGAGGTGACGGCGAGATCTTATTGTGCCTTTCAACTACGCGCTTTACTGAACAGTCAGAGTAGATCACGAATCGCTTGTATTCAATCGTAACGTTGTATTTCTGTTTTTTATGTTTTTTTACAGTAAAAGAACACCTGCCCATCAGAAAAAAAACATTCCTGTTATCGCTTTGTGCACGGGCGAATTGTGACGATATATTATTTAGCAGCATCATTTTCACGTTTCCTGCGAACAAGTGTCATAGTATGCATCTTAGGAGGGATGAAATCTCCCTTATTATAAAATTATAATACAAGTAGTCAGGCATGCATGCAAATAATGCGTGACCAAAAAAAAGAAAGAAAAATCTAGAAATAAATAAAGATGTAGATGCATCGCCTCGTTGGAATGATAAATGTATGGAGGCTATGTTGAGACAACCTGTGATCAGTATCAACATTTCATACCCCAGCCGGATCTTTTAAACGTCAAAAAATAATGATGAAATGATGATGACTATAAGTAAGTAATCATTAGCCATTATTAAACAACAGTCAACCAACATTATACAAGAAGCAGACAGCGAACGCCGACAGTATGTGAATATGGGTGGATGCTGATATTACTGAGAAGCTACCGTCGACATAATTACACCTCTTTTAACAAAGTATAACTGAAAAAAAAAGGGGGGGGGGGGCACCCAAGACCTCGACTGTCTTCGAAAGAGCGGGGGTGATGTACAGCATGCAGATTACGCGTACCCGCCACTTAGTCACGACGCGTTCCTATCTTGTCCCTCTCCCCGCGCCACGACTTTCCAGTGCAGTGAACGATTAAAGAAAGAAGGGAAAAAAACAAGGGGTTAAGGTGAATTCGTGTGGCTCTGCGGCGAATACCTGCGTTTAAAGAGGGGGAGGCAACAGCTTTGGGAAGCGGCGAGCGCCGTCATGGCGACGAACACGCGATAAACAGCTCTTCCCTGGCGTGTTCGCTTCTCCCGACAGTCCCTTCCGCTCGGGTTAGTGCTCGGGGATGCGGAACGGAACAGGCGCGATATGCTCGTCTCGGTAAATCCGTGCAGTGCTCTGGAAGCTGTGGCAGTTTCCTTCAAGGGAATACGAAAACTCTATGGACACCGTAACTTCGTGTCATGTAGACTATTTGTTTAGCTTTAAAAACACGCATTTTTGTTCATTAACTCCACACGCACGGCAACGTAGGCAGCATTAGGAGCTCGATATTTCAAGGTGCAGTTACGTAAACGAAGCTTCCCTTCTATGTATGTATGTATGTATGTATGTATGTATGTATGTATGTATGTATGTATGTATGTATGTATGTATGTATGTATGTATGTATGTATGTATGTATGTATGTATGTATGTATGTATGTATGTGTAATAACGCATACTACATGCACACGAAAGCTCCAACATAAATGAATAAAGGAAGCTCAATACTGTAAACAAGTAAACATAATAATAATAATAATAATAATAATAATAATAATAATAATAATAATAATAATAATAATAATAATATAATAATAATAATAACAAAGACATCTGGGGTTGAGTGCCCCAAAACCACGATATCATAATGAAAGGCGCCGTAGTGGGAGGACTCCGCAAATTTCGACCAGGCTGGTGTTGTTCTGCATGCGCTGACATCGTACAGTACACGGGCCTCTAGCATTCGCCCCCATAAAAATGCGACCGTCACGCCTGGAATTGATTCTGCGACCTCCGGGTCAGCAGCGGCGCATCGTGACCGTCAATTGCACTACAGCAGCGGACAAAACAAACAAATCTGTCAGAACCGGTGTCTAACAAAAAACCGTGCGCTATAAGCAATACAAGGGCATGGGCGACACGCAGTGAAGATTGCATAAAGCTTGCAATGGCACTGTCTTGTAGGCTTGTTTTCTCGTCATGTTTCAGTGAAGCAGCAATAGCCCCCTCAGTGACAAATCTACGCGGAATGCTTGCATATCGCGGCTTTGTTTACAGTTAGGCTTCGGAGTGATGACATATGTAATTTAAGGGGAGAGATAAGAACAGAGGCTGTTGGAACAGTTTGCGCGTATCTCGTAGCAGAAAAATGTCTCTCGACTTGTACAGCTGTGCCTGTCTGCGTGTCTGTATATCTGCGCGAACTAACTGTGCGCTACACGCCCGTACTGACAATTTGTGAGGGCCGTCTATGCGCCGTGTAAAGGCAAACTGAGGACTGTATGTGCACTCGTGAAAGCAACAACATCTATCATTTTTTTATGGATGATGCATTGAGCGCGTGATCTTACACTTAAGCCCGTTTACTGTATAGTGATATATACTTGGGTTGCGTACTAAGAAAAGGTATTGCACGTTCGCTATATTTGTAGAAGCATTTAAGTTGATCTCCTTTGAACGCACACCTTCTCAAGGTTCGCGAACAAAAATAATTTGTTGGTCACGGAACGCTTAGCTACGTAGTGCTATCGAGAGTTACCTTAGACTGCAAGCTTCACGCTTGCATCTCCACTTTTAGATGCGGAAGCATCTTATACTCGCGCCTTGTAGTGCGCCGTCCGCACCGCTTCTCGAACATTCGACAGCTGACGCGCGCGCATGCGCCGTCGCCCACCATCTGTGCCGCGCGCGCTTCTCCTTCGAGAACATTCGACAGCTGACAGCGCATGCGCCGTCGCGCCGTCGCCATCTGTGCCGCGCGCGCGCTTCTCCTTCGAGAACATTCGACAGCTGACAGCGCATGCGCCGTCGCGCTGTATATATACTCAAGGTCGGCGCTCGCTCGCTCAGTTGCCGCTCGTCCGTTGGTTTGTACGGCGCGTCGACGTCCGAAGTCGCCGTGAAATGAATGCCAACGAATCCACAAACACAATGATCGACGTCCCTTCGGCCAGCGCCGCCCTTTCGCATACGTGTGTACGTGTTCACTCATTTAACACCCCCTCCTACAACCACGTTAACCAATTTAGCCATCGACCCAAGTAAGTCGCAATTTAACACCGCATTTCACAACCACGTTAACCAATTTAGCCATCGACCCAAGTAAGTCGCACTTTAACACCCCGTTAACCAATTATATGCTCCGCATCCTCCTCAGTGTTCCCCCGAGGGAAGCTGCGGGCAATTTTTTCTTGTTTATTAACGCATTAGCAGTAGTAAGAACAGCACGAATTGAAACGAAACAATTTTATTTCCTGCCCGCTAGGTTTCAGGGGTGGGCAATACCGCAAAAATACACAAAAAGAAAGAAACGTGAGCATATACGTCTGAAGCTCATAACGTAATGACTCGGATAATATCAGCACTCCCAAACGCATAATGTTGGCTGATAACGGCAAACGCTGGTAAGTGTCAATTATCTAGGTGATTGCATTTAGCTCATTTACCTTATATAGAGGTAATAAAACACAATTGTAGTATTCTCGTTATTTCGCATTTGCCGGTAGATCACCACTGAATGTATATTTCCGACACTTTTCGCCAAGACACCATCACGTGATATAGGTGAAGTGGCGGCGCTGACCTCAATTGCTTCCTGCACCCTTCTTCGTGTGGCTCGTGGCGCTCCAACACCGGGCGACTGTAGCGCCACGCGGGGACAGACTGCAATGTTACCCGAAGCAATTTAGGACTAGGCCTCGTTCCAGTCGTGCTCCTGCCCACCGGGCTGTTAATCAGCGGTCGGCGCACAGGCTTCCTTCTTCGGGAGGTGTTTTTGCGGCGCCGAGAACCACTGCCGTAAATTAACGATCCCTCTGAGCTGTACCTCGCCACTGAGAGGAGAGAAGGCGAGAGAAAATGGCACCACCGCTTCCTTCTTTCCTTCGGCATCGTCACGTGACCCTTCGCCCCTTTCTCTGGGATCGGATGGCCGCCCCTTCCGAACCTAGTCATCATTTTGCCGCTTTTTTTTCCCGCTACTCTCTCCACACCACCGCTTAACCTCCTCCTCGTCACCTCTTCACGAGACTGAATCTCGAGCCGAGGAATCGCTCCCTCGGGAATGCCCCGCAAGCTTGGTTCGCACTATTGCGGTGCAGTGTGGTCCAGTGGGTGTCAGCCGACAAAACAGTAAGAATAATAATGTCAATTGTCGGTGTTTCACGTCCGAAACACGCGATATGGTTACGAGAGACGCCCTAGTGGAGAGCTCCAGAAATTTTTGAATTAACGTGGTTCTTTATAGTGCAGCTAAATCAAAGCACACGGGCTTCTAGCACTTCGCCTCCGTCGAAATGCGGCCACTTGGGAGCGGGACTCGATTCCGCGACCTTCGGATCAGCTGCCGAGCTCTATCACCGCTACACTACCGCGGTGTATTTACCAAGCAGTGACCACCACCGCGGTGCATGTGGCACTAAATGCCAGACGCAAGCATACGCAGTGGGCGTGTGGATGGCGCCGCCGACGCCAAAGCGCGACATATTATCATATTAGCGATAAGAAATCTCCGAATTTAATGTTGCCGTAATAATGCGTACTACAAGCCTACAATGCCATCGGGCGTCAGAATATGGGATCATCATAACTTCATCGCTCAAATCCATGTCACTCACTACAAAAGGCACACACACTATTGCACCCTTAAGGCCACGTAGTGGGTGCAGAGCAAGTTCGAAAAGATTTCACACACTAAGTGTTTGAAGTACGCACTAAGAACACAATATTGCTATCGCGTTCAACTCTTGAAAGAGAACTTTAAGGGTCGTCCCAATTTTTTTTTTTAGGGGCGAAGCTCCTCATACCGTAGGTCGTATATCCCATGTCGTCGTAGTCGTATAGTAGCCAGTTTAATTCCATTGCGTGTCAATAAAAATGGTGTCACAGAATATCCACGGAGTGAATGATATGAGTGTGGTGAAGCATCCGTCAGTCCGTCCGTGCTTTCGTCCGTCCGTCCGTTCGTTCGTCCATGCGTCCGTCAGGGCATCCGTCCGTCCGCTTCTCCCCACTCGTCATCAATCACCTCGTGGATGGTCCCCTCCTCCTCTCGTTGTTTGCTCCCACCCAAGCGCACACGCAAGTGTGCTTATGGTTCGCGTTCGTGTTCATAGCGGCGCGTGAGTGTGCGTGTGTTTTTCCTGCGTTTGCATACGGTCATTTCGCGCGCGCGCCTGTCAGTGTGTGTTCATGTGTCTGTGTTTCTGCTCCCCCATTTTTATGCGTGACTGGCGTGGTTGTACGTTAATTAGATCTGTGGCGCGTTATGTTGTTGTGTAAACTTTGCCGTCGTGTGTATATGACAGCGTTAGGCATGGGCTGCTGCTACTATACTACCGTTAACAACTACTAACAAAACTAGTACGGTCGCTGCTACTGCCATTACTCTGATAGTAAAATGAAGCCTGCGATGACTGTACTATCACCACGGACAATGAGATGCAAGATAGCGAGGCACGCTAGACGCGCGAATAGTTTACAACTGCCGCTATTTTTTAAGAAGGACGTGTTAATGAGAGCTACTTGGTTGATACCCACAACATTGAAATACTAGTGCTAGTGTAAGCGATTTACGAGATATGCCGATGCTTGTCAAGAATCCTGTTTTAACGAGGAAGCGGCTTTGCGGTGTCGCAGGGCTGGCCGCGTCCTCGGGAAGACCCAGCAGCGCGGGACCGACTCTGAGTGCCGGCGGGTCGCTGTCGTCCAGACGGAGCACGCTGCTGTCGCAGGTCGGCACGGCGTCCTCGCTGAGCGTCGAGAGCAACCACGCCCTCTTTCCGCAGGCGTCGCTGGAGAGCACCGACTCGCGCGTCTACCTCACCTCGTCCGAGGTACGCCGCTCCTATATACTCAGCCTCAAGCGCTTTTATTTCGAGCTACCGTCGTCGTCGACCTTCAAACGACCTTCAGCCCAAACCCCACGCCGTTGTCCGGGCACTCAAACGTGGCATACGGGCATCGTTGCGAGAATAAATTATGATGGTGGTTTGAAAAGGCGCACTACCTGCTGCAAATCACGACGACGAATGGGGTGAAGATTATGAGTGATGTAATGATGATCGCGACGATGAAGACGCAAGAGAAAGCCCACTGGTTTGCGTTTTTGTAATTACGCTCTGGAAACGCCTGTCGGTGTCATTTCGTACGTCAAGCGTAATGGAAACAGTTTAACACGAAGTCTGCGACATCTCCTAGATCTAATATAAGGCCAGTTTCGTGCCAGATAGACCTTCAGTTTAGCGATTTACGTAAAAGTACACTATTCAAGCATCTTAGAGTAAGTTCGATAGTGTATGCGAAATTCTCATTGTAATATTGAGGACTCCTTTCTCGGTACTTCTGAGAATTGACTGAATGGGAGTAGGTGAAGGCGCCCGTCATCACTCTGACGTGAAAAAAGATCAGGCGATATGCCTCAATACTGGCTTTGAAAGTAAACATTTGTTTTTATTTTATTTTCAGATAAAAAACGAGAAGGATATATATATATATATATATATATATATATATATATATATATATATATATATATATATATATATATATTCACGCCAACAATGACCATTGTAGGTGCACCTTCGGCTTATCCAAAAAGTAACTTTTTCACACCTTCTTCTTACACGTGTGCACGTGTTTGTATTTCAATATGTATTTTTTAAAATTACTTCATGAAAATTCGCAACGAGCGCGTGAAGCCATCTTGGAGGGAAAAAAGCTTCTAGCGTTATTGCTTCAGAGACGAAATAACATTTGACATCGCAGCGATGTACCAAGACCGACTCGCTGAATGAGACTTGCTCGTGCCTTGCTGCAGGCAAGTTTTAAGGCAAGCTGTGGTATATAATGCTCCGGGGGCCCTCTCACTCAACCACCGAGCAATGCGCGCTGTACGTGTGCTTTAAGGCCTGACCCCACGTATCCGCCGCGGCGCGTCGGTGCGCGTCCATTTGACGCCGTGTCGAGCCCTTTCCCATACGGAGAGAGCGAGAGAGCGTATGGCTTCGCGTAACCACGTGACCGCGCTCTCTTGGCCGCGAAGGCCTCCACTAGAAAGGCCAGCGCTGCGATTTTTTTTATGTCACGGATATGATGCGTGCACTCGCCTTGCTTGCATCGTCCCCCATGGCTGCGCCGGCTTTTAGACGCAATTTAACGATGCAAATTAGACACGAGAGTAACACCGGGTGCACCGATTCGTAGTTGGCTTGCCCGTATCATCAGGTCTTACCGCTTCTTTAAGCACTGAGCTTCGAAACAAAGCGAAACATGCATAATGTCCACAGCAAAAGCGCTGGAAGTGCGGTGTTCTAGCAGACAACACAAGCCGGCATCTTATGAATGACGTCATCGTGTAGGTGGCGCCACGGTATGCCCTCGAAGCCGATAGGGAGTGGGCGCGGCGCCATGTCAAAAGCCTCGCGCTGACGCGCTGCGGCGGATACATGGGGTCAAGAGTCCTTGAAGTGCACTAAGAACGCGCAGAGAACTTCACCTACAGCTCGCACAGCATCGCAGTGAAACAAGCTTTACACATATCGCCTATTGACTCGGAGAAGAGAGTTCATTCGCTCGGTACACCTCATATGTCTTAGCTTATTAAACAACGTACGTTACTCACGCGATAAAGCGAGAACTTCGCGAGGAACGCTTGCGACTTCTTTTGGATTGTTCCGTACCCCACTGCGATGTCGAGGCCTAAGTTCTGGTGTCACAGCTAGGATTTATTTTATGTTGCGGTAAGTCTAAAATACGCCAAGTATACACTTTATGTCATTAATATTCTGAGGCATCCTATACTGTATTAAAGTTGGTTTGGACTGGTAAATTTCAGTTATTAAACTCATTTTACCAAAGACACGTCAAACAGATCAGCAAGAACAAATGAAGAAGGAACATAAGGAACATAAATGCCGAATATATTCTGCCGGGAGATTTTACAACATGCAAAATAAATTAGAAGTGAGCTTAGGACCTTATTTATTCATTGGCAGAAATATTTTTGGATGTACCGTTGTCATCATTCTGACATTTGTTAATGTTATAGACGGCGAACATAGATATACATTCCTTATTTGCTAGCGTGCATTTTGTTTATTTTTGCGGGCGCATAAGAACACTATGATATTGCGCATTAGCCATTTGCGCGAGCGTTCGGTCGTGAAGGCGGTGAAGGAAACGGCAGTGACATAAAGCTGTAAGGCATTTCGCTTGAGCCGTCATCTTGGAGGCAGAAACTCATGTTTAAACCGACATCAGAAGAGACAATTTACAAGCCACTCTAAACCATTAGTAACCTCGGGCAGGCTAGTAATCTCGGAAGTACATACTTTGCTAATACACGCTTTACAAATCAAGACGAATTACGAGCTTGTTACCGCCAATAACATCGCGCGCGTTAACGTTAACAGTCTTGGAGGCAAGTGTGGCGCTTACGTGGCTTTCAAAAGCAAGACGCTTCGCGGGCCACTGAAATCCTGAAGTAATCGACCCGACTTAACTATCTCGGCGGAGCAACTGATGTTCAACAATCTTCAGATTGGACGAATTTGTGTCCGCTTAAACCCTCAAGCGACTTCACTCGGGAGTCGGCAAGCTCGGAGCTGCATGTGACGCTCAGCAAGTTGTATACCAGACGCCTCACTTACCACTGGAAGTATAAGGTTCCTACGCGTGAGGCTACAGTCTCGGAGTGACGTGGGATACTTAGCGGGCTCAAACGAGGGGACGCTTCAAAGCCCTCTGAAAATTTCGACTTCTCGTAAGTGAACAGTATCGGAGCGCATCATGACGCTTAACATAAGGCTTCAGACAAGACGCTTCTGGGTTGACTGAAAAACTAAATACAGATCGCCTTTTGCGATGGTAAGTTCACTTGACGAATCGATGGAGTACAGAACGAGAGATAGAGAAGGAAGAAAGAGGCTGCCCTTCGTAGCAAGCAGGAGAGGCAAAGCTATACGCAGGCGCAAGTGCTTCGAATGGAAAGCCCTGCGGTGCTCTTTCTTTTGATTTTTTTTTCTTTATCAGATATTACTCTTCTTTTGGCAGTGAACGTGCTAGACTCTCCAGCGCCAACGCAGACGCGAGAACGAACGTGAACTGGCGCCTTTCCACCGAGTGCGTTTCTAACTCTGATGGTTCTGTCTCTCGGTCGACTTCGCCCCACCGCAGGTCTGCCGCTCCACGCTCGATAATACCAGCGATACGTGCGTTCATATTCCTTCTTGTATTCGTCCTGGTCCCCGCTATTTTGCTCGATTCATTTCGCACTCCGCTCGAAACTGAGGACATTTTTTTTTCTTACTATAAAAATTCTTTACGCATTCGCGCCTTGTTGCCTGTGGGCCAAATTCACACTCGTTTCCCCCGAGGTTGTGATGGTTTTCTTTTGTTTTATTTCATCTTACGTCTTTCCATGCTTACTATACGTCGGTCTATCGGTGCATCTCTTTTTTTTCTTATCTTTAACGCGTGGAATTTTCTCCTGGCGTCATTAGAATTTCACGCCCGCGGCAGAATTGGCAGTGCTTTTTTCCGTCGGGATTTTTTTTTCTTTCAATGCGGGTCACCGTTTCATCGTTGTGAAACGAGCTCTTAGAGGGTTCGATTATGAAGGAAAAAATCTCTTCGAGAAAGGAAAAGTGCAGAGATGCGTGATTTCTTTTTTTTTGTCCAATTTTTTTCTCGCCCCCTTTTTTTTTTGTTTCCGTCCCACACAGACAAGTGGAGTTTTCTTCACGCGGCTCGACGTAAGACTGGTGGCCAAAGGCTTTTGTTTTTATTTCGTTTCTTTCATCCGTGCTTCTATGCATCTCCCTGGTTTTCTTCGACTACGGCTATGGTCCGGGTGCTTGTTACCCTGGTTCACCCTCTTCCCTCGTTTTTTCTTCTCCCCTCTTTCCTTATTCTTCTCTTTCTGTATAGTCCTCGGCGTCTGCTCTGTTGATGTTCAGGGAAACGTTCGAGGTTGGCCTAAGCGAAGCGGCGTTCTGAAGGAATTGCGGTTGGGTGCCGGTTCGTAAACAAGAAAGCATTTATTTCGCTTTCTCTGCTTGGTTCCACCGAGCGGCTCCTAAATTTCTCGCTCGGTTTTTATCCCCGAAGCCAACCTTCTCTATTCGGGGGCTTGTGTTTCAGAGATGCGTTTTCTTCCTTTTCTATATTTAGCCTTTCTACTCACTCCATTTGCAGCGAGAAATTCGGCAACGCCGAAACATACTATAAGGGGTGTGTGTAAATTGAACGGGAGAGTATAAGCGGTGACATGATTATGCTAAGTCTTTTCGTTGCACTGCGTTTATTCGGACGCAACCGCGCCGAAGATTTCTGGGTGGAAGGTACATAAAGGAAGTGCCAGAGTGGCCCTTGTTTGCCTGTCTTTTTTGAGAAGAAGAAAAAAAAGAAAGAAAAAGGAATCACCGTTTAGAACCTCTGGCTACTGGATGTGGAGGAAACACTTGCAACATGTACTTTTCCTTTATTTCCCGGTCGGACTGCTTCCTGGGTCCAGCGGAGGAGACTTCGCTGCATCATTTCTCAAGATAGGGAATTCCTCTACCTTTATTTTGTTTTTTGTTTGTATAGACGGGCGAGGTCTTACAGATTGTAACGTTTTGCTTGGATCTGACTTCTGTCGACGTTTACATTTGTGCGCTGAAGCATTGACGCCTTTTCTAGTGCAAGCGATGTACCCCCCTCTCTTTTTTTTCTGTTTTTATCGTACAGCAGTGGCAGAAGCTCTACCTTTGTTGAAAGACGTAGTAGCAACCGGCCTATTGTTTTGCTGTTGTTAGGGATTACTAAAAGCGTAGATGCTTGTCGAGAAGGCGCAAGGCTTTTAGACATAACAACGGTTGGCCTGTTGTTTCGGTATTGCCAAGGAATACTGAAAGCGCCCGAGACAGGACTTGGTTCTTGCGAATGTCCCGTTTTACACTCCAAATTTCCCAACAGCTCTGCGCTATCCCCTGAATTTCGAGTTTGCACGTTTGTTGAAGAATAGGTGTCGGGTTTTGAGGGGGGGGGGGAGATTAACAACAAGAGAGAAGGCAGGGAGGTTAACCAGGCACATGCCCGGTTTGCTACCCTACGTTTGGGGAATGAGAAGGGGTCATAAAGATGAGAGAGACAGAGGAAAGAGAAGAGAAAGAGAGAGAAAAAAGGATTGTGAGATCATGGGCTGACGCGTATGCAGCGGTGGTACTACACAAATTTAAAGGTGGTCACATAGGCCTGTAGTCCTGAAAAAGCACAAGACAGCTTTGACTACTTTTTGAGCCGACGAAAGGCTAGGACGGTGTTCCAGTAGCATCTCCATAGAGAGTGGCCGATCGTCCGATTGTCGCAATGCGTCCGAAAGCTTCTGTCTTTCAGAGGCAAATCGAGGGCAATGGCATATCAGGTGGTCGATGTCTTCTTTGGTGCAGCAGACGTCGCATTGCGCATTGTCGGTCAATCCGATGAGGGTTGTATATGCTTTTGTGAAGGCAACCCCCAACCAAAGGCGACAAAGAAGCGAAGCTTCACGTCGAGGAAGTCCGGATGAAGGTTAAAGTTCCATTCGAGGGTTTATTTGGTAGAGTCTCGTATGTCTTATGCTTGGGGTGTTCCACTCCAGCAGACACAGACTGCGTGCCAGGTGACAAAGTTGCTTTGCAGCGTCTGTCCTTGACAAAGGAATCGGAAGGGTGTGCTCTTCTTGGTGCGATGTGCGAGCCGCGTTGTCTGCGGAATCATTGCCACTGATCCCACAATGGCCAAGTAGCCACTGAAACTTGACCTGGTGGCCTGTTTCTGTGACGTGGTGAAGAAGCTTGACAACCTCGTAAGTTAACTGTTCATGGCAACCTCGTCGAAGGACTGACTGCATGCTCTGTAGGGCTGGTTTCGAGTCGGAAAACACAGCCCAATTACTGGGTCTCTGGGATTTGATGTACTCTAGGGCACCACGCAAAGCCGCAAGTTCTGCTGCCGTATACGTAGTGACGTGTGACAGCTTGATTCACAGAGTTATTCCTCTAGCTATAATCACCACCTCACCGCCAGAACCAGACGCTGTGGTTGAACCATCGGTGTATATGTGCACGTGGTTATTGTACATTTCGTGTAGGAGGTGCAAGCTTTTTTGTTTTAGGGCTGACGAAGGCAAATTAGATTTTTTTTCTGTGTTCCTGGAATCGAAAGACGTACTTGCGGAAGTGTCAGGCACCACGGAGGATACACCAGTTTCTCAGCAGGCGTGAAACCTGACGTAAACGACGCACGATGAGCACAGACAATTGCACTACATTTCGTGCGGGGCCTCTCAGTAGCGAGGGTTGCCAAGTGGTGGGAATGATTCCTAGCATGTTGCCTGAGGTACGTACGCATCGTTTCTATAGCGATGAGCGTTATGATCGAGTAGTCCTGTGCAATGGCAATTGTTTCAGCTTTCGATGCGCAGCGGGGTAAACCAAGACATATCGGGTTTTTAAGAAGATAGCATGCTAGTGGGGGTGACACGCGAAAGATTTTCCGTGTGTTCTACGTGTAGACTGTAGCGGAGCTTTATTTCTGCACTTTCTTTGTTATTCAAAAAAAATATTGCTTTTTCTTTCTTACCAAGCGTTTTCTAAAATTATAAACATTTCAAGATGTTTATGATTCCAACAGGAAAACACAGAGGTTTAAATTACAGCAGCTGATGTAACACACACACGCACATAGAGTGTGTGTGAGTGTGTGTAGCATATTTCTTCATTTGTGTTTTGTGGCTGCAGAAAAAACACATTCGAAAAGCTCATTGGAAACTGTTGGTGCACGGCACTTCTTTGTCTCGCATTGGAATACGGTACACAGGTGTATCGTAAAATTTAAGGAGCAACATATTCACCTCTAAAATATTAAGTCTTCTGGTGTACTTCAACACTATAACTAGTGGCGCTCAGCGAGGGAACGACATGACAGCCTGCTAATTATGAGAAATAAATTTATCAAAGTATAATGTTAGACTGATGCGCAGATCGGCAGGCATTTCCAAATTCTGACAGCTAGCTCTTCACTGTTCGTAAGACGAAAGGTGTACAACGATTGCGCGTTACTATCGTACCGGGCGGTAACTTCGAGGATAGCAAGTGAACTTGACAAGAAGTCTGGGACTACGCGCAGTGCGATAGGATAAAAAGTTGTATATCAAGTGGTGACATCTTGCTAGGGAGGTTTTGCTATCGTTCACCTAATCACTGGTCAGATCTATATTGCGGGGGTCGGCAAAGCGGTTTCACCGCTTTATCTTTAGGTCGCTTCGTCTGTTATCATACTTTCAATGTCGTTTTCGTGCTGTCACACCACGACGTGCATTATATATACGCCCAGTACCTCCGCGATCACCTGCCGCTGTTTTACAACATCGTTGTTTTAAAACTCGCTGTGTAAAAAATCTCTGTTTAAAAATCTCTGTTTTAAAACAAAGTGATGGTTCTTCTTTAAAGAGACCGTATGAAAGCGTAGAACGTGGACCTCGGCGTTTAACGTGATGTGTAGGACGCATAATTGCTTTCGCGGGGACGGCTCTGCGGGCTAGTCGGTCTTGCACGTAACAAACGTTACAGCGCACACTGACGGGGACAAAGGAAAACGAAATCGAGACACAGCGCTGATAATATGTCGACATTCAGGACTATAGAATGGATATCAAGCGTTGAGAAGTACAGTCGCGGATGGTGGAGGATGAAGCGGGTCGGGGCGATGAAGGTACGCATTTTGTGGACGTCAGATTGAATCAGCTTGCAAAAGGCAGAAACTAGAAATCTTTGGGAGCAATTCGCCGTGCAGTGGATGTAGTAATAAGGACAATTATTCCGAGAAAAGACCCAATAAAGAAAGGTGTAGTCACTTGGAGGTGAAAACTGGACTAGAACACTTTTTCGGTACATTGTCAATGTGGCACTTACATCGCCAATCACTGGAGCTGTGAGCAAAGTCTTTCATCGTGGTGATGTTCGCTCAGGTTGGCGAGGTTATATAGGATAAAATCAACAATCTTACATAAGCAACTGTCTTGTGAATAAGACTTTCTTCTACAGGAATCTAAGAATTCGGCTTTCCTCTTTTAAAGAATTACGCGACTCTGAAATGTTGGAACCTTAGTTTGCCGTCTTATTTTTTCATTATTTTTTTTCTAGCGTTTTCTTCGTAACGTGTAGATGTTTTCTCATCTGCTCCTGGTCGCTCGCGCTACAAACTTCTTTTACACATGCACCAAATTCATTATTCTAGCATCGATCAGGCTCATTAGCGAGGCGAGACTCGCGGCGCGATCTAAGTATTCACGTATCAATTAGGAAATGCTTTGAGTTGGGACTAACGGAATGCGCCGAACCTATTTACCTTTTTAAGAGTGCAAAACGTGGTTGGTTCATTAGGCGAGAGTTTCTCAAGCACCTTCGTCGATCTGCTGCGTTGTCGCTGCTATACCTACCTTTCCATTAATTATGCACGACCGTTTTATCATCAAAATACCATCTCGCGTAATCTTTAGTTTCTGCGCGTAGAGTGGGTTTCCTCTTCAATACTCACCACCTAAAGTTTCCACTACGCTTAAGAGTGTTCGCGTTTTAACGCAATTTTCGAATAGAAGAAAAAAAATCACGCCTTTTCTTTATCGGATACTCCGTCGCCATCACACTTCCCAGCCGGATTCACTCGCTTTAACGCTGAATCTGCATATAAATTAGCGCTCATTGCACTTACTCGGGCTCTTTAAGAAAGTATGTATCATATTTAACATGCTAAAATCTTGGTGCGTACTATGAATCACACCTTCGTGAGTGCATCTACAATAATTTCGGCCACGTGCCTGAGTTACTTAAAGTGCACCCAAATGTAAGTACGTGGTCGTTTTTTTTTTATTCAGACTTCGCTGAAACATGACCGTCGTGGTTGGAAATTGAAACCGGGTCCTCAGTGTTTGAAGTGTAAAGCGTAGCCGTTGAGCTGAACTACGGTGAAAGAGTATGTGTATGCGCTTGCTCTTTGAAAAAAAAAAACGCCATCATAAAATGTCCATGTCCTATTGTCGCTCCTTTACCCTGATGACGCACACACACACAAAAAGATGGTCGTGTACGAGAGTGGACATATCGCGTCCGTTTATGATTTGAGGCATAAAACTGATTACTCGCTTTATATTTTCGTGCGCATACTCAGGTACTCGCTGATTTCAATCCAAGTTGAAGTGATTTAAGTGTAATCACGATCCCTGCTTATTTAATTTTCCCATTGCAATAGTTACTTTTTCAATACTTATTTGACCCCGTATATAATCGCATAGCGCCTTCTTTGTAGCGTTTATTCATCACAAGTTTACGGGCCACGATAATAATAGAAGTAATAAAGTTCATCTCCCGTGTGGGCTTTCTCTGTTCGAGACGACGGCACGCCGCTGGCTGTAACGTGGTGTTGCATTAACTTAACTGGTGGCTGTAACGTGGTATCGCATTAACGAAAAACTACTTTTTCTCGTTAAGGAAAAAGTGATAGTAGGGCTCGTGATCGCTGTGACAGTGATTCGCGAGTCACTGTATGCTGTAGGCCACTTTTGGAGCACGAAATCTGACTTGGAGATTTTGTCAACTCTGTCAATTTTAAAGAAGTGTAAAAATTTTCGAATTAAAAATAAAAACATTTTCTGCCTGCTTCTTTGATATGGGTGTCTCATTTTTCTTTTTCTCTGCTCTACTGTCCTAATTGAGTCGCAGTAAGAATATAATTTGGTACCAACTATATTTCATCATCTCTTATGTTCCATTTTTTCACAGTCATTCTTTGATTAGCGTTCATTTCTTTAATGCCAATAGACGTCCCAAGAAAGTCTATCTTGCAGTGTAAATGCTTAGGCGACACGCCGGCCGTGCGTATGCGACGCACACTAAGAAAAAAAAATGAAAGCAACCGAAAAGCAAATACACCGTGGCCCAGAAAGCACGCAATTTCCTCTTTTGTAATGGCCATGTAGTCTCTGTCGACCGCACTAAGTAGAAAGTCGGGTTAACCCGGATGACACGGGGCCACAGGCAAAACCAAAAACGCTAATCGAAATTCCGCGGACAGCGCTCAAATGAAAGCTCGTCCGCAATACCTCCGTCGCCATCGCTTGCACGACCTTGTCTTGGGGGAGGTGGAGGAAGGAGGGCGCGACAGTGGTGGGGGTTGCGTAAAGCGAGGGGAGTAATCTTGTCCACGTCTGCCGCACTGATATGCCCTGTCCGACAAAAGAAGCGCCGACGCCAATTTTCTTCCGCGATTCTCCTTCTTTCTGTGATGACAACGCCCCCATCCCCACCTTACAAGCGTGCTCCACTGCAATAAGACCCTTGCTGCGAAAGAAACAGCTTTACAGGAAAAGATAGACTCCGCTTTCTGCCATTCGCTTCTTCTGAGTGTCGTACGTTTCCTCCTTTCCTCTTGATAACTTTTGTTTCTTCTATTTTTACTTCGTTTATGTGTTGTACGTCTGTACGCATGCGACATATTCGCTTCTTTTTTTTCTCATTATTTTCTTGAGGAAGGACATCGCCTGAAAACGCTACCATGCGCCACGGTATGCCAGACCGCCGGTAGCGAGTGGCATAGGAGGTTTTATTTGTTTATTCTTTTTTTACTCGCGGTTCGTTTGATTATCTCCACGTATGCGTAAAAACGTAGAATGGGGAACGTTTTTCATCTGTTCGTGCAGTCTTCTTCGTGTCCGGTTTGCTGGCACCCACGCGACTTTTGTGCCATGGCTGCGTGAAAAGCAAGAATGGGGGACGTGGGGGCTGGGGTGATTTCTTCTATTGGATGGTCGAGGCGATGGTGGCGGCCTGTGCGTGCCGCCGCTAGCCATCGTAGCGATGGAGGCAGCCGCCCTCACTTGTCGCCTTTGTGGAGAAAACCGCTCGAAGGCGAGACTGTTTTTCGGGAGCTCGTATTTCCCATTTCTCCTTTTCATCCTTCTTACCCATTCTTTCTTTCCTTTCTCGCCCTCACAGAGACCCGCCAGCCTACTCATCTTCTTCTTATTCTAAGTTCTTTCTCGGCATGCCGCAGAAAGTACGGGCTGCTGTCGCGCGCATTCCATTGTACGAACACGCGTCGTTGCGTGTTTCGAGATGAACTCGAAAATGTTCCGCGCCAGCTTGCTAGGTCGTCTTTTTCTTTCTCTCTCTCTCTCTCTCTCTGCTCGCTTTTCTTCTCGAATTCCTTTTCTAGGATGACTGTATCTCGTGTAAGTTTTGCTTCTCCCCTTCGGAAAGGACGCGACGACACCATCATCTGCCGAGCCTTCAGCGTGGTATAACCATATGCCCTTCGCAGACCCGGAAAGGCTTTATAAGGCTCGAGCCATCCGCGCAACCGCTGAATCGCACATCCTTCCTTTTTTCTTCCTTCGTCAGGCTTTGAATGAATGCCATCTCGGTTTTCTTCTACACGAAGAGCTTGGCTGTTTGCCGCTGCTTTGAGCTCCCACTCATCCTCGTGGAGCTGTTGCGTCTTTATTTATTTTATTAATGTTATTATTTTTTGCTGGTTGCGTTGCTTCATAACGGCTGAAAACATAAATATGTGCATTGAGTTCCAGGCACTCTTGGAAGATTCGCGAACATGGAATGTATTTGGTCGCCCTTGTTTTACTTAAGACACTGTATGACGCACCTTTCTTTTACTGTTTTTTTTTCACTCTCAGTACTTACGTTCGTGTTTGTTTCTTCTACACTGAAGCTCTGCGAGTAAGCGAAGCATCTATCTTTCTTTAAACAATGCTGCTACTGTCACATGTCTCCCGCGCATTGTCATCGGGTATTTCGGCTTGTCACTTCTTGTGTTCATCACATAGGTCACTTATTTTTCTCTTATTATTATATTTTTTGTGCATCTGGTTGCCGTACTTTCATCGGAGCGCACAAATCCGTTGCTGAAATATATGTAGGGATACGATCGATGCGGTCGATGTTGCAGGAGATCTTATGAGCGGCGGCCTTGCTTCAAAGCTCAGGCTCACCAACCTTCTTGAATCTTTTTTTTTCTTTTTTTGTGTGTGTGGGAAGTCTTTTGAAAACATCAACAACGTTTCATTGTTCTGTAGCCGGGTTGGAACATGTATTCTACGTCTACACTGTTGTCATTGAGATCAAAGGTATTGCGTTGTCAACAATGTGAGAACGTTTTTCTTGTGCAACAGACTTAGAGCCAATGTCACGCTGCTGCCTGTGTGTGCAGCAGGAATTGTTCGGCTTCGAAAAATAATCCTGAAAGTATTTCGCGAGGCATTGAACCCCGGTTCTGTGATATTGACTCTCTCAAATTTGATCCGTGGTACCTCTTCGTGAAGTTTTTAAACGCTGCGTACCTCGCATACGACTGGTGAAGAGCTACTCGTGAAGTTTTGAAGCGCTACAGTCCTTTTATTTGGCTCGTGATGAGGGACGCTTATAGAGGGGCATTTTGCGGTGATATAAGGACTAGGCAGATCACTGTGTGCGAGATGGCTCATGGGTCACTACCATGTGCCTTGTTGCGTCACGTTGCGTGCGCCTTCTAGACAACCTGCTCGCGCTTCGCCGAAAATTATATCAATAATATTTTCAATATAATCTGAAAAGAGAGAACCGGGCGAGGCTGTTGCCAGAAAATTTTGCAAGGCCATAGACATATTCCATGTTTTCAGTCGCGGTGCTTAGGCCACGCCCAGGTCAAAGCTCGCCACCGTGCTCTATGATCACGTGACAACTGGCACAAGCAGCTGCAAAGCTGACAGCTGCTTGTGCCAGTTGTGGCGTCATCATGAAGGACTTTACCGAGCTTTGAGCTGGGCGAGGCCTTCTTGCCGCGACGTCGCTTTAAGCGCCTCGGTATATCGAAGCGGCCTACCGCTGTTTGAAAACTTGGAATAGGCACATATCCATGAGCAACTTGCAATATCCCCCTTCTGTATCATTCCATAGAAAAACAACAACTAAGTCGACCCAAGCGTTAGAGCTGTATTCTTATACCTCACACTATGCAGGCACAACAGCAGCGTGCAGTATCACGAAATGGACACCAGCTGCTAGTCAGTTAGTGGTCTATAGATGTGCTTCTTTTAGTGAACCTTGCCATTTGATTCGAGCATTTCGAACTGCGCTTTGCTAGTCGTGCGTGGATATGCGCGAGTGGGTCTCGAAATTACATTTCCGGGCTTTTTGAGAGCTCCCTCTGGTGGAGTGGTGGCAGTGTTCTAACGCTCTTAAAAAGAGAAAAAGCGAGATAATTTTCAGTTTACTTCACGATGACATCTTCATGAAAGAGAACATGATTTTGTTTGTGTTTGTGTGTGCTCCTGATGTGCATTTGTCTTTTCTTGCTGTACTCTGTACGCTATACTCTCTCTGAATGTAACCATATGTAAATTCGCCTAAGGTTAATGTAACCATATAGTAGTCTTCACCGTGAGGTTAAGCACGTTAAGATAAGTTAACCAGACTCGGTTGCTGCTTCTATAGAAACGTACAGTTCACCGTGTCCGCCAAGACGGAAAGGAAAGTGGTAGCTTCACTTTTCGGTGCCTCTATACGATCTGAAACATTGTCTGCAACGTCCCTACTGATTTATTTGCTGCAACAACGCTGTACATCACAAGAAGAGTATCAAAAAATGATCTCGTAAATTACCTACTCCTAAAGAAAGTACAATATCCAAGGATGTGTATATATGTAACAAAAAGCGCAATCGAGAAACCGCAGGCCATAGATCGAATGCATTCGCCAAGCGTATTGTATGTGGACACACCGATGCGCAGATTCCTTTTCCGACCGTCTGTTGTCAGATTGGGCTGACATGCAACGTACGTTCACAGCTGTCCTTTCAATATAGCTCGCTTTTCTTTCGTTTTGTCGTACCATATTTTTTTTCTCCCGCGCATAACTTTTTCGCCCGCTGATCCTATACGTACAACCTCTTTTTTCATTGTCTATTGGACGCGTACCATTTGAAGTCGGCATGCATGGTGCCGCAGTCTCTCTGCATTACAATAGGCTTACCGTTCGCGCGCGCCGAAATTGCCTGGCGCTCATTGAAATGCATTTGAAAAGAGTCGATCTAGTGAGAAAATGAATTGCTGCCCCCTTCCCCCCACCCCGACCGCTCTTATCTGGGTATTCGCGTTTTACGGAGGCTTTGCCGAGCACCGACCCCTCTTCTTCAATTCGGTCGCAAAGGTAGGAGCTAAATTAATTATTTTTTTTCTCTTTTCCTCATACTAATCGCACACGTTTTGTGAGATAGCCATGTGGAAGAGCATCTCTCTCTTTCTTTCTTTTTGAATCAGTCGTTGTTATAAACTGGACTGTGGAGTGCAACATAACTGACGAGGGGTCAGCAAGAGGGAACAACGATAACAAAAATATTACGAGTGGTTGGGAAACTAGGATGATTCGGAAAGGAATGGGGAAGGACGGGAAACCGACCATGCGCTGGTATAGCGGAGACGCGAGGAGGGTGGAATAATAATAATAATAAAATATTTAGTTTCGAAAGCGGCCGATTCGGGAGGGGGGCCTGCGAAGCAGGCCAGGCCGAGATCCTGGTCGCGTTTCTTTTTTTTTCGTCGTTTCGCGTCGGCAAGCAATTGACGTCACGTCCGGGTGCACACAGGATTGGCCCGCTTCTCCGTGCGCGTCTGCGTCCGCTTTTGAGGGAAAGGGTGGCAACGCGGCGGCGGACGTCGTCTGCTACTGCAGCGTAGCGGCGCTCTGTGTAAGGACACAAGCGCCCGTAGCGGCGGCGCTAGCAGCCTTCGAGCGCGACGCCCAAGAGCGCTTGCCGCGTCGGCGTGCCTGAGGGCGCTCCGATCCGATCGCGAGCTAAATTTAGCTCCTCCGCCGGGGAGTCGCTCGGCGAGAGGGAGGTCAGGGATGACGCGGGAAGCGGCGAAGATGGCGGAGTCCGGGGCTCCCGGAGTCGTCGGCGCCTGGGATGCTGCTGCGCTCCAGTGCACCAATGCGCCTACGCTCGTGACTCGACGAAAGGCCTGCGACGGGTGGCTTCTCCGCGCGGACCAGTAAGGAAAAAAAAAAGACAGAAGGAGGGGAAAAAAAGCGAAGACGGGCCTTGGTGTTGGTGCGTGCGTCGCGTGCTGCTGTTATTTTCCCTTCGTGCACTCGAAGGAAGAACGTGTCGTCGTCGCTCGCCTGGCAACCAGCGGCCGCCGGCTGCTGCCGCGGCAGCGGCGGTGCCGCCGTTAGGCCTAAGCGCGTTCGACATGGTGATGGCACTGGACGGCCTGACGCGGCTCTGCCCGTCAGTGCTCTTCGACTGGCGCCTGTACGCAGAGCGGGGTTGCCCCTCCTTCTTTCACAAGCATCGGGGTCGGCTTCGTGTGGACGACTGCGAGCTCGCCTTCCTCAAACAGGTAAAAAAAAAATTGTCGCTCCCCTCCCACCCTACTGACCCTGTACCGCCGCTTGCACCTACTATCCTGCTCGCGCGCAGATCAGGCTTCCCTAAGCTCTATACAGACGGACTCTATCTGCTATACATCATCAACTGCCTTCCGTGTGCCACTTCTTTCGATGTCATGGCCCGCCTGAGAAACTTAGTTTCAACTAGTTCCTATCCCGCTTAACAATATTTTTTACTGATTTTCTACGCACGAAACGATGCATGCATCAAGGGCATCCTTGTCAATAAATCTGCGGGATAAATTGTCGTGCATGCCTCAGTATCCCGGCCTGAACGAACAGTGTTCCTTGCGTTTCATTTCGATATATGTTGAAGCTCTCTCGCTGGTGTACCTTGAATCATTCGTGGAGGCTCACGTCGTGCCACGTATATGATTTCGTATGCTGCCGCCCCGTACGCCCATAAACGTCATTCGGTTTCGTGCACAAGTTGGAAGGCCGTGTGTTCGCCGGATTCGAGACGCAGTTCTGTTTTCTTGCGGAATGCATGTAAACACACGTTCGGTCCAGTGAAGTCAACGCGGAGCGATTTCCTTGTTTCGGCGTCAGCTCTAGGGGCAGTCGGTTAAATCATGTGATATATTGGAGAAGGCAAAAAAAAAAAGTAAGAGTTTTACCAAGGTACTCCGTTGTCATTTTACTACCAATGAAAGCGTTTTATGTTGTGTTCAAGCAGGGATCTTTTGTACCCCGACGGTTATTCACAAACCAACCTAATTCTTATCTCACATTTTCCTTATCGTTCTTCTGCTCTTAATGCATGATAAGTGCATAAAAGGAGTGAGCTGGATAAAAGATAACTGAGGTTGTTTGGTGAATGTTACCTTCATATTTGCTTATGAAGCACGTCAAGGAAACTGAAAACGATAAGTAATACGAGCGATATCGATGTATAGTAACTATAATAACGATAACGAGGGGTTCTTTGAGAGAGAGGAAAGATATAGCAGGAAGAATAACCTAAGCAAGTGAATGTTTTGCTTTCCTCCACGGCGGTGTGGAGGAAAGAAAACAAAAGACGATAAAGAAGAATGGCGTTATAAACATGCCACTCAAAACCAGACTGATACTCCTCTTAGCACATGATAATATTGTCAGCAGTAGGGTAGTTGTCGTTTGTTACAACTGCCGTAAAGTATTCGCAGCCCTCCGTTGTGGTGGCTTGTAACTTCGGCATTGTAACGTGAACGCTGCTCAGAAGCTTCTCCAACTTCACACAATTGTGTTTTTTTAGTCTAGAGCGACGTAAGTGCGAGCATGATGTAATGACGACGGAACACAAGTCTAGCAAAGGTGCATTAGTTTTATGTACGCTATCGAAATGTGCCATGGAGTTAACTCGCGTGCGCTTGGGGGGAGGGGGGTGCTCATGCAGTCGCTGCGTCTCGTGAAGTGGTTGCTGATAAGAAACCTAACTGGAGCTGAAATTAAAAAAAAAACTTTGTCCAGGCATACATGCAGTGTAATATTATTATACACTCCATACGAAAAGGATAAACTATGTTTTGAACTAAAATTGTGTAGAATCGTTCTGTCATTCTATAATCTGACCATTATGTCGTAGAGGAAACAGGCGCTGTGTACTGTTTTCACACGTCTCAACCAAGTCGTAAATTGCTCCAAATGATGGACTGTGCCTGGTAGGAAGCGTACCACTACTTTACCTTCAGCGAATACATGATTGAAAACGAGTGGCTGCTTAGCTCAAATCACTTTCTATTGCTTAGACTTCATGAATTCAACTGTCTCCTCTGCATGTATACATAATTTAAACATGACCGCCTCAACGTAAATTGCATGTGTTTCTCCTGCAAATCAAGTGTTGCCTCCCTTTGCGGGAGCCACAGAAAAAGAATAACGTCGGGTCCTTCCCGTGGGCTCACGACGTGGGTTATATGCACCTCGCGTTTTCCTTACCGACAGCAGCAGTTAAAATCCAGCGTTTATGTGTGCCGTGTCACGCATGACAGTCATGACCATCGACGTTATCTGGTCACCTCCTAGGCCTAAGCTTGGGATTTCAGCGACGTAAATTTAGCTGTCAGTGACTAAACTAAACACGCTCAGATGTATAGTCAAGGAACCATATCGTAGAAGTGGCATCAGCTTGGTCAATTAACTGGCTCGGCACAGTGATTACTGATGCTTTCTGGTGGTTCGTTTTCCATCTGAGTGTCAACAACTAGCGAATTGTAGCCTCTCTGAACTACCTACGTGTCACTGCGTCATCATTTGGCGGTGCAAATACACACTTCGGTTTTTGCCATTGATTGTCTTCGATATTTGATTCAGGGATGTGAAGATTAATTCATGTGTAAAGGTACGTCTAACTTAATTATGTGAAGGGCTTTTTACCGGTACAGCTGCAAAGATTATTTAGTTATGTTGCTCTTAATAAACGCAGACTGTCCTCTTCAAGGTAGGACCGGACTGAAAATTTATGGTTCAAAGAAAACGGGAGATGTAGTTGAGCGGCAATTGCGTAATCAGTGTACAGCGTACACTGTTATCAGTTCTTGTTACCCTTTCATCCAGTAAAGATGCTTTCACTATTATGATAAGGTTAATTAACCGTTACGCACAATCGCCGTATGAAGTGCATATATTCCGACTAATCAAAACATAGGTATACGTGCACTGGCTAATTTTGACGCAGTCACTGGTGTAGGTTGAAGGCTTGGTAGAGTTCGACACCCACCCAAAAATTTTGGTTTCTCATGTGTACGTTTTGCTTTAAAAAAAAATCTGGCTACGATGCTGCAAGCAGTAACACGTAAGTAGTTGGGGGCGGCTACGGTTATAGTTAAGGTCGGATAGAACTTTAGTTAGGAGTCCACAGCATTTCGTCCTCAAAAGCTGATGCACACAATGTCTGCACCAATGGACTCGCGCCCTGGAGTGACGTCATGAGCCGGACAACTGGTGACCCCGCCTTCGAAGAACATTTCTAAGTGCATAAGTTGGACTATTTCTTTATTCTCGGGGCCAATGTGCTTACGTCGTCCGGGTGGAGCTTCCTGCGGTCTTTTTAGGTTGTATCTGTTGTCAGCCTTAGTAAAAGGGAATGCTAGGAGAAATAATTAGTGACCACTGCAGTGCCGAACCAAGTTATTGAGTCTGTGGACCTTCTATAGAGCGCGAAGGCTAGAATGTGCCCCTAGATGTCTTTTTTTATTGAGACATTAATATATTAGTTATCAGAACTCAGAAGTGATGTTAAGAAAGAGAACGTTTCGCTCTAAAAACTTGTACTTGTGAATTTACCCAGTAGGGAAAATGTTCATTTTGTGTAATAAATGAGGTAACCTACGGACATTCTACCTAAAGAACGCTCAGGGGACACTCTTTGTGGTTCCTTAAGTGTATTGTAATGACTGTCACTTAAGTTCAGCAAAATTAACACAAATGAACAATTACTCTTTCACTCTGTGGGATCCAAACCCACAACTTCATAATTGCGCGTCCAATGATCTACCATTTCATCTACAATAAAGGGTGATCCCCCCTCCGCTTTGTTTTATATATTATATGCGCTACCTCTCGGAGTGTTGGCCAGCACCACTCTTAAGATTATTTTATTTAGATTATTTTTTTAGAAGCTATGAGTTTACGAACATCGCTAGCATGGACACTTTCTCCTATACTTTCTGACTTTATTGTAGCGTAGAGCGTCAGTTTGCCATAATTTTCAAACAGCGGACGCGTTTTGCAATGATTTTAGTGTGAATGGACTATTATAGTATGCTACCGCAGACCCGTTCTTAGAGCTTTCTTTGGAGGAAAATAAACACTTCCCATACCCCCTATTATGGTACTCCAACGCGTTCGTGAAATCTCCCTTATACACAGCGAATGTCGTTCTGAACTCGGTGACAAGGCTTTAAGAAAACTCAATTTCGGTCGCTTCGAGCAATAACGTTCTTGCTTGCCTTTCTGCGTAGAGGAGTAAAACCGAAAAGCTTGGGTCAGTTCACGTAAAAGCTGCACAAATGCGGATATTTGCCTTTCTGCCTTCGATTCTATTTGTAGTACCGCCCTATATCTTTATTACCTTCTTTTTTTTCGATTAATATTGTACTCCCTCGTGCGCGTGTTTTGCAGATTTCACCGTTTTCTGTTTCGTCGGCGTTCCGCTACGTCATCACTTTTCGTTTGCCTTTCGGGTTGAAACCACCGTAATGCGATTACCAAAGCAGCCGCCTGGCTTTTTAAAGAAACCTCGTTGTGGGCCTCAAAGGGGTTTCCTTTCATATGCGGGCTCTCTTATTCTCGCCTTCCAAGCTATTTTCTCGCCGACGCATTTCGCACGCGTTCGATCTTCGACGTTGCTAACAGAGGCGTTTTTTCCCTATGAATTCTCTTTCTTTCTCCACCTCGCCATTTTTCAACATCCACGCTTCGTGACGTGCACACTTTTGTTCCCGACGACGTATCTTTAATAAAATAATATTACTTACCGTGGTTTAACGTCCTAAAACCATCATTACGAAGAATGCCGTATACAGTGTAGGGCTCCGAAAATTTTGACCATCCGGGGTTCTATCTAACGTGCCTTCTAAATCTAAGTCCACGGACCTCAAACATTTTTTCCTTCATCCAAAATGCAGCCACCGTGGCTTTGATTCGATCCCGAAATATGCGGGTTAGCAGTGGAGCAATACCATCAGAACAGTCACCGGTGATGACATAGCGTTGCCCCGCAAAGATTACAAATGCGAACATTTATACCGTCATTGTGAACCTACCAAGTGGCATGACGAGGAATGGATGAACGAATTGGTCAGACTCGTGACTTCAGACAGTATTGTGACCTTATTTGCATAACTAATCTGTCTCCGATTTACCCAAAACCTGCGGGACTATTGCAGCTTAGTGTAAACGCACATTTGATATAAGGCTCTGCTACACGCATTACCAGTGTGCTTCTGACGAAATATTTTGCTCAATGTCGGCATGTAAATAGATCAGAATCCCGTTTAGAAACAGTACAAAAAAAGCACATAGGCAAACCTGTCCATTCTATCTATCTATCTATCTATCTATCTATCTATCTATCTATCTATCTATCTATCTATCTATCTATCCATCTATCCATCTATCCATCTATCTATCTATCTATCTATCTATCCATCTATCTATCTATCTATCTATCTATCTATCTATCTATCTATCTATCTATCTATCTATCTATCTATCTATCTATCTATCTATCTATCTGTCTGTCTGTCTGTCTGTCTGTCTGTCTGTCTGTCTGTCTCTCTGTCTGTCTGTCTGTCTGTCTGTCTGTCTGTCTGTCTGTCTCTCTGTCTGTCTGTCTGTCTGTCTGTCTGTCTGTCTGTCTGTCTGTCTGTCTGTCTGTCTGTCTGTCTGTCTGTCTTCAACCGCACCTATGTGTAGGGTAGTTAACCTGATATTTTTTTCTGCTCAGCCTTCCTGTTTATCCTTTCGTATATCTCTCTCATATTCTAGTATTTTTTTTTCTACTGGAAGCTCCTCGCGCCTCGTTACCCCGCTTGTTACTGCGGCCGACGCGGCCTTTCGTTTGTCTCGACTGGCTTGACAGCGTGTGATGATTCCCAGCGTGCTCATCAAGGCTGCGCGAGACAAAGCGGGACGGCCTCGCGCGTCCTGCCTGCAACGACTTCCTGACACGACCTATCATCGTCAGCGCTCACCCCCTCCTTCCTTCGTTTATATCGCAGCCAACCTGGTACATTTTCTTTTTGTGGTGTTATACGTACAGTGCCAAATCTCGGGACGGATTATGAGGAGCACGTAGCGTAGTGGGGGACTTCACATTAATTTTTTACCGCCTGCAGTTCTTTGAAGCACAACATAAATAACAGTCCACTAGTTTCCTTTCAACGCCTCCCCCCCTCCCAATCGTAACATGGCTGCCGTGAGTGGGGCTCAAACACGCGTTCTATATATAGCTTAGAAGCGCCGCCCCTTTACATATACTAGCTACCGCTACGATACATGTATGTTACATGTAACAACGTAATTGCTATATACAATATGTTATATTGAATTTGCGAATGCTTGTGTTACACATAACACAAGACAACGCAATAATACTTTAAGCCTGCACTACTGCGATTCCTCCCTTACTGCAAGAATGCTTCGCGTCCAAAGGCAGTGCTACTAACGGAACTTCCCCGCACATTTATGACTTGTCCTTACTTGTTTATCAATTGTTACCTTTATCGCCCTGTATGGCATTACACCAAGGGTTTTTTTTTTTGCTTTACTAAATACATGAAGAAGCGATAGTCTTTGTCGTGTTTCTTCCATGCTGGTTCAATACTCTTTTAGTGTTAGCCGTTAAAGGGTACCTTCTGTTTCTTTTATCACCAAACGTAACAAATGCTTCTGAAATATTATTTGACTTTTCATAGAACGTTTCCGTTTACAGCAATAACGAGCAAGTACCAATGATTGTGCGTGCGCTCATGCGGAAGTTTGAAGGTCCAGATGCGCCCAGGAAGCGCGAGTCGCACTGGCACAACGTATACGGCAGAGAAAAATTTCGTCCAGACGACGAAGGAACTCGGGGCCAGCAGTAGGCATCAACGTTAGAGTGACTGCACTGCGATGCGCTTGCTGTGCTTGTACACTCGCGCTGCCATCTAGCGGTTCTCAAACGAAAACCGAACAAGGAACGATATAAACACGGAAGAAAACGAAAGCCTTGAAAAAATGAACGGAAGTAAATGAGGAAGTCTGGCGTAAAAAAGGCAGGGTGCGTAATAACGAGGTTGGGCTACTAACGAGTTCGGCTGGGGAGATAAAAGTTGGGGAGGGAAGAAAACAAAAAGGAGCGAAGAAGGATGCTGGGTAGATGTACTCGCTCCTTATTCTCTTTCTCCGTATATATGTCCATACGTTCGTACATGTATCGAGCGTCGGAGGCGACCCGGGCTCTTCCTTGGCTGCGGAGGGTGAATGATTCCGATGAACTAAAGGGGGGCAATCAAAGTTGCATTAAGGAACGAACTAGAGCAGCATCTTTCTTTCTCTCTCTATTTTCATCTTGAAGGCCACAGCACATTCGTCAGTGGGCTGGATCACAGAAAGAAGAGAATTTAACGATATTTCACTCCAAGAGTCTTCAGGAAAACTGTGGAAGAGAAAGCGAATTCAAGGCAGAAATGATAACCAAGTTGCTTCTAGTTTGCTACCCTACGATGAGAAAAGAGGAAGTAGGCCAAGCGGAAGCAGGAAAGAGAGGGTGAACACGTGATGAGCGTGCACACATACCAGCGCTCATCGTAGACGTATATATGGTTACAAAGGGCAGTTTGCGTTAATAAGGAAGTGAGAAAATGTTACAATGATTGGTGGAACGAAACCACGATAGGACTACGAGGGACGCTGTAGTGGGGGGCTTCGAAAATTTCGACCACCTTGGATCTTTTAACGTGCGCTTGAATGTAAGTACGGGGCCCTCTAGTGTTCTGCCTTTTGCGAAGTTGGGTCGCGGCAGCCGGGATTCAAACCTGCGACCTTCGGGTTAGCACTTGAGCATTATAACCGCAATACCACTGTGGTGAGTGAGAGTGAAGATGGACGGATATATTGATATGGAAGGTTGAGGTGAAAGAGAGTATAAAGAGCGCGCGAAAATGACGATGTGAGAGTGGGAATATCGACAAGCCACATGTTCAAGACATACGAAGGAAGAAACAGATAACAAGCGCGAAACTTTAGGTTTCGATTATCAATCAATAGGTCGATTACGCTTTCAGCGCCACGGATTGATGTGGAAAACGTTGTGGAAAGTTCGACTCAGAAAATGTGACGTTGCATTCCAGTCGGCCTGGGCCAGTTTGTAAGAAGGTGCTCTGGGCGTTAATGCAACTGCGAGCGACTATTAGGCGTTCGACAGTTTCTACAAAGAAACACACATCCGGTTTGCATTGATGGATCTGACACTCAACAACATGCTCCGCGTGGTACAGCACTGTTGCATCGTTGCTGGAGAGGCTAGTTGGTACTCACCGCGAGGTTTTGACGAAATGCCCGAATACAAAATACACGGAGGTAAACAGGGGCAAGAAAGAACTGCCTGTTAATCTATCGCTCCTTTGTAGCGCCCTGCAGGGGTATTTCGTCAAAACATGGGGAGCCCATGTTCGGAGTCATCTTTTACGGCGTCCCTCATAACGTAGTATGAGTACGTAAAACTCCATGGAGTTTTACGTGCTGCAGATACTATAGATAGATAGTGCAGATAGGTTCTGCGGATAGGTATTGCAGATACGTATACTGCAGATACTATATCATTACTAGAAGTTCACGAGAAGAACCAATCTATTTTTAGTTCATTGCATACGTCACGTCCTACATCGTTTATCCTCGCTTGGTACGATCGTCAGTAAAAGCAGCAGTACTAGCATTTAAAAGCGGTGAGTTTTGTGTAGACAAGTTTGCTAAAGTAAATTACACAGAGACGTGCGAGCATCATCGCTACGTCACTGACTCAAAAAGTGCAAGTGCGATGCGGGGCAAGTTATCATATCGCTCAAATGGCACCTTGTCTCTTCATTATTATAGTACATGCATTTGCACACGTGTGGGGGGGGGGGGGGGAGTATGGATTTCGACGGGCCCCAATAGCACCACCCGTCCCGATCCGTTATCTCGGGTGGTTGCACGTCGTCGCGACAGTGTTTGCGTAACAGTGCCTGCGCCGACGGGAGTATACAGTCCCGAAAGAGATGATTGATCAACGCCATGTGTTGTAGACGCCCCTCGTGGGGTCTGCGTTTTACTTATTTTTTTTTTCACGCGGACTTGGTGGCGCAACGGTAGCGCGCCTGACTTTTTTTTTTTCAGAAAAGTAATACTAGCCACGACGCTCGCCGGATGAAATTTCGTGTTCGCCTCGAGACAGACAATCACTGATATAAACAAAAAAAAATTGCAGCATATACACGGAGTGAATGATGGAGAGTGGGGCGAAGAATTCGTCCGTCAATTCGTTCTTGCTTCCGTCCGTCAGTGTGACCGTCCATGCGTCCATCAGCCCGTCCGTGCGTGCGTCTGTTCGTGCGTCCGTCCCTGCGTTCGTCCATGCAGCCGCCCCTGCGTCCGTTCATGCGTCCATCCATGCATCTGTCTATGTGTCCGTTCATACATCTATTCAACGCTCCAAGTACCACCATCTCGCATCTTTTCATCATATATTCCCCATATAGAAGCACCGCCATCCAGCGGACATTCCAAGGACTTAACGAGAGGTGGCACACGCACACTTTCTTACGGCTTGCGCTTCGGGTCCACTTCCCACCTTTAACCACCTCGAGTTCATGGTATATACTAGTTCACTGTATTCATGGCACTGCGGCCGAACGCTCGCTAAACCTTTCGAAAACCAAGGAGGTTACGCCCAGCGAGTATAACGTAGCAAACTTTTTCAGTCGGACAGTGCTCAATGTACATGCCAATGGCTGCTAATGGGAAATGAGAGGCGGAGAATTCGGCTTTTACTTTCTTACAGCTTGCTCTTCGTCTCTACTTCCCACTTTTAACCACCTCGAGTTCATGGTATATATACTAATTTACTGTATTCATGGCACTACGGCTCAACGCTCGCTAAACCTTTCTAAGACCAAGAAGGTTACGCCCAGCGAGTATAACGTAGCAACCCTTTCTTGTCAGATAGTGCTCAATGTACATGCAAATGACTGCTAATGGTGAATGAGAGACAGGAGAAGTTGGCTTTTAGTTAACGCGCACGCTGCGAATTTTTTATTGTTCAACAACGCACAGGAGAAATCTCCCACCGACACCACCTTGCAGGTCACAACGTAAGACTGGTTAAGCACTACGACTACGACGAGGAACGAACGAGTGCCGCTTTAAGGAGCTTCGCCCCTGAAAGAAAAAAAAATATTGAATTTCTTGAAGTGGTATACCTGATGCTGACAGTGGTCGGTGCTAGCGAACGCCTTAGCTACTATACTTCTACTACCAATTGAGGATGATATCACTCCTACATCACAACTAGCATATCACAGCTAGGATAAATGAGTTGAGTAACAAGCGTAGAGCCACCGCTGCTTAAAAGGTGATGGTTTTTTTCTTAGTTATTTCGTTTTCGTCTTCGTTATGTTTTTATGCATAATGATACTTTTGTCCCTCTCTATACTTAGAGGCGTTATTTCTTTCATTCTAGCCCTTCAAATGTAAAATTCTAAGAACTTATTCAGCAGACCCCAGTTTTCTTCCTACAGAAGTACTTCTGCGATGCGTCTGGAGAGATGAGAAGACCGAGGTGAAGCGCAGTTTTGCCCTGTTATCACGATGACGTCATGAGCCGTGACATATCCGCTCTCGTGTATCTGTAACAGATGCAAAGGGTTAATGTGGGCTTGTTGGTAAATACTGAACTTCTGATAAACAGCATCCCGCCTGGACTAAGAAGGAAGAGACGGGACCAAGCGCGGATCATGTCCCTTTCTTATTTTCCCGTTGTAGCGCTGTTTACGACGTTCAGTATCTATAGCTGTCGTGCTATGTGAAACAAGCACGCCCGTTCAACTATTACACCCGTGGTGCGAGCATTGTATGAAATACGCCCGAGATACGCTCGGGAGAGTGTAGTTGCTCGTCGAATGGCGTCTTATCATTGAGCTTCCAAAAGATAATGTTGACCACGCGTTTTATCGCTGCATTTCTCGCTCGAAAACCTTTCGCATGGGGATCGAATACCGGCTGCTGTGGCAGCATCTTTCATGGAGGTGAAAATGCTGTAGCCAGTGTGCACAGATTTGGGTGCACGTTAAAAAACCCCAGGTGTTCGAAATTTCCGGAGCCCTCCACTACAGCGTCTCTCATAATCATGTGGTGGTTTTGGGACGTTATAGACCCCACATATCAATAAAAATCACCTTTCACGTGAATACTATTTGCTTCCCACGTGTTACTGAATTTCAGACAACGTTGTAATTAGGGAAGGGCGAAGATAGCATTGTGTCGGCCAACTCCTGTAACGGTGACGTGCAAGCTTTTACGAAAAACCACACGTTGCGTTTGTGACAGCTAGTCGCCCGCGACGCAAGCGGCTTAATCTCTGAATTAAAACAGGGGGGGGGGGGGGATTGAACGAAAACGAAGATACGCATGTTCGCGGTTACAGTCGGCGCAATGGTGCGTTGCGTATAATCAGTGTCCTTGTAGCGTGACTGTCAACGCTGACTAAATGCGCGCGGACAAGTTGACTGCTGCCGATGCTTGCGCCCTCTAGGGTTGATCGCGCGCAAAAAAAAAAAATGGACGCTAAACGAAAGCAGCGACAGGCACCAGATGTTGCGCCGAGTAAGTTTTCGTCTGTTTTTTTTTTGTGTGTGTGTCTGTGTATGTGTTCTTCGTTCTTTTTTTTTCTTTTGTTAACCTTTTCCGCAAGAGCGGTCTGGTAATTAACCGGACAGAGAGAGTGGCTTCCTTCATTATCTCTTTTTTTTTGTTCTTCCCCTCAGTTAATTAGGTTTGGGATGCTCGCCCCATTTGTTATTTGTCTCTCTTTCTCATCTCCATCTTGTCGCAGCCGGCTTTTGATTCTAGCAGCCACAGAAAAATAAATAAATAAAAAGTCGCAGCTTTTGAAGCGCTCCGAGCAGCTGAATGTTTTCAGATCGGCGAACTATACGCTGCCGAATTGGGAAGCTTGTATTTTATTTTTAGATATCTTAATGTCTTCGGTTCCTCCACTCCCTTTATTATTATTATCTTTTTTTCATATCCGAAATTTCTCCGTTAGAATCTTAAAACTGACGGTGCCTCATCCAAACGACACGAGAGAGAGGATGTTCGTAGTAATCTAAAAAAACAACTCGAAAGAGGCTAATTAAACTTCGTTGCTTTCTCTCGGGGAAATACTCCTTCTAACTTCGGCGATTCTCATTACGGAAAACAGCTTTCTACTTCGTTTAGCTTTTTTTTTTCTTTCATGCGTAAAGAAACATTAAGACATTTAAAAATGAATATTCCTAGGTGGGAGTTTCCTTTTATGTAATTGCGTCTTCTTGTCGCATACGTACACTGTTCTGTGTGGAATGATCTCCGGCAGTGCGTTTTGTCTTACTCATTTACTTAGACCGTGGCCTCTGAGATTAGCTCCCGGCAGCGGCTAATCGGGGTGGCCATCCATGCACACTGACTACAATACATCAGATAATGGATGACTCACCGCGGTGGTCTAGTGGCTAAGGCACTCGGCTGCTGACCCGCAGTTCACGGCACCGAATACCGGCCGCCGCGGCCGCATTATCGATGGAGGTGAAAATGCTTGATGGCCATGTGCTTTGATTTAGGCACACCTTAAAGAACCCCAGGTGGTCGAAATTTCCGGAACCCTTCACTACGGCGTCTCTCATAGCCATATGGCGGTTTTTGGGACGTAAACAATACAAATTATTATCAAACCGTGCGTGGAAGTGTTCTCGCCTTGCCGTGTTTCCGAAGCGATGCAAATGAACAAACACTAATAACAAATTTCTTTTTTTGTCTCTCATGTGGCTAAAAAGGCTTTTAAGCAGACTCTATCGCTGTCAATGATTCGGATTTACTATGCACTCCACAAAACAAAACAAAAACACTCCTTTGACACCTTTTCTATTTTTTGAGAGTCCTGGCTTGCCACTCTCATATGACTTTCCTAAAGAGGCACTCTGACTATCTTGTGAGTCACACGACTCTAAGAATAAAGTGTGGTGACACCCCAAAGAAAGGGCCCGCCGCGGTGGTCTAGTGGCGAAGATATACTCTGCTGCTGACCCGCAGGTCGCGGGATCGAATCTCGGCTTCAGCAGCTGCATTTCCAATGGAGGCGGAAATGTTGTAGGCCCATGTGCTCTGATTTGGGCGCATGTTAAAAAACCCCTGGTGGTCTAAATTTCCGGAGCCCCCTACTACGGCGTCTCTCATAATCATATGCTGGTTTCGGGACGTTAAACTCCACATATCAATCAATCAACCCCCAAGGAAAGTTCACGTGGGTTTTTAAAGAGAGTCCTAAAGTGGTAAATCAGAACGCTCAAAAAAGAGTCGCATGAATTTTTTTAGAGTGTTGATAAAGTTTAGGTTAGCGAACCGGACATTTGTTCTTTACAACCTCCCTACCTTTTCTTTCTGTCGTCTCTTTCTCTCTCTCTGTCCACTAAGAAAGTTTTCAAAGAGATGTTTATCTCTGGTGGTAGGTGGCTTTCGCTGACGCCGGTCGAACTTATTTTCCTGTCATAAAGAGGTGCCCGTCCAAACTTGCTAGCCTCTTTTCTTTTCTTTTCTATCGCTAAGCTTTTCGTTTTCGTCAGATCTTTCTAGCCCTGCCCTGAGGACGTCGTTCTCGTAAAAGCTGATTTTATCTCGTTCATTTATTTAAGTACACCCGCGGGGAAACTTTTTAAACAGGTTGCAGTCTTTATAGCCCTTAGGCTATGAGCATTTTTAACCCTCGATGTGTGACCAGCGCCGTGTCATTGATGAAAAGAACCGATCCATCAATGATGCTCTCAGTACTGCGTTTTGAGTCAAAAGGTAATGCGGCACCCGCGGGTCTTTTCTATATAGCCAGATTTCCTCTACGTTTCCTTTATACTAGCGTAATCTCTCGCTGAAAGAACCCGGCATACCACAGCCGAACGTCCGTGATGTGATGCGCCCTCGAAGAGCTAATGGTTGTATATCGTGACGCACTATCTGATACCCGAAGTCATGGAAGAGAATAATCCTCATTTGCATTTGCCCCTTTCGCGTTTTCTTCTTTCGATGCGCTCTTTCCTTTTTTTTCTGTTTCTTTGGAGCTTTCCTTTTTGCTCCTCATTCAGTCTGCTGACCGGTGCGTTTTTCGTTAACACGCAGCCTGAAATGTCGTCGGTCAATGACCTCATTGGATGGAGCAATATTGACGCAATAGGTAGGAAAACATCTAATGTAGTTTGGGTATGAAAAAAAAATCCAGCGCGTTGCTGTCGCGCAGGCCCTTTATGTACTAAGGGCCACGTTGAGAGATCAGATTTGATATGCTTTATTCAAAGAGGTTTTTTCTATAGGTTCGTGTGTGTGTGTGTGTGTGTGTGTGTGTGTGTGTGTGTGTGTGTGTGTGTGTGTGTGTGTGTGTGTGTGTGTGTGTGTGTGTGTGTGTGTGTGTGTGTGTGTGTGCACGCGTACGTGCGCGCGCGAAAATTACGCGTTGTATTTGACCTAAAATTACTGCGTATACAAATCTCATTGAGAAGAAACTCAGTTTCACAAGTATGCAATACCAAACGCAGTGTCCCCATATGGCCTGAGTTAGTAGTTCTTAGGATCGATCTATCTATCTATCTATATCGATTTCAATCTCTCTCTCTCTCTCTCTCTCTCTCTGTCTATATATATATATATATATATATATATATATAGAGAGAGAGAGAGAGAGAGAGAGAGAGAGAGAGACAGACAGACAGACATGGAATCACCGCTGTACCCTTGTTTACGACACAGCTCGTCCTGTGCCACGAAGTGTTCTCATACAAAATCACCTGCCGTCTTCGTCTTTTTGCGCTAACCGAATCGGTGTGCGATCTGATTTTATAACTAGACTACGCACATACAAGCGGCTGGAGTCATATCATTTCTCTTTTAACTAAGCTATCAAAAACGTCCCCTCTTCCCCTAGCACATTATATGGTGGTTTATAACAAATACCACGTCATCTATTCCTCAAGGCATTACGGCTGTAATTTGGCTGTTGTTTGTCCGATGTTATGAAACGCCAAGCAAGAAATCCTCAAGCTCAGTGCGCACGTATGACCGATTTGCCCGTCGCCTGAGCGTTCACCGACCTTTGATCCGCAAGCTTGGATGGTGCACCTCCAAGATTACAATGAACGAACCCACAGAAAGGAGTCAAAAGTACCCAACTTTGGGTGTAACGGTACCTTCTAAGCTTTCCCCTTTCTCCCATCGTCGTCCTGTTGTCCCTTAATCTGCGACTAATTGCGTCTTACGTCTTAAACGGCCAATGGTCCGTTCTGGTGTAAGTGCGTCTTACCGGCGTCGTGTCATCGACTGCTTCATACTGGCCGAGTGAACAAAGCTGTGTGCTTAGTGGGAACAATTGATTGAGAAGAAGAAGAGAGGAAGCGGTATGTTGCTCGCAGGAAGCGGTATGACGCATAAGGCGCGCGTTCAAGCATGTGCTACTTCTTTGTGTGCAATCGTTTCGCAAAGCTCTAGACCAGTCATGGAGAAAGTGTTGATGTTTTGATAGCCCTGTCTCGCCCTGTTATTCAGTTATAATATGATTGGGTTGGCGATGGGTTAGTGGTATACGTTCAATTGACTCGTTACCTTAACAGCCTCTAGAATGTTCTGGTGTCCATAAGGCTCGACCTTTGGCCCTAATCTCGCAGAATTCAATGCCGACTGCGGTGGCGAAATTTCAAGAGAGGAGAAATTCTAGAGGTCCATGTATAGTTAATCGAATTTCGCTTTACGTGGAGGAAACCGTGACCTAAATATGCAGAACCCTGCATACAGCGTCCATCGTACTGATATTGTAATTTTGGAGCTTCAAGTTCTACCGATTAATTTATTATTAGTACCTCATAGGGATCGGAGTTTTTCAATAGTCATGAGAGTAAGTACGGCAGCTTTCACATTTACTCAGACATTTCTTTTTTCACTTTAACACTCCTACAATTAGGCGTAGTAAAATAAAGAAGAGCAGTTTCTTCAACAAGAGTTGAACCCTTAATCAGCATTCTTGTCACATTAGGATGGTACCCCCACAGTACATTTTTTCCCCTCTGTCAATCTAAGGACATCGGGAGAGGGTTAATCACTTGTATTTAACGTTCCTGGTTAGTGGCGATCATGCCTGGCTTTACCGGCGAATTTCCTAAGATAGACATACCGCCGGAGTGGCAATTATAGCATGCTCGTTACCTTATGAATACTCTGAGATAAATTATGCTTTCGCTTAGCTGCTCCTTAAAGGAGCCGAGCTTCGGCGACCCGTAATGAGCATCGCCGAGCGACGCTGTGGGTACGCCGGAAACGCCGCCCATTTGGGTGCGCTCGGGGAATTTTCCGGGAGACTTTCTCTTTGAAGGCGCCCGGTAGGCTGGTTTTTACAGGGCTATGCTTAGCCAACCTCATTAGCTTCTGATTCGGCATCTGTAGGTAACCCTCTTGCGATCGGAGCTTGCGTATAGGTTACGAATATTGTTTTTTTCGCTACTGTATAGCATAGTCTGGCAACAAAGGGAAACAGCACCGGTCGGTGATTGGCCGTTGATCTGCCGCGTATCGTTAAGGCTAGGCCTATGCAGTCGAGAGATGAGGCTGTTTCACCACAACCAACTCTAAGGAACACGCATCTCAGGTTTTTATGGGCAATCTCTATATATGGCCAGCTTCTGGCGTATAACGTACGCGATCAAAATGATGTGCAGAACGACACTTCTTTTGCGTGTATTCATATCACTTCGTATGTAAAGTGCTTTATCCTATGGCCAACGCCGACGCCTCTTTCACAAGTGTCGTGATACTCGGCGTCCGCCATGGCGCATCAGTGGTCACGGCGTCCACCTGATGACCCGAAAATTGCGGGTACGATCCCGGCACGGCGGTCGCATTTAGGTGGAGACGAAATGGTGGAAGCTTGTGTACTGTGCGGTGTCAGTGCATGGTAAAGAACATGCATGCTCGTAGTTTCCAGAGCCCTTCACTACGGCGTTATTCATAATCATATCTTGGTTTCGGAAATTTAAAACCCCAGATATTTTATTATACAAGGAGTTTTAAAAAATGTGAGCACTATTACTGAAGAATCACACAAAAGATGAATCTGCGTGCTGTCTGTGGCTTTCTCTTTACTGCCGCAGAAGGCATCTTCAGATGCGTTCATGTGTTAATTACGGCAGTTATTATAGAAATTAAGACAATTACCTTTTTAACCAGTAAAATTTAGTCCAGTCAAATGAGCGAATTCAATTACTCCCTGCGAATCGTCCGCAGCCACTTCAATATCTTTGAAAGATGGCCCCTGGTAATCACCGTGGAGCGATGAGTTCCGGCTAATTCAGCAGGCGAAACTGAAACCGACGCACAAAACAGCGCATCTACCATTCACTTTGAAAACGCCCTCAATGACGACACTGTTACTCTCGCCGTTATCAGCTATCAATCTGCATACTTCGTTTCGTGGCAGCTGTTTCCTGACGCGTGGCCGCTTATCGACGCTCGCTTATTCTCTTCCTCCGATGCGAAGGAAACAGTGTAGTAATTTTGGGTGTTTTATGTGGAATATAGTGCGTCCTTCATTAGGCACCGTTTGATTCCACTCCCATAATTCAGGAACTTGCTTCCCCTAAAACACACGTCTACAATCGATTTATGATAATTAACGGCGTTGGAGTCGTTAACGCGCAAAGGTCTTTCCCTAAGTGCGTGAAATTACTAAGAAAAAAAAATAATAGCATTTGAAGAGATTTGATCGTTCTATAAAACTGCGATATGATTATTAGGGACACCGTAGATAAGGACTTCGAAAATTTCGCCATCAGGCGTTCTTTAACGTGCACCTAAATCGTAATACACGGGTCTCGAGCATTCTCGCGTCTAACTAAAATGTGGTCGCTGCGATCGGCATTCAATCCCACTATTTATGGGTCAGCAGTCGAGAACAAGTCACTAGACTACCATGACGGGTTAAGGAAGTGAGTGGTCGTAAAAAAATGCAGTATAACTGACGTTTTTAGAATGAACGCTGTCATCTTATTGCATCAACGCCTCACACGCCTATTTATGTGTCCGATTGAAACCATCTGAAAATACAATAAATATTCATTTATTTATTTATTTATCATACCTATACGCTGTTAGAAAGCACTTATTCAATGACGTAAGCCTTTCTTTTTAACAAATAAAGTCTAACTACGAGTACAGGATGACGTAAAAAGTTGGAGCATTAAAAATCTAGTGTACCGTGATAAGTCAATTGAGTGAAAGGGAGAATAACTGATAAAATAGAGATACCGTAAAAAACAAAACGAAGGCAGTTCTAAAGAAGCTTGAAGTTCGAAGGTTCTAAGGGGATATTGTGTTAATGGAGCATTTCGCGTTTAGCTCAGTTTCGGGTTAACTCTATACCGACACGCAAACGCGGTTGGAACAGCCGGAGTTCGAACTTTTTTTTTGCACGATTTCACCACGTCTGCCTCATTAAATCTAGCGAAGCCGTATGAGTGCGGTTTTGTTTTTTTTTTTCATTCTATCGCAAAGGTCGTCATGTGTGACTTCCACGAGTGCTTTACGCTTTAAATCAGAACTTGTTTCGTGGGTAATGACTCATGGCAACCAAACTAATTTTCGTATTAGCTGGGCTTTTTAGGGGCAGCGGAGCATAGTCGTTCTGAAACCACGACACCATTATGAGGCTCGCTTTAGTGGGGGGCTCCGGTAGTTATGACCACCTGGGCTGTTTCTTTTTACACCCAATTAAATTTGCCCATGCCTGTTGCATATCGCCTTCATTGAAATTTGATTAGGATTGAGCCTGCTATTTTCGGGCCAGCAGCCATGCACCGTAACCAGTGTACCAGAACACTAGCTGCACCGAACAAATATATGGCTCTATCACGTCACGCGAAATATCGTTTATAAGAATGCAGGAAGCTCACTGTAAAACGTGAAGTCGACAGAAAGGGTATCGTCAAATGTTTTTTGCTGGTGACGCTAGCTTTATACAATATCTCCGGGGTCACAAATATAAGTGAACGCTCTGCAAGAAATGAGAGGATTTAGTTTGATTATTCGATCGATCGATTAACTTACTAATCAAAAATCAATCAATAAATTAGTCCAGTTAATGAATAGATTAGCTGATTGATCGATAAGTTAGCTTGGCTTGCAACAAGATTAAGTCCTTAGGACTCACGCAGGCATCAAGTTATTAAACGATGATAAATAGAACTCCGCCTATAGCTGAAAATACAAGCTAAAATGGGAAAAAAATATAGAAGCAAGAAACCAGAACAATATGGCTAAACACGTTAGCAGAACACAATAAATATACAAGGCCAACGAATATAAAAACATTAAACAAGAAGTCACAATGCACAGAACAACAACAACAACAACAACAACAACAACAACAACAACAACAACAACAATAATAATAATAATAATAATAGTAATAATAATAATAATAATAATAATAATAATAATAATAATAATAATAATAATAATAATAATAATGCATAATAATTATCATCAAACTTTGTTTTCATATTCATATCAACCTTGCCCGACAACTCTATCCACACCCTCTTCACGCCTTTCAAAAACTGCACTAGCACATACATTTCAGAAGTGATGCTATCCTACGTGGGACGGGGGTGAGCACTTTCATATATGCCATTGTATTTCGTAAGATCGCTTATGCATATGTACCACATGGCCTTCAGCTGCGAATTCCGGTGGGAATAGTGTCCTACATTCTTAGACAAGTTTAAATGTCATTAAAGTTTAGTAAGCGGATTGCAGCATACTTCGTTGCAACTTCCTCTATAACAAACCTACAATGTCAAATGAAGATTATAATAGTTTGTCTAATACAGCGGCATCTAGGTTTTGTCGTAATTGTGCGGAAGCAGGAACAGTAACACATAATCTCGTGTTTTTTTTTCTCCAAACTTTCTTTTTTCAATTTTGTAAAGCGTGCTTCACCTTTTCACTTATATTACTGCAAAAAAGCCAACCTGTGCATAGTCTCAAGAAATATTGTATTTCAAACATTTACTGTCTACGTGCAAACTAAGAAAGGCTAACGTCACATAGCTAACGAATGAAGATCCGGGGCAACATAAAGCTCTTATTATATGAACGAATTATGATCCCACGTGGGTTAATATGACGACTGAGTGTTTAGACTACTTCGCATGGTTTTATCTTGTACGTATCGGAACTACAAAACTAGACGTATATATTTTTTTTTCATTTAAATGACCTCAGCTTACGAAAAAATTTGGATAAAAGGAATATTAGCACCTAGTCTTACCATTTTTTTTAATGAACATTCGCCTAATGGTCCTGTAGAGGGTGCTTCGCCATTCAAAGGATATTATGGCGGAAAAGCCAACCTAAGCAGATTTAGATTGACTGTGTACATTGGCCAGTTTCGATGTTTACCTGAAATACATCATTTGCGCTTTGGCTGTAAATGCGAAGTAGTCACGTTAGCATTAATTCTAATTACCCCGAAATATCTTTTTTCGTTTATGTGATGAACACCTCTGTGGAGACCAAGCCTTTCATTTTCAAACGACGTATGTTTCATCACAAAACGTGTCCACAAGCGTTCGATATAACGCGTTCGTTTTTCTGCTCCATTGGCTATAATAATGATTGTAAGGGCATATTACAGTAGCCACGTAGCTCTACACGTATCACTATTGCATATTTATTGACCACGCGCACAAAACAACGCCCGATGTAAGCCTTTGTTATGACCTTATCCGTCACGCTGATTACGAAGACTCAAACAGGGTTAACGTGGTATTTTAATATTCGTGTGATTCAAAGCGAGATTACACGAGACAGGTACGTGCATAAATAACCGCGGTTGTTCTTTACGACGCTTCGCTGCGCAGAACCACCCAACCTCCCTGGCCACGCCAGGTAGCACCGACCCGTTACACAGCCATTCCACGAATGTCCTGCGACGCCCGATTACAAAAACGGCCTTTGCATAAACAACCTCGTGTACGCCATCACGAAAAGCTTCCTTCTTTCTTCCTTTCAGGCACAGCCGCATTAAACATGACCAAGCAAAGTGCGTGCCCAAAGAAAATGACCCCGTTAACCCTTCGGGAATGAGGCGAGCAGAATTTAAAGCAGGCTCGTCTCTGGGACGGGGGGAAGGCGCTAACGTCGTATGCTAGGCAGTGTTGCAGGTTGTTACGATGTTTCCAAAGTAGCAGTACGTACAAGTTAACTTTGCTGTTTCCTGCTTCATGTGTGCTTCGCAGTTTACTGAAATCCTCAGTTATGGTCGCGTGTTGCTGGAGCTGACGCATTGTTTTTTTTATATTTCATCGCCGCGGAAAATGATTGTTATTTATTTTATTCTTTCTCGGTTTTACAGTACTTTAGTTCCTTTCTTCCCATGTTTTCTTTTTCTCATTTTATTTCTAAATATAGCACACCACCTGAAAGCTCAAATAAAGCGAGGGTCCCATCTGGTGCTATCGTTAGAGCGTTTGCTTTATTCGTGCTGTTCTTTATTTAATGGACTCCATGGCATGCGTTGTCATTTTGCAGGAGAGCGTTATTTCTGCCGCTGCGCGTGGTTCCCATTTTGTTTTGGCAAATTGCTCGCATTACTCTATGCACGACCTGTGTTCGCTCATTTCCTTGCTCGGCGTTGGGTGTATAAAATGGCTGTTTCAAAAAAAAAAACAGCGAGGTTAGACGCCGTAGAGCTCCTGCGTCTCTTAATAACGAGTCAAGCTTTCGTAAGCGCGCGTCATTCTGCTTTCTTTTGCGACTACGCTGGGCTTTCCTTGCTTTGCTGAAACTCGCCTACGCGGATGAGTTTGTTTTTATGTGGGCAGATTTCTCCGGTGAGAATGACTCTTCTGGCTTCCCTTTTATCTGGCTGTAACTACGAAAAATTTGACAATTCGTATTGAAAGATTTCGTTCAAGTCGATGGCTGTTCGTTGTCACTTTTAGTCACGCCATCTTCGCACGACGACGCAACGAATATCTGAAAAAAAAATGTATTCGAGTGATGATGGTTAAAAAAAGGTTTAAAGCGTAATGCTGAATGTAGGTGCGACCATTAGCTAAGGCCACTAGAATGCGAAACAAATGCATGCAAGAAGTGCACTTCTGAGTTTAACTAGGCGTTTGGTGAGTTACAGTATAGCACTGTGGTTATTGTTGCATCGTATCTCACCGCATCATCATTCTGTAGCATTTATTGAGTTCTTACAATATTAGAGCCGATCATCCTTAACAGGCATATATAGCTAATTGAATCATTATTGTAGTTCAAGTTGCCATTGTGTATTCATTAGACCATATTAGCGCACGTCGCTGCACATCAACCAAGAAACTCAGTCGTTTTTATTTATTTATTTATTTATTTATTTATTTATTTATTTATTATTTATTATTTATTTATTATATGTTTATTTATTTATTTATTTATTTATTATTTATTTATTTATATTTTAATACTTCATGCCATTCTATCTGTCTCTACACTTCTTCCTGTCTCTCAGTGCTCAATCCCTTCCCCTCACAGAGCAAGAAGTTAGTTATTTGTATACACTAGATAAGTTCCATGCTTTTCAATAGAATTCTCTCTCTCAATACTCAGGATGCTATAAGGAAGGTGTCGAAGTTTGAAGACTTTTAGCAAATTGATTTGTACTCTTTGACTGAAGACGCCCCGCCGCGGTGGTCTAGTGGCTAAGGTACTCGGCTGCTGACCCGCAGGTCGCGGGTTCAAATCCCGGCTGCGGTGGCTGCTTTTCCGATGGGGACGGAAATGTTGTAGGCACGAGTGCTCAGATTTGGGTGCACGTTAAAGAACCCCAGGTGGTCGAAATTTCCGGAGCCCTCCACTACGGCGTTTCTCATAATCATATGGTGGTTTTGGGACGTTAAACCCCACATATTTATTAATCAATTTCTGACTGAAGACGCCCTGTTTAAAATTCGGGGCCAGATTACCCTCTTCGGAATCTTATTTAACATGGCATGGCTTGTGCTTAATATTCGTGGAAATGTATCCTCCCCTGTAGCTTATTTGACGTGGCGTGGTTATTCTTAAAAAAATGAGGTAAATTACCTTCCCCGGAATTTTACTTGGCTTGGCGTAACCGCGCCTACACTTTGCGGTTGAGTACCCTCCCCATAAGTTTACGTGGCGAAGTACCCTTCTCAGGGGCTTATCTGACATAGCGCGGTAGCAAAATGCCATACCCAGGAGCTTATTTGACATGGCATGGCTATTAATGTCTGAGGCAAAATAATCTCCTTAAAAGCCTATATGTAATGGCGTGCGCATGTTTAGTATTTGTGGCAAAGAACTTTCCCCAAAAACCTGTGTGATACGGTGCGGTTATGCTCAACATATGCGGCAAAGTGTCCTCGTAAGTAGCTTATGTAGCATGAATTGACCAAGCCGTCGCAAAGCGCCCTGCTATGTGGGTATGAGAGTGGAGTGACTGGGGTTTTAGGTTACGGTCTTCGATGGAGCCGCAAACATTTAATATCCGCACTCAATTTTCGGGAGATGCGATGAGGTTTAATCTCTGGCAACAAGGCCAAAAGAAACCGCGTAAGATGCCTTGGGCAGGCGCTGACCATCACGATAATTTTGAACTCTAAACGTTTTGCGGTAATAATGACATTCTATCGCTTCTCATAAGACGAAGTTTGGCTGTAGAAACTGTCATACTGCCGATCAAAGAACGGCCGAGTTTATAAAGTTCGAGTTCTCAAGAAATAAGCAAGCAGTCCGCGAGAAACCAGGGACCCGAACTACGTCAATGCTGCCCACTGCGACTGATGTATTTTGAGTTTTTAGGAAGCACCACCGTCCCACTGCGAAGTCACGTCGTCTCTGTAGCTTTCCTTACCATTTTTTTCTCGATTCATTTTTTTATTTCTTAGCGACCTGCAGAAATGTCTCAACACTCCGACATAAAAGTACGGTTTAAAAAATAAACTCTAAGGTGCTTATTCTAGAAGCCGACCTTTGCGCCGACACAACAGCATAGAAAAAAAAAGTGGAAGCAATTTTGGGCAAGTGTATGGGTTTGCTGGTGGCTCGAATCTAGCCAGCCATCGAGGGGTTGAGAAAGTGCGGTGAAAAGGTTAGCGAGAAGGAAAGTCGGAAAGGGTCGGCTGAAGGGAAGCGGCTGGTGCCCGGGTTTTGTGAATTCTCTATCTGAACCCCGGCGGACGTCACTCCTGTTGCTGTCGTAGAGGGCCTCACCGTCCGATCTCCGTTGCGATTAAGGAACCAGGTCGCAGAGGGGTGAGAGGTCAACTAAAAGCAAAAAGAAAATGCGCCGCGGTGGTGTGCGTGCAGAGTGATTGGAAAGAAAAGGAAGGGGGTCTGATCGCGCGCGCCGCAACACAAAAGCGAGGAAGGTGCTGCCACGTTGGGAGGTGCGGGAGAGGGAGCGCGAAAAGAAATTGTGAGGCGGGCGAGCGGTGACGGCGTTGTGCTGGCCTGTCGCCATGGCAACGGCTGCTGTGACGCGCGCGTCTTGCCCGTGCCACTTGTCCGGTGGAGTAGTACGCTTCTACCCACCCTCCTTCGGAGCAGCAGCCGCCGTCACTTGCCGCTTCCCTTTTCCCCAATTCCCCGCCATCTCTTCCCGCGCGTCCGTTTTCCTTCTCTCCTCTTGACCTGTCTCTCCTCTCCCAGCATTCGCCCAGCGCCGTTCCTCATCCTCTCCCAAGTGTGCCACTCCGCTCTTCTCATTATCGTGCGCTTTGCGTTCTTTCCGAGCTTTCCTCTCTCTCTCACCATTTTATCCCGAAAAAACAGCTTCCCCAGATTTTTCTTCATCTACCCCTTCCTCTTCCGCAACCAGCCCAGTTTGTGGACCTTAACGATAAGCTGCCGGAGCGCCGGGTTCCTTTGCTTTAGCCGTCTCAGATGCTATCTTTTTCCTTCCGAGGGGAAAACGGGGGACGCGGAGCTGTCGCGTTTTTCTTCTTGTATTGCGTTTCCCCTTCTCGATTCAGAACATGGCGGTGATGACGACAAACAAAGAGTGAACGGAGAATAGGGGAGAGTGCTATGACGTCAGCGCTGAACTTCTGCTCTAGTCTGGGCCGTCGTCCCCTTTTGCCAGGCTTGGTTTAAACGCGTGACCTGGTTTCTCTCTTGTCCGCTGATGCGTTTGCTTACTTCATGTGTCTTTTGCTTTCCGGCGGAATTGCCCTCTTTTTCTTTGTGCCAATGTTTCAGGGCTATATATAGCTCCCGAACTGAATGAAACTGTTTCGGAGTTCGGGAACTGGGTTCGCAAAGCTTATCTTGCAAAATGATGTGTTCTGATGGGCTTACCATTTGCACGCTACTTCGTGTTAGGATGACGATAAACGACATGACGCAGTGATACGCTAGTTTTTCCCGCGTAAAATAAGTTCCTCTAGGTCACCATGTTTCATAAATGCAAACAATGAGCAGTGATGTAGGGGAAGTTTGATCGGAACGTTGCTGAGAATGACTTAAGTCCAACAAGATGACCACTCAATGTTCATCACTTAGGACCGATGGACCGCGAAAGCATCCTCGTTCAGAAATTCCTGCAACTACCTTCTCTCTAACGAAGACATTGTTTTTGTGCAATGTTTAAACGCAGCTGATTCGGCCACGGTGTGTCATTTCACATAACGGTGCTCCACCATCCGCCCTATTCTTAATGAGGCAAAAGTATATGGAATAGTTTTACATAATGCAAACCGAGACACGATTGAATTCAGCAAAGCAATTGCGTCTAGAAAGAAAAATTGGTTGACTGTCCGTTAAGGAGCTAACGTTTTCGGAAAGTCACAGATGCCATAGGCGTTAAGCAATAGCTGTAAGGAAAAGTGGGCGTTAGTAAGGCGGGGCTGATATACCTAAATATTTTATTGGTTTTGTTATTTTGGTTTGCGATTTAGTCTTATCGTATGTGAATAGGAAATGTTTCATCTTCCAGTATATATTTCGCAGCTTTCTGATTAAACCTTTCAGTTGGTAATGAGCGCTTGTCCCTTTCTTTCCTGTCACTGTCTTCGTATCGCGCTCGTATTTCAAGCTGTCTTTAATCACCAACTCGCCCAATCAACCGTTTTGACTCTCCGACCAATTACTCTCTTTCCACGAAATAGTGAAGCACTATCAGCTTGGGCACAGGAAATGTCCTCTCCAACACCCAAAGCTCACTACACCCCAATCTTTCACGTTGAGAATGTAACAAACGGGACCTTTGCCGCCGAGAGGAAAGTTCAGCCACTTGGCTCCGGGCATCGAACCAAACTGCCCCAAGTGCAATGGTCGTCAGCACCCACGATCTCGCTCGTTAGCACCCAGGCATGTGTTGCGTTAGAACACGCCTCTTCTAATAAAAATAGGGGACTTGGAGAAAGTCCTCAAAAGGGGCGATCCCCAGGAACGACCGAAGCCGTACAAAAGGGCCCGCTAACGGGTGCGAAGGACCATGGTCTCCCGGGCCCAACGTTGGAACAGCCCCGCGACTGCGACGTCACGGATTAGCTTCCAATCTCGCATCCGCGAGTGGGTGTGGAAGGGCAGCGCCCACTCGCCAATCCATCACGTCACGCTTTTCCGCGGGAGGTTTCGCACCCGCGTGAATGTTCCTTTAGGACCTCAATAAACTTTGTTGACTAACTGACTGACTCGGCAAGCTCGTGACCTTATAGGGTTTGAGAAGCTTACGGCACATTAAGGCCGTTGAAATGCATGCACTGTGTGTGGTCACTTCTCACCGTAAATTGTGTAGGGCTCAATAAAAGTGCAGCCATTTTATTTATACTGTCGACAGAAACAGCCTTCTAGGGTTTCACGTCGTCATCGTTGTTCGATCCACCCCTGCATGCATCGCTTGGCTCTGTATATGGGGAGGCGAAAAATCGCAGGTGACCATGATCCTCCACTCAGATGTCTGGTCACTCGCACCTCGGGGATCGTGTGTCCTGCGTGTATTTCGTAGGTTCACTCAGTTTTTTTCGTCGCGAATTCGACACGGACCTCGGGGGCCATGCAAAAGGAAGCGCGGCATTGAGATCTGATAACATCTCCTCGCTAGAAAACAGTCAGCTTTTTCGGTAAAGCGATTCAAGTAACTTTCAGTACTTTCCCTGAAGCTTAATTGCTCCTTATGCAATCTGCCACGCGTATGCAACCGTTTGGGTACAGGTGGGCTTCGGGGCGGTAACGTGGCGCCTGGTGTGAAGCTTCATCTGCCTGGAGCATAGAATTTCCTTAAATTAACTACAGGAGACTCTGTCGCTGCGATCGTTAAGCGAATATGGGAATGATGGGTAGTGCACACATTCGCCTAGTCTTCGTACTTGCGGGAGGCGAATCGTACTTGTGGCTTCGTTTATTGTTGTGTTTCGGTTTTGAAATGAAAGAAAGATTCAACCCTTCTGAACTTCGTGTCCCAATTTGGAAAGGTAAGTCTAAAAGAATAGGGTGGTGAAGCGCAACTGCTTAACATTTGCAGTTTTTTTTCGTGAGAAAACAGCTTCAAGCCACACGAACACACACGGAGCCAAAAGCAGGCCAGAAGTACGAATATTGGACAAATGTATGTACTACCCATCATTCCCATGCTCGCTGAAGCGCCGTGCGTTGCAGCTCCCATAGACGCTAGCGCCAGAGTTCCCTCTAGTGTATATTAGGAAACTCTATGGCCTAGAACACTCCCAACCCATTGCGTGAGACCCGGTGCCGATTGTTCTGATATCACGTGTGTTCAATATAAAACTCTTTACTTGAATGCTCGCAATCGATACCGCACAAATTCTTGCTTTTGAGAAGACTTTTTTTTTTGCTTCTGAAGACTACTACTACTACTACTACTACTACTACTACTACTACTACTACTACTACTACTACTACTAATAATAATAATAATAATAATAATAATAATAATAATAATGATGATGATGATGATGATGATGATGATGATGAAGACGAAGAACAACGACAAGAACCACAACAAGACGTAGCGCTTGCTGCAACAAAAAGAAAAGCCTGTCGCTGTGAACGAGTTCAGAGCCAGGGATATAGCTTACGTCATGTAATTTTGCTCATTCCTCATTATCAGCTTTTGACCTGCAGGGTCAGAGCACATACGAGTGGTCTTCGTGGAAGCCCTGTATTGAGTAGACTCTGTTACGCCTTGGCACATCATTTTTTTTCTGTCTAAATGGAGATCTCGGACCACGGGACCTGCTTAAAGACAGGCCCAAGGGCGGAGCCACGCTTGCCCAAATCGGCGCTGATATTCTCTCTCGGCGCTATAAGACAATGTGCGACGAGTTAGCAGTTCCCTTTCGCATAGTTATTCGCTTGGCGTTTCATTCACGAAAAAAACAGTAAGAGGAGACAGTTCTCGACAGTACATTCTTCATTGTCATCATTCAATTGATTCCGAAGAGGTCATTTATAAGCTCTCGCTTTCCGCACGAATTCCTCGGAAGGAGGGCGCGCCAAGCAATATCCTCACTGAACGTAGCGGGAGCCCTAACAGTTCGGTCCAATTCGTTCCGATTCTTTTATGCTTCTTGTTCCCTTGAATCTTCAGTAGAAACGCTTTGAAAATAGAACAATGCTTATTACAGATTGTCGTGCCGAACCGTCGCTCTCGTTCCCCTTTTCAGACCATTTATTTCTTTTTTTCGTTGTGTCATTCATCATCTTCTTCCTGGCCTTTTACGTAAGCTTTTTTCTTGCTTTTTTTGCTCGCTCCACTCTCACCTGCTCTTTCGTCGGAGGACTTTTTGCTTTGAGGGGCCACCGTGTGTACGGAAACCTTTTGTCCCAGAAAAAGAAAAAGCGATCACAGCGCCACCACCACCAGCAGCAGCAGCGGTGGCAGCTGGCAGGAACGATTCCATTCATTGTCGACCGCATTTTCCTGAAAATGATGGGCTGCTAAACTTTATTACCCTCGGCGATTTATACGTGGAACGAAAGGAGTGAGAGAGAGGATACGGAAAAGGTAAGACGGGGGAGGGAAGCGAGCGGCACGAAGACGCACAGCGTTGTGAGGCGCTTTCCCGGACCCGCCTTGCTGGAAGATTACGAGGTGGACGGGAAAATATAAAAGCGCCGATGGTTTGGGAAGCGGGGCAACGTAGGATTGAGGAGAAACTGGTCTGTGAGAGTGGGCGGGGTTTCTTCCCTAGTTTCTTTTCTCTGTTTTTGTTTCTTCGTTCTTTTGTTCGTATCATTGGCGTGCGCTGGCTGTCCTTTGCTTAGTTCTGCAAAACGACTAACGCTCCAAGAAAAAAAAGGAAGCTTGGGAAGAAATGAACAGAAAAGGGGTGTTGGGGAAGTGGGAATTGTACTCAGTGCATTCCAAAAGGAACGTCTAGATCAATCTGGCCACATAGATAGCGCGCCAGGTTTGGAAGACAAAGAAAGGAGAGGGGTGAAATAAGAAAAGACGTCACATGTTTTGAGAGCGGATATTATGCGAAAAGAGGTGCAGATAAGAACTGAAAGAGATGAGAGTTGGGGGGGGGGGGGGAGGACGAGAAGTGATAAAAGGAGAAACAACTGGCTGCATCTTTCTCCAAGTTTGACGTCTTGCAAGTGCAGAAACGCCTTTTCCTCTTTTTTTTTTCTTTTCAAGCTTCTCGTCTGCTTCTTTTCCGTATTCAGTCATCGTCTGCTTCGCGCTCCAGGAATCGCTTGAAAATGAATGGCAAGAAGGTGGCAGAACGGAGGAAGAGGCAGTCGTGCAGGCAAGATACGCTAGGTGGAGGACAATTTATTGCCCTCAAACGGGCCCACAGAGCAAGAAAGAATCTGGAGATGTGATTCATGGCGAGGTACAAGTGTCGCGGGCATTTCTCACTCCACTCCTGCGCGCTCGCCGTCACTGTCTTCTTGCGAGAAAGAAGCGAGCTTCTGCCGCAGTTTGTTCTTTTTCTCGACTACAGCGACTGTATACCGCTGGCGCGGAGAGAAAAGTTTGATTGGCGACGCGAGTGACGCATTTATAACGGCTAGGGAAGCGACGTGGGCTTTTTACTTGCGCCTGATCGAGCTCGCCCCTTCCGTGTGACGAAGAGGCCAGCACCGCGAACGCGAAGCTAGCGCCGTCTGGCAGTGTTTTCCGCCAGCGCCCGCCCGCCCGTGTGGCGTCGCTTCGGTGCATATCGGAACCAATTTGGAACATAACGTTGAACAGAGGGTTGCCTGCTGCGCTTTAGCAAAAAGGTGCTCGTAGTCTGGAGTGGTCACACCCCATAAATGAATGTTTTAGAGTACCAGATAGCTCTCCTTCGGGCCCTTTTTGCGTTGAAGCGATCGCATACAGCCTATTCACTTCACCATACTTCTACATGTTTTGAGCGACGAGAGATGATGTTTTGGTTTACTGCGTTTACTCACATATTGCCAACGCTGGTTAGCAGTGGCTACTGCTTGCTTACTGCTTCATATCGACAGATCTCAGTGTTATCGCGATGTGTCGACTGAACAGCACCAATTGCTGCCTAAATGATTACTGTTATCCCGATTGCATTGCGCACAATTAAGTTTCCTCTCACTCTCTATTAGTATCCCCGAGTGCCGGCTAGTGTGTAAGCTAACCGCTGTTTTGAGAGCTACATTGTCTGCATTACACCTCCACTATACATTTCTTGTATCTGGCAGTTCTTGCTTTGTTTCTCTGAGTGTGATGACATGCGGCAAAACTGATCTTAATGGCTTCTTTCTAATTGTTTATCGTTTTGCGGTCGCAGAAAACCCCGCTTAAAAGAGCCCTTTGTTCAGTCATTTCTTAAGACGCTCGCCACTATACTCGCAAACAGTGGCAACCCGCCCTCTTCTCCTAAAAATAAAAAATAAAAACAAAATTAAAAATATGTTATGAAACGGAACTAAAAGATAAATGTTTCGGGCGATACCCCAGTGTCTTTTCCGCCCTCCATCATGCATACCGTCACTTACTTAGCTGTTATAAAACTGTTCACTGTCGACACTAATTGGAAGATTCTCTATCTTTTTTATTTTTATTTTTTTTCAAACTACCAGCCACTCTAACCAATGCATAACGTACCTGGTGCAGGTGATTTAGGATTTGAAAATCTGCTCCATATATGCAGTAAGGGGGTAATCATCAATGAATGCAGCTACGTTAACTATGTGTAAAATAATGTGTAATGCTGGCTTTTCCTCGTAAAGCCCGTGGCTAACATATTTAATTGTTTAGCAGGCGTCGCGCTTTCTTCGACCTAGCAGGCCGCGTCCACAAAAAAAAAAGGAAGTAACGAAACATAGCGACAGAATGAAAACGAAATAAATAAATGAGATACGTTGACACTAAACTCGCTCAAATAACTTCCTGTCGAACTTTATTATATACTTTCGAAAAAGGAAACAGTGCATTTTACATGGTTTTACAAGATACACAAAGTTGGCAAATGATCTTCAATGATTTTTCACGCACGAAGGAATTTCAAAAGGGTGCCTAAATTTAGAAAGAGAGAAGTAAACGTTTATTTTGAAACAGTGCCCCGAGCAATGCCCGGTGTCACCCGGAGGTGGGAGGGATCCTTAGTCCAGGAACCCTCTGGCTTCTACTGCCCTCTTGGCCCTGGCGACGAGTTTTTGTTGGTCTTCCAGGTCCTCGAGGGCGAGCTTCGCCTCCCACGTTTCGGTTAGGTCTTCGTTCGTCCGTCCTGCTTCGTTATCAGTCGTGTGTTGTTGCAGATTACGTCTGGCAATACAATGGCATGCAAGAATCAAATGTGCCAGGGTGTCCGGTACGTTGCAAAGTGGGCACACATAGATATAGCTATATCTCGTTGGGTAGAGACGGTGCATTAGGGCCACATGTGTGTATGTGCTGCTTTGCAGGCGTCTCAGTGTTACGCTTTCCTCTTTTGTCAGTTTTGGGTGTGGTGGAGGGTATACTCGTCGCTCCAGCCTGTAATGCTGGAGTAACGACGAAGAGACGAAAGTTGCCCTAAATCGAAACATTTTTTTTATATTTTGGCAAATGAAACCCATAAAGCTGCATGAATCTGCATGTTTACATGTATTATATCGAATAATCGCTAGTAATCAGCATTGTCGTTGTTTTTTTATAAAGGCTTCTCAAAATAATACAGTGTTCGTTTATTTGACAAGTTTGACATTAACAAGAGACGGGAATTCGCTGCGACGTTATATGGAGTCAAATATTCTCATTTTCCAGGAATGAACAAAGTGCTGGGGCCTGCTGCGTAGCTTTGCGTGATGTGTATGGCTACGCTAAATTACAGGTTCTCTCAGTTATGACATTGGGGTATTAGATTTTTAATCAGCAGACGTAATTAGCGTGAACTTCGGACCCTCATATAGAAAAATCTCAGCGGTTCTCTAATGCAATCACCTCAGACAACCCGAAGCTTTTGTCTTCATCGAGCCTTGCCCCGCCTTGGTGGTCTACTGGCTAAGTTACTCGGCTGCTGACCCGTGGGATCGAATCATGGCTGCGGTGGTTGCATTTTCGACGAAATGCAGAAATTCTGTTGGCCCGTGTGCTCATATTTGGGTGCACTTCAAAAAAACCCAGGTGGGCGAAATTTTCCGAGGTCCTCCGCTACGGTGTCTCTCAAAATTATATGGTGGTTTTGGGACGTTACAAACCACATATCAATCAAATCAATGTTTTGCTTGAGCCTTACAGAATAGTGCTCATACCCACTCTAGGAGACTGGGTTGCTTGCATGTTCCTCTGTTCTGGCTCTTACCCACTTGGTGGGATTGACCCATGAGACCAGGAAGGTAAAAACCATTTTCATCCTTCTCTTCTGCTCTTCCTTCTGAGCCGATTGCAGTGACCCTTCCTCCCGCCACGAAATTTTTTTACCCCTAACCTGGCTTTACAGCGCCTCTATAGGAATGGATTCATCACGGCTTCCTTCACTTAACATGATTACGCTGCACCGCCTCTGTGATCGCTCACGTGTTTTACCAAACGGCGATGTCGTGTGACTGCGTCATCGAGTGACGTCATGTTGAGTTACGTCAGATGGTAGGAGTGACGAATGACGTCGCGAAGTTCGACAATCTGTGGCGCCGTGATCACGTCATCAAGCCGTAATCTACCATCAGGTGACTCTCTGCATCGAAGTGCGTGTTGACGCCGCCGCCAAAGCTGGCAGTCAGTTTAGCGTCTGATGAGGTGTCTAGGGCTTTCGCCCTAATAATAATAATAATAATAATAATAATAATAATAATAATAATAATAATAATAATAATAATAATGGCAACAGACAAGTGTTTGAAGGAAAAGGAAGCACCGGTGAATGAAGCCGTAGCTAGAATAATGGAACACGTGTTTGGGGAAGTAACAAATGGGGTCTCCGTTGCCGCTGACAGTTTCGGCAAGAGCGGAAATGACGCAGGCGTGCAAAATGAATGAGGTCCCCACTTCGGAAATGAAGAAGCACCTCCGGCTGTCAAAAGGAGTCCCCGAGACGACTTCTCAAGAGCCGCTCGGAAATCAATAACAGAAATGGAATTGCGTTGATGCCCGAATATAGGGAAGAAAAATATATTTCGCGAATTTCGTTCCGCATTTCTCTCAAGCAGTGTCTTGTTCGATCTTTATCAAATACAAAAAAGAGATAAATCGCAGCCACCATAACAGCCCTCTGTACCAAAATCGCTGGCACAAAAACTGCCAGGCATTCGCGGGACGCGCAGCAGAGTAGCAGCGAAAAAGCTTGAAAAGCGGCCTTTCAGTGCTTTCTTCTACGCACTCTTTGGGTAACTGGTACAAACACACTTGCTGATTACCCACTACGCTATAAAAAGTACTCAGATTTTTTGTGTAGTAGACACTCTCTTTTGGTAACTGGTACAAACACAATTGCTGATTACCCACTATGCTATAAAAAGTATACTCATAATATTTGTGTAGTAATAGGCTGGCATTCACTATGCTACCCATCACCATTCTTCGGAGAAGCGGGGTATCCGCTAAACACTTGCAAGGAATCTTGTACAATTCTTTTATGCAGTGGCTGACTACGTTGAAGAATTCTGCTGGAAGTGGGTATGCGACACAGTTAGTAGGTGATCAAGAACTAAATCTTTTGTAATGAGTCGGACCGTTGGACGACCCAATCGTTACGCGATTCGCATTGTGTGATGCTGGTGGTTTTTCCTTTGCTGTTCTGAAACGCTTTATTACTCGTACTAACGGGATTACTTCACTGACATCAGGCTTGCGTAAGGCAAGTTTGCAACTGGGTTTCAAGCACCGGAGTGTTTCTGCGGTAGAAGACATGGGCTCGCACGCAGGACACCCAGGTTCAAATTCCGCTGTGTTCTTGGGGTTTCAATTTACCGAGTTTTTTTTTTCTTATTTCGTTCGATTGTGGTTACCGATACCGGCGGCGGACAACTATACGGCACCATACACGACCATTGCTGTGATCTCTCATTAGAGAGAGAGAGAGAGAGAGAAGGAATGTAGGAACGGTAGGGAGGTTAACTAGACTATGCGTCCAGTTTGCTACCCTACACATGGGGAGGGGGAGAGGGGAGAGGGGAAAGCTCTCATTAAAGCTTTCGCAGTAAAAAGGGCGATAAAAACGTATAGCATATACAGTGATAGAAAGTGTGACAGGCAAAAGAGCGATTTATCCCTGAAAGACAGACATACACATACGCAGTATTTGAGAAAATCAAATCGTTGCTGCATGATCCGCTATTCGTTTTCTTTTTTTTTATACACTAAGAATCTTCCTGCACTTAGGTGTATATAGGTGCGTATAAAATTATTGCGGGACAGTTTGAAAGTAGTTATGAGATAAATGTACGTTAGCCTTACCCTTCATTTAATCTATCCTATAATACGTGAATAGCGAGCACTGCGTAACAGCAACGATTCCTTTGATATGTACATTTAGTCTAAGCCTACCTCCTATTTGCAAACACAACTGTACGTCGACAGACCCAGTCACGAGTCAACTTACTCGACTGAAACTGGGACTCAGAACGGGCCGGGAACCTCGGTCCGAGTGGGCCTGGTGAGTGACATTTTGGTGAACTTGAGTCTACGTAAGTTGAGCCCTGAGAGTTATTTTTTGGGGGAGTGGGAGAGGGGGACAGTAAGTCTGTCTTTTTTTCTTTTGCCGGCGTATGCTCAGAACACCGTCACGGCTGTTCTCTCTTGTTAACTTTTTTTCTTTTCACACTATTATTAACATTGTAACAAATATAATACACTGCTGTAAACTATCGTTCTTGCGAAGAAAGCTGCGTAACAACCCGCCACGTGTGAACTTAAATACCCACAAAACACTTGTTAGACCCTCATTAGAATATGCTGATTTAAACTGGAGCCCTTACCGAAAAACTTAACTGAACGCGTATACAGAAAATACCTGCCAGATTCATGTATTCTGCGTATATTCTGTACAATGCAGCGTCTCTGAGCTATTAGCGAAAGCAAACCTTGAACGACTTTCACAACGAAGAATGGTTTCCAAGCTTAAATTCATTGATCTTTTCACCCGCGATCATTTCAAAATTCCATAGTCACGTCATTTACGTCATCTTTTTCTGCACTGATCGAGAACAAGCCACAGTAAAACAATCAGACAACCTTCAAGCCGCGTTAACGCGCACAAATATTCTATCTTCCCGTGAGCAATTTCTCAGTAGAGCAATTTACCTGATACTGTTGGGAATTTCACTACTGTCGATATTTTGTTACTAAAGTGCAAGTCATTAATTTCCTTTTATGGTTGTCATTGTTTTTTTTCTTTGAATTGTTTATTCTTGTAACCACTCTTGCAAGCCTGCAGTATATATATGTTCAAATAAAAATAAATAAAAAACATTATAGAATTACAAAACACGCGAGTACTGTTCTATACTTTTTTCCCTTTAAAGCTATCGCACATCCCAGATATATATATGGAATGAAAATAGTGCAGCATTTTTTTGTGTTGGTTTAAGTAAAATATGACTTCACGAAAACGCTTACAACCTCTGTTATTGGTGCACTTTAAGTCTATGCGCAAAGCTAATTGATCGAAGAATGACGTATATTGTATGGCTGGCTTTTAATAAGTTGACGCAGTGCTGCCTGCATCCACAACAGCGCGAGATACCTTTAAAAAAAACACTCAGTAGCTCTTCAACACGTAACGTTACGTTTTCAATATTTCTCGTTAGTAAGCGAACCACACCTCGGAATGGAAAGAAACAAAACCTTTTAACTACGAAACAAAAAGAGCGAGTTTAGCGACGTCTTCTTTATTGATTTTTCTTTTTCTCGCTCGACTTCTCTACAAGGCTGTCAGTAGCAAGCGAGATCGGCTTCAGTGCAACGCTTGTCATTATCCTGGGCCCCGGGGCTATGCGCAGTTCGCCGCTGCTACGGGACACATTCTCACCCCCGCTGCGCAGTCATTCCATACGCACAGAACCAAGTTCGATCCCGCATCGGCCTCGCTACACAGCAGAAAAAATTCCCTCTAATGATCAGCACTCTGCCCCATCCGTCTATCTTTCTTTCTCGCTTCCGGCATGCAGATATCGAACAATGCATAAATATTATCTTTTCCTGATTTTTTTTTTGCGCGAGTCGTTTTTTGTGAGTTACAGAGAGCACCACGACGATACTTTTGCGGTGCCTGTCAAAGGCACAACACCCCTCCGCCACTCGTGTTATGATGATAAGTACCGTTTTGTTATTTTGTTTATATCGTTGTTATTCCGCACCCCTTCGTCGTGCTATGATCGTGCTTCTCTTTTTGTTTACTTCATATTTGTACTCGTGTTGCGCTGAAAGTGTCTGTTTTTCGTATAGTTTCTTTCCATCTCTTTCTCTTTTCCTTCGTTATTCTTTTCATTCGTTGTCGGTCATTGTGTTGTTCATCGCGAACGCTTCTCTACGAACCTCTCTGTGGTTTTTGACTGCGAGGTTTCGAACTCCGAGTGGATCCATAGAGCTCGAAACACGTTTTCCGGGGTTTGTTTAGCTTTTCAAACCTATTCACCTGCAGGTAATACACACAGCTCGTATATTTAGAAAAATAAATTGTCTCTAGGTGTATGCTTGTATGTGTGTTTTGCCGAGATTCTCGCAAGAAAGAAAAGAAAGAAGAAGAAGAAAAAAGCGGTCGGTGCGCGGCGTTTGCTGCCTGACTGCGCCCTGGATACGTACCCACGAATCGATATAAGCCATAACCCTCTCTGCGATTTTCGCCGATCCCGTAGTTTTTAGTGGGACTTTTCCTTCCCGTTTTCTTGCTTGAATGCCTTCTAGAGGGCGCACCGCGCATTCTTCCTGCGACTTGTGCTGCGGTTGTGCCTATGCGCGACGATCGGTCCGACGCTGAAAAGGGCCCACCCGAGGTATAGTATCGATTGAGAGCTCGCGTTGCACCGCTCAGCCCCCACCCCCCTTACCCTCCTGCCCCCTTCCTTGTACACTGCAGACACACAGGGACGCCTATTACCGAAATTGAAGAGCCGCTTCCGTGTACATGCTTGATGGTTTGTGCTTCTCGTGCTTCCCGAATCGCGGAATAGCTCGCTGCTCCCCTACAGCCGAACTGGAGTTTCAGGATTAAAAAAAAAGCGAGGAATTTTATTTTTTTTAACGAACGAACGTCGGAACGGCAGTTATGCGGAAGGTATACATTCCCAAGAGAAAAAAGATATTCTTTCAGAAGGAGGTGACCTCCTGAAAATACTTTCACACGAGAGACTTGTATAAATAAAGAAGGGCAGTTTAATAGTAGGTGACCTCCTGAAAATACTTTTACACGAGAGACTTGTATAGATAAAGGAGGGCAGTTAAATAACCGCAAGACTATTATTCTTACAATATCTACCACTGATATAAATGTTTGAAGTAGTAGTAGTGGTATGGATGAAATAGACACAGGTAAAATGGGAAATACAGAGAAACAGCAGAAGACCCAGAAAAATGTACTATATCACCGAAAGGGAAGGGTTAGAGAGGCCTGCCTAATATTAAAGAAAAGTATTTATATAGAAGCTGATGATAACAAGAATAAAATTATGGAAGTGACAAAGAAAGAACGAGATGACAGACTGCTTGCACTAAAACAAAAAAGAAGAAAAAAAAAGCTCTCCAGACTGGAGGTCAAGCCCGTTGTCTTGTGAAAACGTAAATGTATTTGCGTCTATAGGAGCAAAACCAATCGGAGACAAGCGTAACCGTAGGGAGCCGAACATTACAACAGTAATTGCGGAAAAGTCCCCGCAGCATTGGCCATACGCGCTGCGCAAGGCCTGTAGTACGCACTCTATATAGTATAAAGTGCTCAAGTGTTTCGCATGCAGGAATTCGCAAATACGCAGACGGCCTTCACTTGTAGCACTCGTCCATGTCAGGTACAAACGTTCTAGTATCGAGACATAACCAACCCATAATGCGTTGATATCATAGGATGGTCAGCGGCAGCCAGTGAAGCTGGATAAGCTACTGCTGCACGATGGCAGTCGCGATACTGTGCACGAGTGGTGCACAAACGCCGAAATCCAGTGCGATAAAGTTTCTAGTGTATATAATGCAGTGCAATTAAGCACTATACTCACTGTTGTGTATAGTACTGAGAAGCTTCGGTGCTGTACTCTATATATAGTATAGTTTGTTAGCATTCCGGCATGTTGAGTGGTTGCCGCAAACTTGAAATGGACTTGTCCTCGCGCGCGTTTCTATACGGGCGCGCTTTTCGTTCGCCGCAGTGGTGTGGCGGTGATCGCCTGTTGACCCAATGGCCGTGGGTTCGACCCCTGCAGTGTTTTTGCATTTCGATGGTGACAAAATGGTCGAGGCCCGTGTACTGTGTGGTGTCAGTGCGCGTTAAACATATGATGCAGATGGTCAAGTTTCCGGAACTTATTTCCACTACAGCGTGCGTCAAATTCGTAGTTTTGGCACGCCATATCTTATCATATTTACGGACCGCTTAAGTTAACTTAGTAAGTTAGCATTCAGTGCTATCAATGAAGCATTCAATGAAGTAGCTATTAATGAAAATCTCCGAATCGCGCCGAACGCGCGCGCTGCGACGGCGTATGCGCGGGAATTAAGACATTCGAGTCCGCGTGTTATCACGCTTCCTTCGGCAGGAGCTGGTCTTGGAACTTAATTGCCTCCGAAGAAAAACGGGGTCTTCGAAGCTCCGGTGCGTAAGACCACTCTTGATTGCTGCGCACCACCACACTTTTTTCTCTCGGTGAACTGCAGACATGGCGCAAATGAAGAGGTTGAATGTCATGAAGATGTTGAATGTTATGAAGATGTTGAATGCAGAACGCACACAGCATGACACAGTATTATATATATATGTAGGGATAACGTCCCGAAACCATCATATGATTATGAGAGACGCCGTAGTGGAGGGCTCCGGAAATTTCGACCACCTGGGGTTCTTTAACGTGCACCCAAATCTGAGCACACGGGCCTACAGCATTTTGACCTCCATCGGAAATGCAGCCGCTGCAGCTGGGATTCCATCCCGCGACCTGCGGGTCAGCAGCCGAGTATACTTTAGCCACTATAGACCACCACGGCGGGGCCACTTTTGCAAGTTTTTCATCTTCTTTATTATTTGCTTTATAAGTCTCGTACATCATATACCACTTTCCAACTCGACGTATAGTACGTGTCTCGCGAAAGACCTCCCCCCCCCCCTTTCTTTTTTTCACGCGTGTTTATCCCGAGAAACCCTTCTCGGACACATTTTTTGTTGCGCTTACCGGCATGCGGCCTCGCATAATGGAGCGCAAAGTCTGAGACGTACGTCCTCGGTCGCGGCGCCATCGATTTTGCGTTTTCGACACACTTCAAGCTGGGCTGACGTCGGGCGTGATGTCTCGTAGAGCCGACTTACCGCTGTTTTCGGAAAGTGCAGCGCCCGTGTCTCCTTGTTTGTTTGTTTGTCTGTTTGTTTGTTTGTTTTGCTTGTTTGTTTGTTTGTATGTATGTATGTTTGCTGTTATGCGTGCGTGTTTGTGTGTTTCGAATCCGGCTGCGGTGAAGTGCTTCCGTATACGGTTGCCCTCCCGGAACATTTTCGCTCTTCGTACACACCCGGTCTTTTTTATTTATTTATTTTTTCGCCAGGGTTGATTCACTTCGGAGTGTCGCGGAGCAGCGTTGATTGAATTTTGCGTACGTCCCGGTGAAATCGAAACCGTTTTTTTTAACTCTAAAAACAAAAAAAGAAACGGATGAACTGCCATCTGGAAAGTGGAACGAATGCGGAGCTAAAACAAGTGCATAAAAATGACGGCGCGTTGACCTCAGGCTTACCGCTTGATACTTATTTGATGGCTTTCTTTAAACGGTGATGATAACTCACGAAATTTTACGCTCTAAAACTACATGTGTATGAAAGACGCCGTAGTGGAGAGCTCCGGATATTTTGACCACCTAGACATTTTACCTCCGTTAGAATTTGGCAGCCACGGAAGAGATTTGATCCCGAGACCTGCGGGTCTGCAATAGTAAGATTTTGGTATTACTCCTCTTGGTTACTTTTTTTTTAGTGCACTCATCTAAGAGATAGCGTCTGCGGTTTTGCAACTTTGGTACCTCCTCTGGTTCTGTGCATAGCCACTGCTGCACCTGATTGATTGATTGATTGATTGATTGATTGATTGATTGATTGATTGATTGATTGATTGATTGATTGATTGATTGATTTGTGGGTTTTAACGTCCCAAAACCACCATATGTTTATGAGAGACGCCGTAGTGGAGGACTCCGGAAATTTTGACCACCTGGAGTTCTTTAACGTGCACCCAAATCTGAGCACACGGGCCTACAACATTTCCGCCTCCATCGGAAATGCAGCCACCGCAGCCGGGATTCAATCCCGCGACCTGCGGGTCAGCAGCCGAGTACCTTAGCCACTAGACCACCGCGGCGGGGCAGCACGTGTAATAATATGATTGGTTGATTGACTAATCGATTGATTAACTGATTGATTGATTGATTGATTGATTGATTGATTGATTGATTGATTGATTGATTGATTGATTGATTGATTGATTGTTTGTACGGTGTACCTTAACTAGTATGTTTTGACACGGTACTGTTTACGTGGTCACACCATGTACGCGTGGCGCGTATGCCGTTTGTGTACTCCTCTGATGCCGCCGATGTCTTGACGCAGATGTCTGACGACGAGCGGTTGTCGCTGACGACGGCAGTGAGCGACGAGGACGAGACGGGCGAGCCGCGATCGGGCTCCCGCGCCGCCGGCGGTGGCGCGGCAGCGGCGGCCTCCTTCAACTGCACGGGTGCCGTGCGCAAGGCCGGATTCCTTAGCGTCAAGAAGTGGCTACTGCGCAGGAGACACCAGGCACGTCATCTACACTGCTCACTCAGAGTTATTCGACCCTGCTCACGCGCAGCGCCTCGTGGACGGAAACGCGACATCGATGCCTTCGCTAATAAACCGACTGGTGTATATGCGCAATTGCTCAAGATGGCCGCGTCATGTCGCTACAAAACTGGCCACTAAAGCTAAGGCTGGCTCTGACGGGGTACACTAAGTGACGCAGCGTACGCTGCGAAAAGATGTGCTCTTTGTGGCGGCCTATATGCAAGGAAAACACGAAATCATTCTGTCGCACGTACAGTCAGCAGTCAGCCTCATAACGTACACGAGCTCAGATACCTCTGCTCAAACTATATATAGCGATCAGCATAACGCTGTTCGCCCGGCACGTTGGCCAGACATGTAAGCAAAAGTTGTCAGGTGGAGAGATTAGATGAAATGAACGACTCAGAATTCTGTCTATTGCTTGAGTAACTTGAGCATCTTGCCGGTATACTTACATACGGAGCAGAAACCTGGAGGCTTAGAAAGAGGGTTCCGCTTAAATTGAGGACTACGCAGCGAGTAATGGAAAACAAAATGGTAGGTGTTACCTTAAGAGACAAGTAGAGAGAAGAGTGGATCGGGGAACAAACTGGGTGAAGGATATCATAGTTGAAATCAAGAAGAAGAAATGGACATGGGCCAGGCACGTAGTTCGTAGGCAGGATAACCGCCGGTCATTAAGGATAACTGACTGGATTTCCAGAGAAGGCAAGCGGGTTAGGAGAAGACAGAAAATTAGATGGGCAGATGAGATCAGGAAGTTTGTGGGTATAAAGTGGCAGCAGCAAGCACAGTTTACTGGCGGATCATAGGAGAGGTCTTTGTCCTGCAGTGGACGTAGTCAGACTGATGACGACAATGACGATGATGATTGTTGGTCGTCTTTCAGGTGGAACTGGCTCGGAAGCGCGGCTGGAAAGGCTACTGGGTATGCCTGAAGGGCACGACGCTACTATTCTACCCGTGCGACAGCCGCGACGGTCGAGCCATCGACTCGACGCCCAAACACCTCATCATCGTCGACGGCGCAGTGATGCAGCCCGTGCCCGAGCACCCCAAGAGGGACTACGTATTCTGCCTCAGCACGGCGTTTGGCGACGCCTACCTCTTCCAGGCGAGTTCGCACGTGCCGCTCCATCCCCACCCTTTTTTTTCTGTTCTTTCATCTCTCTTCATCAAAGCAGGGTAGTAAACCGGACGCGCGTCTCTGTGACCTCCCTGTACGTTTTCACCTCCTCGGCACAATTAGGAACTGCGAAGGAGCGAAACGCAATTCTAGAACACTGTTAGGCAACCTAACTATTATGCTGAAGGAAGACAATGTTTGTGGTACAACAGTACATTTCTAACATTTTCAGTCACTTTTAGCCATGTTGAGCCAACATTAGGCAGCATTAGTCAACCTTACTCACCATTTAGCCAGTGTCAGCCACGACAAGTCGACATCAAAAACTGAATCGCCCAAAACCAGCCAACATTAACCAGGAATATTCGGTGATGTTAGCGGAAAACTAAGTACAATAGTCCAATTCACGTGTGACCTAGTAATAAGGAACTGTTATACGGGCAGCATACATATGATATATATATCCACTTACTGGTAAAGAGGGGGCGTCCTTCAGTGTCTCCTAGATGAACGATGATATTCCGTGGATCCCGGGAATGTCGAAAAGCCTATATGTACAGTAGGGTCCACTGTTAAAGGGAATAATCGAATGCACACCATCAATATTCCTGGCCCTCTAAGAGCAAGTGTATTAAGAAACAATCTTCAGTGCAAGTCAATAGTCTGTCAAGAGGAGTCGGAACTTTTAGCCACCAGTAGCCTTATGCATATCTAAGCCGCTATGATTCCGGAAGATAGCGAAATATAAACATGCTGCTCACGCAGGTGTTTCCTTTAAACGTGGACCCGTCTGTACATGCGAGTGTGCTGCTTACTGGTGGTTTGTGTGCGCTCGTGTGTTTGTTTACCAGCGGTCGTCCCTGTTGTGCAGGCGCCGTGCCAGGTGGAGCTGGAGAACTGGATCAACAGCATTCATTCTGCCTGTGCCGCAGCATTCGCCAGGCATCGAGGTCGCACTGGGACGCTACATCTCCTACAGGAAGGAGATCTTCAGGCTAGAGAAAGAAATTGAGTCGGTTAGTTGGAACCCCGCGTTTCTCTCATTGCTGTTGATCGCATACTCTGAAACAAAAAAGAAGGGGGGGGGGCGGTACTGTTACTGTTACAACGGTGTCAGTCACTTTTCACCGCTATCGGGCCTCATTCATATCCAATTTCTTGATCGTGATTGACTTCCTTACGCAAGCTGCAGAAGGGATAGTCAATGTTGAGCAATACGATCAGCATGGGTCTCCATCGCGATTAACAGTACACCATATGGCACCTGTATCGCTCTTTTCGGCGGCTTCCGAGTCATCTCGTATAAGACTCATTAACACACTTCTCAGGTTCCACGACTCTGCGAAGAGAGTATACCGGTCACCAAAGAGAGTTCGGGTGTCTTTTACAAGAGACACTGAAAATCATGAGGGCAGCAAGCAGACCTCATATAAAAGAACCAAATGACCTTTCTTTTATTTAGAGTGTGCACAACTTTGTTTTCAACGCTTCTGCGAAGCAATTCGCCACATTGACGTGCCTCGATGCCCTCTTGACTCACAGGACGCGAAGCTGAAGCACATGGCCGAACTACAGTTGACCGTCGTGGTGGACCAGGAGTCCCGGCAGACTCTGTCGGACCAGATCGGACAATGGGAGGAGAACCTGGAGAGGCTACACTGTGAGCAGTTCCGTCTGCGCTGCTACATGGCCTCCCTACAGGTCTCCGAACTGCCAAACCCAAAGGTACGCGTGCGCCACACCGTGGCTTGCCTTGTGTGCACGGGAAACACGTCGCGGAAAGTTCGGGCCGCGGTTGACGTAGACGCGAGTGGGTCAGGGTGCCTTGACGAGCGCGTTCTCTGTTTCAGTCGCCCAATATCTGGCGAATGTCCCTAGAGATAAAACCGCTAAATACAAGTCTCATGACCGATTTGGTGGCTCTGTATATTCTAGTTAATCTGCATGCCACAAGATGGCACTTACAAAACGCCAGATATAGAGAAACTGTAGCAGTATCTCTATATCTGGCGTGTTGTAAGCGCCATCTTGTGGCACTCAGATTAACTAGAAAATACAGATCCACAAAATCGGTGATAAGACTTATATTTAGCGGTTTTTTTTAATCTCCGTGGACGCGAACTGATAAGTAATTTTAAATAAATGTATCCTGTTGTACCAACATGTCCAAAGATGACTATTTCAGCGTAGATGCTGTGATGCACGTACTCTGCTGAACGATGGTTGCGTAAAACGCAATACGTCTACTGAGAAGATAGAGCGCTTTAATGGGCAGCAAAGCCCGCATAACTGAGATCACTGGTCGAAAGACAGTTCCATAATTGATCCACTCGTCCGGTGACCGTGTTCACTTCCTCCCTGTAGTCGTAATGACGTGGTTGTCCACCGTGTTCCGCAGAACCTTCTAACTCACGTGTCCAAGGCCACCAAGGCGACGCTGAACAAGCTGGGCGTGTTCACCGTCTCCTCGTTCCACGCGTACATCTGCGCGCGCAGCCCATCGCTTCTCACAAACCTGCTCTCGGGCCGGGGCGCCACCAAGCGGAGGTCGCGCGCTGCACTTTCCAGGTCCAACAGTTCCAAGTGAGTTGCACCTGTTTCACAACTGGGTATATGCAAGTAGCGTGCCACGTATACACTTGAAGTATTATAGGGACAACGAAGGTACGTCAGTTAAGGAGGAACTCAATAAAGAACATAATTTTTTGGGCGAGTGCCGTCGGCACAGATGCACTCCTGTGCAGTTTGATGCGATCATTCTAGCATGCTTTAAACATAACACGTGCCATGAATTTCCAGAATATCAGTTAAATAAAGAGACAGACGATAAACGAAGAGTCAGTTACGTTGCACAGGGTGTAGATATATCATCTAGAAGGTAATCTTTACCTCGTACACTCGTGCGTTGGGTTTAAACATTTTTAAGCCCAAGATCTACAAGCCCTTTTTTTCTGTTTATTCGTTTTCAATAAACCATCAGTTGTCGGTAAGCGCTCGTGTTTGCGCCTTCTTGCCTTCTCTTGTCCATCCATTTGTGTTCCTTTGTTCTTTCCGTCAATTCACAAACTTTCCCAGGAAAGTATTCATTCAAATTAGCACAAGCTTTGAGACCAATAGGCAGGGTGGTGCTACACTGATTATGATAACGTCGAGTTGTCTATGAAGAAAACCTTTTTGCCTTCCTCTCTGCTTATGCCTTGCCCGTTTGTTCCAGAAGACTTCTAAGCATGCCTTCGTCCTCACTACAAAGCAGCCTAGACCTGCCTGCCTTAGGAGAAAAGAGCGTCAAGATCAACTTGCCAGATAATCAAGTAAGACTCCCTTTCACTACAGGGGGGTCCGATCACTTCACCTGCACCAGTCAGAACCGGTTCACGGCTGTGCTCGCGAAGTTCACAAATTGTGCAACGCGAGTTCAGCAATCCAGGCACTGTGCGACACCAGAAAAAAAATGAAGGACAGTGTACAGACCTTATTTTTGTTTTCTTAATTTATGCACTTCACTAACATTTACCGGGATGGCAAATCGCACATGTGGACAGTTTATGGGGCGCGAACGCCTTGTCAATACATACCGCCTAATGCTACGTCATCTGCTGTGCTGCGTACGTCATCTGCTGTGCTGCGTACGTCATCTGCTATGCTGCGTACGTCATCTGCTGTGCTGCGTACGTCATCTGCTGTGCTGCGTACGTCATCAGCTGTGCTGCGTACGCCAGCTCGCGGCTGCGCAAAGCTGGCACCGTCAGCGTAGGAGGTGCATGAAAATCGTGAACTGGTGCTGCTCCTCTCCAGCGGGTTCCGGAAAAAAACGTATCCTGGAAAAAAATGTTCCCATTTGCGTTGTGAGAAAAAACGTCCCCGCGACACGGACACCGTCGAACGTTGCGCCTTCCAGTCGCCAATTCTTTATTTCTCGAAGAAAATAAAAATAAAAGATGTGCGCGAAGATTGCAGTTTACTAAAAGATTATCGAAGAAGCACCATAATGACATACCAACCGTCCCAACCTATTTGTATAAGTGTAATGACAGATGCAATATGACATACCGTGCGCATTTGAGATAAATGCAATCTATAGCTATGCACGCGCCTGAAGAAGACAACGGGGGTGGCAGTTCAGCACCCTTGCATTTCATCCCGAGGCAGCAGCTTCGTCGCATCATCACTCTGCAGTTAAGTGCACGCTCCCGGGAGCTCAATCGATACTTTCTCTGTGGTGTACTTAATGGTACTTATTTTTCGAAGGGAGATAATGGAATCAAACAAAGGAGGCAGAAAGCTGTGCGTGGGCTGTTATATATGAAGACAAAAAGGTAATGCCGCTGGCGTTGTAATGGATGCAAAAATGTTTTAATCAGTGTCGAATAAAGTTCTCAGTTTATCAGTTTTTCGTTTAATTTTCACCTGGGGACCTTTTTTTCCAAGACAGCCATGGCACATGGGCCGTTTCTTCCGGGGACGTTTTTGCCCACACCCCTCTCCAGCACCCTTTGAAACCAATGGCGTAGTTCAGACGTTGTCATTGCTGCAGCGCTGAAACGAATGGCAAAGTGCAGCACTTTTCGAAATTGTTCATGGGGTGCAGGCGAATCGAACGGACCCCGAGTACTTGGCGAAAAGTTAACAGTTCGGTTCTTTCCTCAACTCGACGCTTTTACCCAATTGCAGGCCGTAATAGTAGGAGTTCGGGACAACATGACCGTCGAAGAAGTGCTCTGGGTGGCCTGCAGCCGAAGGCAGTTGTCGCCCAACGACCACTTCCTACGCTTCCACAGGAGGAAAGACATGGACGACTGCTACGTGGCGGCGCGAACCGAACTATTTGACAACTTGGTGAGTTCACGGCAGCGGTCCGTTAAGAAAATCACTTTCGCCACAAGTGCGAAGCAGTGAATGCGATAACAACAAATTGGAATGCTATATCAGTTAAGGCTATCGGGTAACTCCTTTGGATTCGATTTTCTCGATAGAGGCGGAAATGTTGTAGGCCCAGGCAGAAATGTTGTAGGCCCATGTGCTCAGATTTGGGTGCACGTTAAAGAACCCCAGGTGGTCGAAATTTCCGGAGCCCTCCACTACGGCGTCTCTCATAATCATATGGTGGTTTTGGGATGTTAAACCACACAAATCAATCAATCATTTCGTAGATGACTCTCGTAGTACTCAGGAGCGTTGCTGCGTGCCTTGAAGCAGATATGAACAATGTTATGGACGCGCTAAAACACTCACTTCAGCCGCTCTTTATGACCATTGAGGTGCCTTCCATTGCCTCAACAATCAATGAGCTTCTCGATTTTGAATGTACGCATGGTGTAGTCTTGTAGCGCGTGCTTTGGATCCACATTTGCCGATGCAATGGCGGTGATGTGCGTATGAAAGGTTTTTGATCACTTGACCTTTTGCTTCTCCATGTGCTCTTGGCAAGTGTCAGCACAAGTGAACGCTGCCCCGTGATTGTGTGTCTTTTAAGATCTTTGGTTTCATGTTTTTTTCTACATTTCCTTGCCTCCTGGTGGCTGTACCTATATATTTGGTGTTAACACGCATTAAAATCTTAGTTGGAAATAGCGCTTGTCACGTGTTCTTCGTCCCCGATGTGTTCATATCGTGCTTTTAGAAGCTATAAATTAGCTTCGTCGTCTCCAATTTTTCTGGCGCCATTTTTGAACGGTGAACGCTAATGGCCCTGTATACGGTATTTCATCGCATACGAGCGGCACATGCTAACGCCGCGGCTTATGTGGGATAATTGTGGTAAACATCGTATGTGGATAATCTGGTAATAATCTGGCTTGCGGCGTAATCTGGTTAGATTTACAATCTGATCCCGTATGAAGTGCTAACTATAGTAATGAAACTAGACAAAAAAGTTTAATGCCCTGTCTATATACAGCACTTGTAGTAAAGCAAAGACGACGACGAATCACGCAAGCACCGGCGTCAAATAGCAGCTCTAGGTGCGAGGTCGACTAGGCCGAATTTTAGCTACTTGACGCCCGCCGCTCTTCGACTCCCCACCTTTAACGTTTATTGAGGTTCCCGGACGTCCAGCGTCAATAGATCACGTCACACACTTTATGTAGGCTATAATTTGAAGCTTAGTGATGGTTTTCATACTTGAAAAATTCTCTTCATTAAACTTTTAGTACAATAATGATCTGACAAATACGTGAGTTACAACCGGAATTTCAAAAAAAAAACGAAAGTTAAGCACCAGCTGGCAGAATTTGGCGATCTCTTTTGCATTACCGAGTGTTTGTCTGCCTGTAGGCATACCGAAGTCGATCTCTCGCAGACCTTCGAGAGTCTGGAGGTCTGCGCCAAGGTGCTATACCAAGTGGGGCTTTCCCGGAGTTCCCTGGACCAGCTGTTCGGCTTCAGCGTGGAAGCCGAGCTGGTTGAGAACACAGATCACCAGGACGAGCTATGTGTTTACGTAAGCAGGGTGGAGGAAGGCAGCCTGGCACATCAACAGGGTGAGCAACACTGAGCTGTATACGTCAGCGGCGTTGGCTGGATCGCATTGATCAGTCCTGCATCGATAGGGAACACCAGTTGATCCGTCCTCGTCCCGCAGGGCTCATGAAGGGCGACGAGATCATGGTGATCAACGGGGCCATCGTGAGCGACCTGGACATGATGTACATCGAGTGCGTGCTGCAGGAGGAGCTCTCGCTCTGCATGATGATGCGCTCGTCACGCACCGAGCCGCCGGACTTGGCGAGTGCCATGCGCACCACGGACGACTACATCGAATCCCTGGTCTGCCCGCCGCCGCCCAGCGACAGCGTGCTCAGCGACGAGATGATCGGAAAGCTGATCGTGCCCTCGCCCATCTGGGGTAAGCCTTTTGTTTTGGGACGTGGCGGGATTGTTACGTCGCGAATGCGCCGTGAATTTACGCGTATTCGCTATTGAAGGGTGTTTCGTCCAGGTATCCAAGTCGGAAACTAGAGGGCAGCAGTAGCACGGCCATGTGAATGAAAGAGTGGTCGAACCTTTAAACATTCACAATCTGGTTGACGAATCTGTAGGAGTTGTGTTCGAGTTGAACAGCTCTGCATTTACGACTACTGTCTTGGGTTGTCGCTGACTTGGTCGTTACCTGAAATATGGCACATACCACTATAATCTGGGAAGGATAAAGTTCAGACTAATAAACATGATGACCACCGTTTTGATAACCTTCAGAAGACAAAGGTAAAAAGCGTTTGGTAAGGACGTGGGCGCTGAGAGTGGCAGATGCACACATTACGCGCATTCGCAACCGCGAGAGTTCTGCAAAAAGTTGCCCGTCGCGCTGCGTGTGCAGTTTTCACGGTGTTATGTGTCTCGAAACGAATCGGACGTGTACTGACGGTGCGGCCGCCGCAGGTTCTCAAGAGCGATCTCCGGACACGTCGGGCCGACCGACGCCGTCGCCGGTGCCACCTCAGGACCAGTCCGGCCTCTCTTGCGACCAGATAGAAAGCTTGCTCAAGGTCATCGAGGACTCTTGTAAAAAGGTACACGCGCCGACTTTTCCCTTGGCGCTCTCACACGAATACGCAGGTTGAGCTAAAGCACAAATCACAAAGCAATGTACGCACAAGATAGCGGCGACCACAGTCGTGGAAATATGTCCGCTTGTTCAAGTCTGTCGGCTGTTTCAGATGCTACATTCAGGTGCGATCGCTGGGGCTAGCGTAAACGTTTCAGAATGTGCGCCATGGATTGTTCGCTGCGACCTAGCTGAATGCAATCTGTAGGCATTGTTTTGCTATATAATGGGCGATAATTATCGCGAAAGCTGTGTTACACGATGAGGCACACTCTCGCGCCAAGTGGCAGTAATAACAAACAAACAAACAAACAAACAAATTGATGCCGCAATCTATTGATATGAGTGCTAGCCACGTACCCCGCTTCTCCTTATTTTCTCTCGTGTCGGCCAGCTTATCGGAAGCTTTAAGACTATTACACTTATCGGTCAGAGCAAGACACGCTTCAGCGCACCGGAACTTTTTCGCGTGTTTGGGATAGTTCTAAGCAGATAGCGTACAACCCGACGCGGATAGCCGAGTTTAATTTTCGAACTTGCTCGAGCGCCATTGTCAACTCCGGAATATACGTTGGCTCATACGCGAAGTCTGTACGAATGTGCGAATGGTAATTTTTTTTAACCAAATCAGATACTTATAGAATACGATGACATCGAATGGAATATCATTCAAGCAGTTTTCTAATAATAAGGCAACCATTTTCGAAGCAGCCCAAGAATTGAACGTTTTATTCGAAACGCAACATCGCATGCTTTAACAAAGTAACATTACGATTTCTTTCCGCCGCGCGGTGCTATTAACCACTGACCTACATCCAAATACACGGGCCTCAAGCATTTTACCACCAAATGCAGCCACGTGCATCGAATTCCGGCCGTGCACTGCCGGAATTCGTTGCTGTGACCTTTGGGTAGGCAGGCCAGCACCATAAACACCAGACTACCGCGGCGGGTATCGTTGTGCTTTCATGTGCTTGAATGGTTTTGTTTCGCTGTGCACACCCAGTAAACAGGAAGGTTGCAATATTTTATGATATCCACGGATGTGTTAGCCGCGGTTTATCGCCCGACTAGCTGCTTTAGAGATGCAGCTAGGGCGGTGCCAGTGGATGATATGGAAGAGCAGATGCCCCAATCTCCACCTCCCAAATAAGACATCAGCATAACGCAATACATATGTTCTCCACCTCCCTGCCTCCTCAAAACCACTAACTTGTAGTGCTGCCTCCCCCCCCCCCCCCCAAACAAGAAAAGCCTGGCTCCGTCCCTGTAGGTGGTGAATACAATGATCAACTATACACACAGACAGCACGTACAGTCACAAACATACATATACACCCTAAAGAGTTTATCGTAATGACGATAGTTATAGCGCGAGAACAAAACGACGACACAGAGACAAGAAGGACACGAAAGACACCTTGCCCCTTCTTGTCTCTGTGTCGTCGTTTTGTTCTCGCGCTATCACTATCGCCATGCCATACCAACTGGCCCAAGCTGCCACACTTCTAAATTTATCGTAATGTTTTGTAAAGACGACTATAGCCCTTAAAACAACGCTTTTGTATTGCGCAGCGAAGCTCAATCTTTCCATCTTTGCCGGTCAAGCTGCCGCATTGTTCGTCGTAACGATCATGTGCAGCAGTTCGAACTTGAAACCCCGAATTCGTGAACGCAGACCGCCGAGCAGGTGACCGAGTACTGCCGCGTGCCCGTTGAGCGGAGGCGGTCCAGCTTGGCCAGCGGGCTGCCCGCGGTCGCGGCTGCCCAGCAACCGGCACAGCCATCGCTGGTGGCGGCCGGCACAGTGCCCGGAGCTGCCTCGGTGGGCCAGGCGAGCAAGCATATGTCTGACGTGGAGAGGCTGCGCAAGGTCATCCTCGAGCTGGTGGACACCGAGAGGACGTACGTCAAGGTACGCGCACTTCTGCCGGTACAGCGAGGGATGGCCAACTCGCCTCCTGCGCCTTTTCATCGTTCTTTTAATGCCCTATGGCATCAGCATATAGTGTCCATGTGGGAAATAGCTTTATTTGAGTGCAACCGTCGTGAAATGGGCCCGAAATAGATGTGTTGCGGCAAAGGTCTGTGCAGGGTTCTTCGATGGGGGCAGGGGGGAAGTGCATGGTCCACCGCAGCGTCTGAAGTGGCGCAAACTGAAGTGACGTGACTGTAGTCAAAAGGGGGAAAAAAAGGAAGAAAGAAGAACCTACCCAATGTTTGGCGAAGCGTTTTTTATAAAGTGTTTCCCGTGTGCGTTTCTTTTGCATTTATGGCTAAATTATTTTCGAAAATAATGGCACAAAACAGCATTCGATGTCAAATATGAAGGTCATGCTAGCGATAAAGTACGCTGTTTAACCTGTATTGCAAAGGGAACTCGAAACAAGTGCCACTTAATTACTTAGGGCGTACAAAAACACAAACATAGACAGAGTATTCTTTCCACGACTTCGCGCGGTCGCACTTACTACCTCTGTCATGGATGCTCATCAACTAGCCCTTTAACGTATTTTGGTAGCACTGAAATCGGAAAGTGGGGTGGGAATAAATAGATGCGCAGGACAATACGTGACCAACATGTGGAATATAATGCGAATGTAAGTGCGCTAAGGCCTTCTTATAATGGCACTGCTTATGTTGCCTACGCTTGATAAACAATAGTTGTCAGTGTTTAGCCGTTAAAAAGTCCGTTAACAGGTCTGGTCCGTATTGTCAGGGTACCTTAGTCTCTCGTGAGTCATTTGACCATTAATAGGGCGGGTAGCAAACATTTGCTGCAAAATAGGAGGGCACATCACACAGTGAAGTGCCTCAAGTGAAGCACTGCAAGCACTTCACTGGTAAAGAAATCTACTGATAATTAAGAGTAAACTGTGTTTTCAGCTGCTTCTAGATTGCGACTTTCATCTCCTGGACACTTTTTATGCTTCAGAAAACCAACTGAACGCGGAAAGACACCGATACACGCTGAACTGCGGTTGCAAGTTTGCTGCAACTTTGCAATAAGCTGCAACTTTGCAATAAGCTGCAACTTTGCTTATCAAAAGGGACGAACAGGGCAAGCTACACAATCTCTCTTTAGTCTGGTAAAATATTCTTTCAAATATCTGCCTATCCCTTTATTAACCGACGAAAAGAATGAAAAGCAAATTTGGTCCTTTGACTCTACGTCAGTGAAACGTCAAATTGATTTTGAGTCTTTAATGTCTGGGTGAATAACGTGAACTAAGAAATAAACAGGCACATAATTAGATGTGCTTTTGAAAGACACCGATACATGCTAAACCACGATGTTCACCCCGGACAAAGCTGTAACTTTGTTTATTATGTTCGCCTGTGTGTCTGTGTGCGCTTTTGTTCTTCGTACGATATTTTTCAAACAACCTATACTCAGTATCAACACGAACCAAATAGTTCAATTTATTTCTAAAGTGACGTCACGAAGTCATGTGTGTTCGTTTTTGTGCACGGACAGTCTTGGATGCAGAAACAAGTCACTTACGCATACTGTTCAAGTCATTTCTAGCGCAACGCAGTGCCGCGTTCCTTCGTCAAGTTTTGTTATCGGCCCGTTACACTGTACGTAATTCTCGGCGCAAACCGCGCCTGCAGTGTTCGAGAAGCTTCAGGACTGTAGTAGTTTGATTATTTCGTTAATATCATGCCCACTTCGCGAACATTACAGATTATTCTGGAACCTTCGTGGCCACTAGTGATAATGCTAGAATATTCGATGACACGTGTATAAATGCCGACGAGCTTCGCCGCTTATCAGTTGATCAATGGCCGACGCTCCATTCGCCGCTATATATATCAGTGCAAGTCTGCCACCGTACTTTGACTTTCCGTTTATCGGGCACAGGTTTGCCCAAATAAGCAGTTTGGTCTCAGCAGTCTCCTGCCTTCCGACACGTCACCACCTTGTGACGTACGCAGTTTTAAATTATTTCCAATTTACCAAGAAGCCTTCTGCGCTAAACATAATTGACAGCGTACCTATACCAAGAGGCGCTTGCGTGTTGTACTTGCACTGTGTCAGCGTACACAAAATACAATGACCTCAAAAATAAACTGGAACATTTTGGCTTCACTTTCCCGCAGCATATATGGCAAGCAAGATATTTTCCGCAACTTAGTATTTATTGCATTGTGTTTGTAATGTATTAGACCTACGTAGGGTTTCAGTACCTCATGAATCAAAAAACCTATCAGAACTTTCGCCGACTGGTCGCACATCTTACCGTTGTTGTTTGCTCCAGTTCACGTGTTAGAACAATCTTAAAGCGTTCCATAAGGCAGCATAATTTCAATACGCCAGCGTTTGCAGTATGGCATGACTCTATGGGCGTGAGGTATAGTTAGATTAACGTAAATGAAGGATAAGTTATATGAATTGAAGTAGTGCAAACGTTCTGATTGGAAGTGTATGCCGGAAAAAGCATAGTTAGGCTGCTAGTGGTCTGGTGAAGACAGGAAGTGCGATCGGAAGGGGAATGGATACCGATGCGGATACCCAGAAGCCAAGTGACTGGAATTAATGGGGAATTATATAGCAGTGATTAGGTAGCCACATCACTAGTTGGGCCTGTTCGATTATGGTCATTATTGGAAACTTTGTAAGCGCTCCGAAAAACAGACGGAAAGAAGGGGCTGACAAGACAGCGCTTGGCAGAGCTGTCCTTGCGAGCCTCTTCAACAAACTTTTGACAGCGCTTTACAAGGACAATTAGGTGCCCTAGAGTCTCATGACAGGACTCGGAGGTGGCATCAAGGGCAGAAATATATAAAGTTGTTTGAAGTGACATGACAAAGGTCTGGAAAGATGTCCTAAATAATGTGCGAATCTAAACAGATACCAATGTGATTCAAGTGCATTCGTCTGGAATCGTCAGAATGCGTGAATTCAAGCCAAATGTAAGACTTTTTAGTTAGTGCTAGGCTCTTGAATGCAACAAAAATTTTCGACGTCTCTTTATACATTGCTGCCTTACTTCGAGGAACCTAAACATCACGCAGTTTTACAGCTTTTTGAGCTTCATTCTTTTTGCACACGACTGTCATTCGATGGAAATGTACTTTTATGTTTTACCAATCGCAAGTAATGCGATTGATAAGATTGGAAGACACGCTGTGGGGACAGTTTTTGGGATGAACACACACACATGCACCGTTTTTCCTTGAACACGATGAAATTATACCGTACAATCGCCAACCTTTTTTTTATTTTTTCTTCTATGTCACCGCGGGCATAACTGACTGCCTGGTGCCGGATGTAGTGTGTTTGCCAAGTGTAGATGCGCCAATTCTAATACCGGTCCTCCAAAGGATCGCATGTAATCGTTTTGATACCACGGAAAGACCAAGAATAGCAATACCAGTGCGTTTTGTTCACTCGTGATCTTTGCGTGTCGAAGAGCAGTCGCTGTATTTATGAACCACTACTTGACACTGTACATTCCCTCTTAGATTCAGAGAGCGCCTCGCTGAGCCTACAGCATCGATTATGTCAGTGTTTTTCGAAAATGGTGCCGAATCCACGCAAATGCTTTGCTGTTGAAGCTTAAGGATGTGAATATAAAGCAAATAACAGCCCCAGTGCGTAGCTAACGAGCTACAGAGTAAAGTAAGTAAGCAAACTAAGTAAGTAAGTCAGTAAAGTAAGTAAAGTAGGTTACGTAAGTGAGTAAACTAAGTAAGTAAACTAGGTGTCCCTAATCCTTTTTGGCACAGGGCAGGCGCTCGCAGCTTCACAGGACAAAATGTTGTGCGCTCCAACGCGCACAACATTTGTTGCTTATTCTTCATAGCTGGTGCCACTTCGCGCCAGCGGCGGTGCATGTTATTCGTCACCACGTGGCGCTTTGGCGATATGCGCTACCGGACAGACTGAAAAGAAAAATGCTTTTGCACTCCCGTGACACAATCCTGAAAGAAGGTGCTGCTTCTTTCTTCGCCGGTTGTTGACACGTCTACTGATGATCGGTGACAGGCTTAATCAAGTCGCCTGTAAAAAACAGAGCGTGGCTTCGCCGCGTATCTATAGGTACTAGCGAGGCAAGATGGCGGACCTATGCGCAACACTGCTCCCGTAGAGAGCATATACAGTAACTCTAGGGCGCGCTAGAGTGCGGGGCGGCATCCTGCGGCAATCGCGGCAACTATGCAGCTCGCGATTCTCAATTCAGCCAAACGGCCGTGGACTTTAGGTTTAGGGCGCCGTCGTTCGGTTTCATGGCATTATTTGTCGATAGGAGTGGGAAAGATTGCTCGCTGACTGAGAATTGGTTTCAAGTTTCAGGTTGCGTTTTGCGCTATAATGTTTGGCTTCCGTGTTTTCTAGAGCCTCAACAACCAACCGGCGGTGTTTTCCGACCATAGTGAAAAAGTGTTGTCGGGCCCTATAATGACGTCCAGGGTAAAGTAAGTCTCTGTGTAGCCAGAAAACTAGACGAAATAACGTCTGGCTTCCTGGGTTTATCTGGCACTTTACCCAGGGTTTTAAGAGTGTATGATCCACTACGATTAGAATGCCATGGAGCCGAGCTAGTTCGTAAGTATTCATGTTAAGAGTTGGCGTGCAAACAAAGGCGCAATAGAGAATTCATACCATCAAGACACCACATACAGTCCTTTAACATGAGTCAATATGCCTCGACTGCAATATATAGATACTTAAGTGAGCGTTTGTGAAACTGTTGCTGTTCTCTTCTCTTTTTTTTTGTCTACTGGTTGACGAATCGGTGCACAACGAATCTTGCTCGTGTTCCACCCATTATGAACGCGAAAACACCCGGGTTTTTTCGCGGGCTTTTTTAGAAAACATACTTTTGAGGCCCAGTTTCCACTCAGTGTCTAACAAGTCTAAGCGTCTCTGCTGTCAACCTTTTTTTGATAACAGAGACACACATTTAGAGAATATCGGATTTGACACACTACGCTATCATGAACGTGACAATTAAGAAGCATCACAAAGAAAAAAAAAGACCCCGGTTTTTTCTCGTAACCAGCCGCTCTTCAGCTGGTTTCTCCCTCGCCCTTTTTGACCAACCCCCTTTTAACACAATTTTTTCCTAGCTTTTGCAAGCGGAATGTCAGTCATGACGTTTCGCCATTCCCATTTTTATGACGCAGCACATGAGCGAGCTGGTTGAGTGGTATGTGGCGGCTTTGCAAAAGGTAAATCTCACTCGTTCATCATCACTGTTTGTTTCTGTATTTTTTTCTTCTTTTTTTTTACACCAGTTTCTCATAGCATTCGTTTCTGGTCTATTTCTTAATCGTTTCTTTTTTCTTCTCGGCGTATTTTGTTTTTAGTTTGTTCTTCGAATCAACGCACACCAAGAATTTTTGCGGCACTAGCGAATGCTCATTTCTTCGATGCATCCGAGTGAAAGTCAAAAGGCTACTACACTTTGGTTTAGTTCCTTTTTTGTCGAATGCATGCTTCAAAACAATCGCTTGCCTTACGTTCGCTGCATTCTCAGCTTGTTCCAACAGCTTTCTTTGCATGTGTTTTTTTTCTTGTTTCTTGACAACGCAATAGGTGGTGGCCTTGTAGAAAGAACAGCGATCAGCCTGGTCGTTCGTTTTTGTTTTTGTTTTATTTCGCCCGACGTCTCGTGAAAACGTGCTGACCAAATGAATGCGCCACAGTATACTGCATGTTGTGGTTATTTACTTGCCTGTTTAAACCACAAGGTCTCGTTACTAGGCCTACCCGCCTTGTAAAGAGACCGGTAGCTTCGACGCTATGTGCTCTGGTGACGTTTTCTGTGCGTGTGCCCTTATTAAGAAGGGCACGTAGTCTAAAGAGGTTTTACCTCGTAAGCTGTTCTTTCTGTTCTCATTTTTAGCATTTTTCTGTTTCCTACGAATGGCAAGCAGCAAATTACAGTCCGTACTTTTAGAAGAATACCGGCATATCATTACGACAAGTTAAAATTTTCTTTAGGAATCAGTTAGCTAGATTTATTGTTTTTGTTTGGTCTTGGTCTTAATATTCATTACAAGTCGGCTTGCGCACTTCCTGAGTGATTACGACGCCACACTTTTACGCGATTCTGGGGTACCAGAACTGTCATGTCGGCTACCTAATAGTGTAGGCGCAGGTACATTATTGATTAACGACAAGTGTTCATTACATTTCGTTAAAAAAAATGAGCAACGTTACTTCTTAGCGGCAGACTTTATATGACAGCTGTATCGTAAGGCTTAGTGTCATTATTATGAGAACGTAAAGACCAACGAGGGAGTGTTGTTTTGTTTAGCAAAGCATAGTTCATGCGAATATCCTCGTCGGTATTCATCAATTTCGTTTCTAAAATCTATCTCACGTCATCAAGCCGTTCGTTATAGGTATGTGCAAATATGTCAGGCGCGTTCACAGCGAAGCCTGAAAAGCATAGACGTCGCAAATTGAACGTTGTATTCATTTTGTCCGAGGTAGCATCAGGGTTCAATTTCTTTATTGCTTTTTGTTTGCTTGAGCTTAGGGTCAGACGTTGCAGCCCTATGTGTGCATGCATGTTTAACTGTTGTCCCCTGTTCAAAATTACGTGCAGTGAAGTATGTTTCCTGTTAACTTGTTAATATGGAGACATTGTCATCTCAATTAATTTGGAGAGCTCCAGCTACTTAGAAGACTGCATTCATTTGTGCTTGTAAAGATTGCGTTGCGAATGTGTAATTAAACTGCCTTATCTCAAACGAGTGCCCTAAGTTAACGGCAGTTCTTTCCAAGAGCCGTGCTGCGTACTACACGAGAGCTACGCTCAAGTTCACCGTCCCTCGAAAAGCGGCACAAAAACACCATTTTCGGCACTTTCTTTCAGCGGAAACCCCCTAGTACTAATGAAGTGAGCAAGGTGAGTGGACATTCAAAATTCAGCATGCCCGTATTGTACATGCTGAATGCATGAACCGAGTTTATAACACTGTTCGAAGCACCTTGCGTCATCACCGAACATGCTGGACAGTGCAGTTCTCCCAAGATTTGTGGTGAAATAGGGGCAAACCGTCGTATACTAAGCGAAGTACATGTTGGAGTTAGACAGGGGTGTAACAGCGCACATTCGCTATTTCATTACATCGTTTTAAGAGCTCACTGCCAAAACTTAGCCAAGTTTAGTCAACACTTGACACTATCCAGTGTAGGTATCGCACGAGTGCATACTGCACGAGTCTTTCTGTATGGTGCATACTGTTTGAAGATCAGTTAATGTTGTAATGTATATTTCGCCTCGAACATTTCGTATGATTGTTAGATTTCCTGTAAGACGTCACTATAGTTACTTTTTTCGCAATTCTTGCTCAAATAACTTTTTCGTTTATGCTTGACCACCAACTAAAGATTTAACAAAACTTTAAATCCAGCGAGATGGTGCATTCTAGCTAACGGGAACTTCTTGTACACAAAAAAAATAAATAACAAGACATTCACAGGAACAGGAGACAGGACGGGCTTTTGCTGTCCCCCGTTCGTCCTGTCTTCTACAGCACCCGTCCTGTCTCCTGTTAAAGAAACTCCAGTCTAAGGTCCACTGAATGCTTCGCATTAACAAAGAAGAAAACATCGGGAAAAAATGAATTGGCTAAACGCTGTCCGCTGATTATTTAATGTGGATGCGTTGCATTGAGATTACGTGATTGGCAGGGTGCTCGAACATCGAAAGAACAACGCATGGTGCGTTGAGATAGGCTGTGGTTGTGCAATATTCTTGTATATAAACTGAGCTATACGGACACATGACGTCACTATGGCACATGCTCGAGTGTTACGTAATGCTCGAAAAAAAGCCTGCTGTGAATGCTAACACTGCGATCGATTAAATCTTCGCTAATTGGCTAGTTAAATTGAGAAGAAGCTATATGCTGGAGAGGCCTTATCCCAGAAAATAACAAATAAGCAAGCGCATTTCTAAAATTTATCTGTAAGGTGTATCTCTAAGGTGTACTAAGATTTAGGTGTGCGTTAAAGAACCCCTGGTGTTCGAAATTTCTGGAGCCCTTCACTATGGCGTCTCTCATAATCATATTGTGGTTTTGGGACGTTAAACCTCTGATATTGTTAATATAATATTGTCCTATTAATGAATGCATTTAAGTAATTAGCTGGTCAAGTAACAGTTCCCTTCAGAAATACGGAGGAGTGTGCGCTATATTCTTGGATGTGCGCTTTTATACAAAACGGTTATCTTCATTCTCCAACAGCGTATTGTAAAGTACTGGAATTAGGTTAAGTACAGCCTAGCAATGGGCATGCTATATACCAGAAATTCGTTAACAATAGGGGCTTCGGGGTGGAAGTGGAAACCGAAAGTAGCGTTTGAGACCAGAGGTGGTACAACAGAAGTCACACAATAAAAGCTAGTGACGACAGAAGTCGCGGACGTAAACGTTATACTTTACTCGTTCACTCTCCATCTAGTGACTCAGCCGTCTGCCACTGTTTTAGTTACCGATTCTTCAGACAATTTTGTGAAATATTTTTGGCCTCTAAGAAAAAATATTGCTCTTTACGGTCGCTAGATTTTTTTTTCCATTTCTCAAATGCCCCACTTTCCATTTGAATCGCACCAAGCGATTGTCCAAAGACAGCCAATATGCAGCTTACTTGGATTCAGTTAGGAAAATTTAAGCTTGAGCCACGAATTATAAGTGTCGTCCTAATTCCGTGCACCTATATGATGTGTGTGTTTGGTTCTCTGCAAGCATTTGAAAATGATAGCTTATGGCAGCCCGAATCGAAAACAATGACGGTACAGAAACATGGATGCCGCGAAAGCTGTTTTTGTTTTTATTTTATTTTTTGATGTACGAACTGTGTACAAGGGTGCTGGGTCCTCTGTCAGGCTATATGCTTTTAGCCCCAACATCCTTTTGTTTCTTGTGTCTTGTACAAGAAAACAATAAAACAAATTTTGAACATTGAAATTGAAATATCGCCAAAAACTTGAGCGCCGAAGCTAACGACCAAAACTGTTGATTAACTAGGCCACCACACGTCCCAAGCATTTAGAATATTGTCGAGTGTCTGTAAGACGATGTTTATTGCAATCCCCACGACGCTCGGTTAGGTGATCGTGAAGACACAGCGTGTATGCTTAAGTGAAACGCTGATAGATCTGTATAAGACAGCACGTCGTTTCGTAAGAGACAGGATGGACATTTTATATGCCTGGAAGCAAGTGCCAAGTTCGGTAATTTCGAGTTACATGGTTGTAAATAAATCATGGGATCCTCTCACTTCCTGAAACAAATCAAATTAAAAAAACAAATACGCTTTATTTTAATGTCCCATTTATCCTGCTTTTTGATGGATGATAAAACAAAGTTTGCAATTGGCTTTAAACGTACAGTTTTGTGAATATACATGTTCTTTCTCCGAGACTCTTTTTTTCCTTGCGTTTTTCATTTTCAAACTATATGAACCACCCTTAGAAAAAACGGCTTTGGGAGGCAGATAACAGCAATATCGCGGGTGGGTAATCTTCAGGCTCGTCAAGTCAAAGAAAGAGAAGGCCGTCCTTAAACAGAGATCAGTGTATCGAGAAGGGCAGTTGAGTATATTATTTCCTATTGTCCGTCGTAATACGCCACAGGCATTGTCGAGCAATAATGCACGTGCCCGGCGCATGGCTTTCACACATCTTATCGTGGCGCACGCATTGGTGTGGTGTCTTTTTCTTTTTTTCATTTGTGGAAGACGAAAGCGAGCACGAGGTCCAACTTTCTATGACGTCTGTGTACACATAACACCTCTAAGCGTAGTTTTTTCCCTTTTTTTCAAAATTTTGCTCGACTCTCATTGCCTCGTGAACGTGCGGTAATGTTTGTGTTGCTGCTTTATTTTTTTTTGTTTTTTAACGAATAAAGGCGAGTGTTTTGGCTGTGTACCACCTCACGCAAAATTCGTAGATAAAGTTTTTTTTTTTTTTTGAAGCACGGACTATCGTTACTGGCATTCAATGCACATTCTGCTCATGTTGCTACCAACAGTACTTCAGTTTAGTTCCGTGTACGTGTTTCCAATTCGAAGCACACACGTTGTTGTATACACCCGAACGGATACAAGGAAAGTACCCTTATAACGAAGAATTTTCGACGTCCCTCCTTAATTGCGAGCGATGCTGTACACTCCCTTTATAACAATGTTACCTGTACAACGAAGTATTCCGAAAGTATCCATGCCTTCTGTATATAAAGACGCATGACGATGCAGTAGAATGCCTCGACTGAGAATTTTTCCACAATCGATTCAAGTATACATACGGTGAACTGCTGACGTTCCGGCAGTATTGAAAGCGTTTCTGTACGCGCTCCATTTATGACGTATTTACCTGTATAACGAGGTACTACGAAGTCATCCAAAACTGCTTTATAAAGGCGTATGACTGCATAGTAGAATTTCTGTAGAACGAAATCACCTGTATAACGAAGAATCCCTAACGTCTCGGCTGTACTTCGTGCGTTGTGTGGCCCTAGCTTACAGCGAAGTTACTTCAGTAACAACGTATTCTGAGGTTATCCAGGACAACATTATAAGAGTGTCTGACCGCACGGCCAAACTGCTTGCATGACGGAAAATTCCTAGCGTCCCGACTGCAGTCGAATGCCTGTAATAAAGTTCTCAATACCTTAGGGATATTTCATTGCGCTGTAAAGGTAGCACACCGTCACGCTCGCAGTACTGCCGGCACGTCAGCAACTCATTAGTTACACACCTTACTTCGTTGTGAAAGCGTTTTGTTGAATCCTTCGATTGTATGATGCAAGCGCTAGATACACCTACAACGAAATTACCTCTACGACAAAGTAACTTGAAAGTCCCCACGACTTCGTTATGAAGGCCTGCATATCCTCCTTGTGGTTGCTTCCGTAGATGCCGAACACTCGAGGACCGAAATTTGGCGAGGTTTCTTGTTACTTTTTTCTTTTCGTCTTGACGCACTGAGTGGAGACATCTTGCGCACTTTTTTGCAACCCGTTTTTTGCAATGGTGCGAAGCACCGAATGCACCGGTTGCACCTGCACCGACTGTGATGTTGCCCGCTTTCTTCATTTCATTTTTATTTTCTTTTTCTTTTCCTGCTTTCTTGTGAGCGACTTGCTGTGACGTTACATGACGTTTGCTTGTTGTTATCACATCGCTGACACCGCTGATAAGTTCCTCTTTACACCGTGCTGTATTATTACGCGATTGTAAACGTCTTGCTGCATAGGTCTCGTTTTACGTAAACCAAAAGCCCTGATTACCGCGTAATGTACTGAAGCACGTTGTATCAAATAATGTATAGTTTAGGCTGGGGAAACAGTAACACTATAACTTTCTTGTTTAACGACAATTTGCTAAATGTAAAGGTAATAGTGGACGCAGCAATCTGCCTGTGAATTCCAGACTGTGTGAAGGTAATTGTATCTTATAAGTGTAAAATACTTGATATTAGAGTTACCGACGAGAATAAAAGCAATAGTTGGGTAAGACAAGTAACTACTGATGTGTTTAGCATGCTTACGTGTCGAATTATTGGAATGGATAGAATGATTCGATTTTAGCCAAATCTAGGTCTTTGTGCCTTCATAAGTTGAACTTATGATAATAATAAAATAGGCATTTATAGAAACGGCAGAGAGCCTTAGTGCACAGTTGTGTTGTAACCGAATCCGACTGAGCATCACGGATGCTGTTTGTTAATTATACTTGGAATGACCAAATAAGGCGTGGGCGCCTTCCTCTGAGAAAGACGATTTTATCAGGCTAAATCTTATTCACGGGCAATGTTGACGCTCTTGGTTGATTTAAAGAAGAGAAACAAATAGCCCAGCAATACATGAACGATAGCTTCCAAGTAACGACAAAATTTGTTTGTGAACAACACCTAGGCCTTACGATGTCCGAAGACGTTTTCTAGAATATATCGTCGCAAAAAAAAAACTCGTTTTATATTACTGCAAGTTGAACAACTAGCATTGCGGAAATAATGTCTATTTCGTTTCCATTTAGTCAACTTTCAACTAGCACTGCAGCTAGCATGGATCGAAGCACCAACAGCGAAGCGCGCAGTTTTTTGACAGCGACCACCAGACAGTGATTCTGATAGTGACCACGAGAATTATTATCCGGGCATGATCATCGCTCGGGACACATCAGTGTTGACCATGTGACTGGCCACATCTGCTGTCCCTTCTTGCTTAATAAAGCCCAATTTCTGGCGTTCAGATTTCTATCCGTGCCTATTCAATTAAGAGTCGGTACAGAATTACGACCGCGTAACCATGAACTTTTATGCTTTCAATAGACTTTGCATGCGATAGGATAGCGCGCAAAATAAATGAGAAATCCACGCAAGGATATATATCAGCGTGCATATAGCATAAAAACGTTTACACAGTGTCAGACAGAGAGTTATTTCTGCCTGTGGATAGCTTTAGTTCTCTATTCTTTTAGTTTGCCACTACTCTGACATTACATGAGTCAGAACTGCGCGCGCTGTCGGGTTTTGTAGTTTGCATGAGCGTCGCTGTTATCCCCCGCTCGCCCGGATGTTTTTGCTTCCCTCCCGCAAAGCATCTGAACAACCTGCTGGAGCACTACCTGGAGCCCATGAAGAAGGAGACTCTGCTGTCCAACGCCGAGATCAGCGCACTGTTCGGCAACATCCAGGAAATCGTGCAGTTCCAGAGGCAGTTCCTCCAGAGCCTCGAAGAAGCCATCGCCGCCGAGCCGGACTTCCATCGGCTGGAGCACCCGAGCCAATTTAAGGTACGCCCCAACTCAACTCTCGTGCCAGCTGTGCTGTGTAGATGCTGTACTCGGTGCACAACACGGCAACGATGCCGCATAGTTTGTCCCAGAAATTTCGCAGAAGAGCGACATTTTCTACTCCTATATCTGGCTGCAACATAACCGCAGTGTATTGGGTCGGTCGTACTTCTTTGTGTCAATTTAAAACAAGCCTGCTTGAAGTCAAGCAAAGCAAAGGCCAGATTGCCTTTTTTATGTTTAGTTCAATGTTAAGCGGTATTTCTTTTCATTTTTAGTGGTCACAGCTCTGACGCGAACACGGCATGCATAGGACACTAACGGTAAAAAATAGCGCTTACATAGCCTAAAACCTGCACTGTACATTGGTAAACCATAGTCCCGATTTTCTTGCAGCACTATGTAGATGACACATAGTGCGCAAAGGTTATAGAGCGTAACGTGTACAAGCGGCATAGGTCAAAGGTCACAGATTGCACGTCCTACGTAAAGATCAGAAACGAAACGTGCCCTATAGGTCGCAAGTAACCCATGCCTAAACAGGGTACTGCACCGACCAAAAATGCAGCTTCACCAAACTTCAGTCTTTCACTCTGACGATAAGGCACTGCCTTTCCCCCATTCAGCCCTTCTCTCCGTTTATCAAAATTTCTCTTGAGGGCTAAAAATTAAGCACGGGACAACAAGAGCTTGCAGAATCTATAGTATACGAGTGGAGGTGCTGTCGTCGGTTTAGTACCTCATTTGTCTTGCTCAAAAAAAACAAAGATAGAAGAAAATATCGACGAGATAGGCGCAGCGCAATAAAGTTGACTTCGCGTTATGAAGTAAGAAGATTCATGGATCGACATATTCGCGCAGCGCAGAATGAACGAGGACAAATCAAAGGATTAAAAATCCCCAACTATTCCAAGCTACCGTTCTATCAATGTTGATGGGTTAAAAAAAAATTAGATCCAGCGTGAGCCGAGGTAGTGAGTGCACTGTGGGGGAAAGTTTAATCACGAATTAAGTAGCTGAACAAGTTTACCTGCTTAAAGGGAGAGGGGTAGTTGGATAGAGGACCGGTACCTTCTCATCCTGCTTCAAGGGGGTCTTCTGTAGGTCGGGCCTCGTTCGGCCGAGCTGCTCAAGACAACCTTCCACTGCTACTCGCTGAAAAAAAAACAATAACAATTGTTTCCGTAAAGAGTGACAGAAGTGCCAGGGGCACCCCTTTTTCCTCTTTCCTCATAACTTTGCAAGATGATAAAAGTTAACTCTAGGGATGAATGCCGTAGCACGCTATCTTGTACCAGCAGGGGCGTGTCTCTGCTGGTACAAGATAGCGCTAGAGGCTCAATAGACTGCCTCAACATCCAACTATTAACCGCCAATTAGATCAAACGGCAGTACTCGCGTGCCGATCAGGGTGAGCGCCGGACATATAAAAGCGCAATGTCCCTCATTATTTTAACAGAATTTACGCCATGTCTTATACATTGCGGAGCATTCGCTCTCAGTGTGACAGATATCGCCACGTTATATGGCAGCAGAAACAGCATAGAGAAACCGGTTTACAGCTGTACGACAGGATGTTCTGATCATTGCGGCAGCACGAACTCATTGTGTTCGTATCGTGCTTGTCCACATCTTTATTTCCCACAGTGGCACATACAAGTCAGCCAGCAATGGTATACTGCATAATGGAAACTCTCCTATGCTCGTGGCAATATCAACTATTTATTGTTTTGGTTGAACTACGGTGTTTTTGTACATTTTTTTATGCCTTTCACCTTGGCTTCAAGTGGACTCAATCTGTTTTTTTAATTTTCTTTTCCCTTACAGAACGTGTTATTTGCCCTGGGCAACTCCTTCTTGTACTACGCCGACCAATTCAAGCTTTATAGTTCCTTCTGTGCCAGTCACTCAAAAGCTCAAAAGGTCTTGCACCCGAGTAAGTACACGGCATTCTATATTAAAACTTGTCACTCATACATGGTTTTTATACTGTACCCATGCATTCTTCGAATGACGCGGCTCGAATTAAATCAAGCAGCGCTTTTAATAAATGCTTATGTAAAACAGACGCTCGCGGTAGCATTTCTTGGTGGCATTCGTGTTAATTGGTAGGATCATTTTAAAGTCAATAAAGTGATAATAACAATAAATCGGTTTATCAACTGCCATTGCTAGAAAAAAAATGCTGCTCTTTTTTTCGGGACATAACAATCAGGTGGGGTTGATATTAAGCGAACTGATTTTCCAGTGGATATTACGCCCTATTTATACCGCCACTATATGCTTAAGCTCCTGTCTAATCATACGGACGGTGATGCAGGTGAAGGCAACACAGCCCTCTCGGACTTCCTGCAAACGAGGAATCCCAAGGGGCAGCATAGTTTCTCCCTCGAGTCATACCTGATCAAGCCCATCCAGCGGATTCTCAAATACCCGCTCTTGCTCCAGCAGCTCAAGCACCTCACGGACCCCCTCACCGAGGAACATCACCACCTCGCAGGTACTGTCTATGTACACTTTCAGCCCATATATCAGCTGGCGCTGCAGGTCTTTCTTTTTTATTGCAATAGGAATTATATAGACACTCGGCTGAATTTTGCCGTCGGCGTCGCCGTCATACACAGTAAATTTTCGTCCAAACTCGGAATATGGTTCGGACCAGGTTTTTGGTGGCGAAGCAAAGCCGGGTTCGTTGCTTCGCGAGGAAGATCACCGCCGTCTTCGTGACTTTTTCGGGAAAAATACGTCTTCACCACTGGACGTTTTACAAATAGAACTTTACGTACAGAACTATTTATGATGCAGATATGTCAGCAAATTATGACCTGCAGTGGGGCCTAAGGCGGCCGTGCCGGTGTCTAGCCGGCAAGCTCTCCTAGTAGCAAAGGGCCCCACCCCCCTTTTATCCCCCCCTCCTGACCTCGTTGACCGTGGCCCTCGTCGACACTGGACAGGTGGTTTCATGAAAGGGGCAGGGTAGGCAGAGGAAGCTGCAGGGCGCCCTTTCTCGTGAACGCGTCAGGCAAGCGAGGAAGGGGTTGCCACGCTGAGTCGATTCCGTTTCTCCGGAAGACGTATTACCAAAAACGACGGGGTTGGGGTTGTCACTCCGAGCGCGACCTTACATTCACCATATATGTATACTTATCTATATGTATAAAAACGCAAGAAAGAAAAGTAATTCCGAAAAAGACTTCGGCGCGCGGAACCGAACGTCGCACCTCTGAGTTGTGAGTGCGAGGCGTTAGCCATTGAGCCACGAAGAAGCACTTCCTGCACCATTCAAACGGCGAGCTATTTATATCTACCACTTACCGCTGGCGATGGGAATCTCGGGGGGACTATTGTGTTTTCACCATTACCAGTGAGATGGCGCAATGAGCACGCGTCGCCACAATGTCACGACGCGACGGCGCGTGCTCTCGTCTCCCACGTGTACTATGCCCCGCGGAGAAGGGGCCGGGTGGGCGCTAATGCGTGCGCTTGCTTATCTCGCGGTAGGGACAATCGCGCTCCTTGGACTTTCACCAAAACGATTCTGTTGTAGTTACCGGGCGCGCAAACGCCACTGCGTACGTTGCACAGTCTCCGTTTGCGAAAAGGACGCAGCGAAGTGACAATTGAGACGCCTATTTGCGTTCAACTGTACCTGTGAGTACGTTTCGTGCGTCATTTGTGCGTGAGAAACGCGGGGCACGTTTCGATATGCTTGCCATTCTGTGCGTGACCTTCCAATTTGTGTCTGTCGCGTATATTGCTTCGCTTTTGCCGCAAAGTTGTGACTTTTTATGCGTTACCAGTAAGACTGTCAGAGTAGAACATTCTTCGTGATCGTAGTCAAGAAGATCTGAAGTTTAGGTATAGATGTACGCGATAATTAGGGGTCAATCAATCATAATTACAAACATTGATGCATATGCCAACTGGCAGTGGACACCCGAAGTAGATTAAGTATAGACACGAAGTGAGTCAACTTTAAAGCTAAGTCGTCAACCTGAGGTGACTAATATCGGAACTCAGAACCTGATGTGAAATCAAAACTGTAAATCTTAAACGGAAGGGGAGGCAAGACTGGGTGTGGGAATCAAAAGGAAAATGAACACTGATATTTGCTATACAGTGGAGATCAGTGCAAATTAAGAGCGGTGTTGGTTTCCAACAAGTAATTTGGCGGAAGTGTTATAACGGCAGTTAGGGATAACCCGGATATCGTGTGACGAAAGTTGAAGGAGACGTCATGGGGGGGGGGGGGGGGGATCTTAAAATTGCGTGATGGAAGCTAGAGAACTGCATGCTAAAGAAAATGTAACGCATTTATCTATCATTGCCAATTAATTCTTTATTTTTTACGCATTAAATTATCCATCATAAAACAGGCGCATTCGTGCCATTTTATATTTCAGGCGACTTGTATATAGAGTGTATTGACAATTCTTGTAATTCAGAGACAATAAAGTTACCGGCATTCATCATGAACTCGCAGAAGCCCTCAAAGGAATGGAAAGAGTGGCCGAACACATAAACGAGATGCAGAGGATCCACGAGGAATACGGAGCCATCTTCGATCACTTGTACCGGCAGCACGTCAAATCCTCGAAGCAGGTAAATGTGGCTTCCAGCCTGTTTATGAATGTCATAACCTTTTCACAGATGCACGCCAGAAAACAAGCTTTTACGAGGAATGCCACAAATTTAAACATCAAGCGCAGTCGAGATGCGGTGGTCAAAGTAGACTAACCTGACTTGAACGTTTACATACAGAGCGACGCCAAACTGGCACAAGCAATTGCTCACTGCATATACGTTACGCATTCGATTGAAACGATGAAGTGATTTGCTATAATACGCGTACGCGTGCTTCGAGTTGTCGATGAATCCACCCTCGCCCTGCTGATTGCTATAGCTTCGTGGTCAGCACAACTGGTAGAGCGACCACCCCCGAAAAGACGTAGGTCCCGAGTTCGACCCCAGGAACAAGACGAATTCTTCGGCAACGTTGTTTCTGAGTAATTCATGTGGATTTCCATGTGGCTTCGTGTTATAGAAACGGGTGGATGTGATTTTCGTTTTCTTAAGCCTTCCGTCATCTTGTGAGATTCCGCAGATGTGAACCGGTACATTACAGGATCTCTGCTTTCTCCCACTTTACTGTTTTTCACGTTTTGCCCGTTTTTCTTTATTACCAGCATGTGGACTTGAGCCCTGGTGAGCTGTTGTACTATGGCGGCGTGGAGTGGCTCAACATCTCCGAGTTCTTGGGCAAGATCAAGAAGGGACTGGAGTTGCATGCCATGTGCTTTGTGTTCAAGACGGCCGTGGTCTTCCTCTGCAAGGAGCGCATCAGGCAAAAAAAGAAACTCATGGTCAGTGTCGCCTTTGCTTCCGTGACCCATACCTGCCATTGCGCCGCTTGACCGAAGCGTTCTTGTGTGTCATATGCGCCTCTGAGATACGTGACCACCGAAATCTTCACCCACCACAGCAACGTAACATTCGCACTGGTTCGCCATATATTTTGTACGGTCTCGAGTGTTTTATGTCCAAACTTACAGAACGTGAAACTAAACCAATATCAAATGACAATGCAGCAAAAAGAGTACAAATGTATTAAGACGAGCAGCTTGGGCTTGTTGGTACATGACTCAATAGGAACAGCACACCCATGATCATGGACGGAGTAAACGAGATGAAACAACCGCCTTCATCGTGCTTATTCCGTTCCTCTTCAAGCGTTCGCTATTACACTCACATTAAGTACAAATATAAGCGCTAATATCTCGGAACAGACAGCCGTCGTTCGGTGGTGTGTGTATACCGGTGTATTTGAAATCGCGAGATCGTCATAATTTGTGCAGCCTGGGTAGGACAGTACAACCTGGAAACGGACTGACCATCACTGACGCCAAATAGAGTGGTTAGTTAGAGTGTAGGTGGGTCAATTTATTTGGAGCCGAAACATGACAACTTTGTTTTACCGGATAACATTGATACAATCTGTACTGCTGTACACGGTCTGCGATCGCGTTGCAAAAGTAAGAAAGACGTCATTTATTTCATCACGAAGCAATCATTTCTGTAATATTGCGCAGCAAATAAATGTTACAGAAAGACAAAATTTCGTTGACATGGTGATCGAGTTAACAGTCATTCCAAGAAAAGCGCCTGGCAAAACGAAGGTAACTATACTGTTAGTCCCGAAAATTATGCTTACGTTTCGCAAAATACTATGAGTTCTATTTCTTATAAGTACCATTTAAGCGGCTATTGTCCGTTTATCACTTGAGTAGCACAGGTAAGAGAACTCGTTGCTCCCGAAAAGACCACAAAAGCCTTACAGACATTCAGTTATTCCCTGAAACAACCGTATGGGGAGTAACAGTACATCGCTTCGCAATACATTCCCCGAAAGAACGAATGGTTTTGGCTGGTCAGTCGCTTCCAAAAGGGGCTAACCTCATTGTTCCCATTTACTCGATTTTTGCCTAAGAGTATATGTTACAGACAAACTTTATCATTGCTTTGCAGGGAGGGTCAAGCAAGAACAACTCAGCCGAGGTGGAGATAATCCGATACCAGGTGCTAATCCCCGTAACCGAAGTCCAGGTTCGAGCAAGCAGCCAAAAGGACGCGGACTCGCACTATCTCTGGGAGCTGGTGCACCTAAAGTCGCAAATCCAGCGCCGGTCGGAGAAAGTGTACCAGCTGTCGAACAGGTGCGACACTCGCTCCAGATTCCTTTCATGCGCGGTCACTTCGGCCAAACAGGAAGTGTTTCTATCCTTGTGCGAAAGTTTGACGAGGCGATTAGTTGAAGTTCATTGGGTTATACGTCGTATGTGTAATCGTATGTGTGAGCACATTCGGAGCAGCGAATGTTGCAAACATGCGGGACAGTTGCGGCTTAATAGTGAGAGGTCAACCTTTGACCTACTCTGAAACTTCGTTGTCGAGCCTTACCGAATCACGCTGACCGTGCCATTCCCTTTTGCACAGCACGAGCGAGTTCCGGAACGCCTTCCTGCGCACCATCCGGCAGATCATCCGGGAGTCCGTGCGCAACATGACGGTGCCGGCGACAAAGCCGGCCGTGCGCGAGAAGCCCGGCACCCTGCGTCGGCTGGGCGGCAACGAGGGCTCGAGCGCCGCGTCAGCGGCCTCCGCGGGTCCCTCCACGTCGTCCATGTCGCGCACGCTGAGCGGCAAGAAGCGCAACAAGTCGTCGCAGCGCCACTCTGCGGGCGACGCCATCGAGACGTACGACAACGTGCCGGACCCGCGGCTGCCGGGACCCAGCAGCTTCCGGGGCACGCGCAGCCGCACCGTGGCCGACTCGATGAACGGCATGAGCGTGTCGGCGCGCGAGCTGGCGGCCGCCGCATCCGAGGAGGACTCCGAGCGCTCGGACCGCTCGGACCGCTCCGAGCCCAAGGCGCCCACGAGCCTGAGCAGCGCGTCCTCCCTGTCGTCGTCGGGCGCCACGGCGCGGCTGATCCAGTCGAGCCAGCCGCCCAGCTCGTACCAGCCGCCGGCGGCTGAGCAGGCCGGCTCGCCGGTGTGGAAGCCCAGGGCATCGTCGGCAGACCGCGCGGGCCCGTCGGGAATGAACAGGCCCGACGTGAAGGAGCAGTTCTTTGTGTACGAAGACTACGGTGGCGCCGCCGTCTACCAGCAGCGGTCGAGCCAGCAGCAGCAGCAGCAGACGCCTTCATCTTCCAAGCAGTCCGAGTGCTGACTGGTGCCAAAGTCTAGCTCCGCCAACCGCCGCCGGGCCTTCGGCTCCTGAGCCGGGGAATGGGGGAGGGTGGCTTTTTGTACATACACGCAAGCTATTATCGTAGGTGAAAGAAAAAAAAAACGGCGCTTAAAGCTCAACTTCTCACCACTCGCACGTGGGCCAAGTGTGGCTGGGGACCTCCGAGGCGCCAATAAGCGATCCCGCTCCGGTTGATCTCTCGCGCGCCGTTTTGCCCGGCGCTCTCCTTGTGGACGAAAGACGCGTCTCCTCTCTTATTCCCGGATCAGAGTACCTGACTTTTACATCGGGGGCGAGGGGGAAGAAAAACACAAACGCTTTCTTACACCCCGCAAGAGCAAAACTGCAAAGCAGCTCCAGCAGCAACGCTGCACCACTCTGCAAGCATACGCCGCAAGGAACGATGCCGCGCGGCAGCTCAATGCAAAGCTGCTCGCGCACTTCTCGTATGCGATCTGCTAGCGTTACGTTGTTGCAACTTTCTCCTCTTCAAGAAGTGTACGTGTCAACGGATCAGGCGCCCCTTTTCATCTCTCAGTTGGTCTGTCCTCGCCACACCCAGTTTTGCTCTTCATCCAACTTTGTTTGTTTGCGTCTGTGCGCACAGTTGGTGCCAAAGTCGTTCAGCCAATAAGGTTTGTTGTGCGGTCACAGCGACGTGCGTTCTCGCTGATGTCATCACAATTCTTCCCCATGTACATAATTGTACTTAACATCTCTTCTAAACGTGTTAAAGGTAAAAGAACATCGAAATGCCCGACACATTAGCAACCACGACAGAGGCTGTTTTTCAATCGTTCCGCCTTGATTGCACAGGACGCCGCTCAAGCAGGCGGGATTCACTGTAAATTTTTAATAAGACGCAGGAACTTGCACTCACGCTAAAGCTCGATGTGTCTCTAGTTGCTCTCTCACGAAAAAAAAATCATTCTCCTTGTTTTAATTTTGCCTTCTTTGTTTGTTTGATTTCGGAGACCAATTAAGTACGCGAACCTAAGAAATCAGGGAAGCCTCTTCGATCACAGAGCCATCGGGAATAAAGCAAGGCACAATTTAAACGCGAGTTTCAAGGGGTGATATTGTATGTCAGATGCATGATTGAGTCGCCTTTCTGCGGCACCAAACAGCGTTTTCACCTGCTAGAAGTAGCTGGATATCAAGGTGTATGAAATGTCAAGGGTCTTGCAGTCGAAAATTATTACCGTATAATGTACGATTGCTCTCGTTGCTCTATAATATGTATCAAACGGGTGCTCGGGGCGGTTTACAGTAGCTAAAAGGAGTATACAAGGTCTTGTCAACGTTAGCTCGTGGTTCTCTGCTATTGGAAGGGAGTATTGCGGTATCATATACAATCGTTTGCGATGCTCTACCGTGGTGTAAGGGGGTAATGGTCTCATACATGGTCGCTCGTGATGCTCTGTGCAATGTCGAAAGGGAGTATAGAAGGTGTCATAAATGGTTCGTCATGATCCTCTGCCAACGACAGGGAGCATAAAAGGTCTCATACATGGTCGCTAGCAATGTCTGCCACCGAGAGAGAGTGTGTGTAAAAGGTGTCATGCGGTTGCTCGAGAGGCTCTGCCATGGCTTAAGAGAGTATAAAAGGTTTCGTACAAAGTCGCTTGCGATCATCTGCTATCTAAGGGGGGTAAAAGATATATGCAGCTGCTGGAAATGTTCTGTCATGTTAGAAGAGAGCTCGAAAGATCTGGGATTACTGCCACGTTTTCGAACAAAAAAAGGATTACTTCGGGGGTTGTTTTTACGTTAATGGTATGAACCTCGACTGCAGGGGACACCCGGGTTTTTCGTGTTGAAAAAAAAGAAAGCTGGAATTCTGTCTCATTTCGAGACATACTGCATGCATTGGTATTTCTGTAGGCCTCGATCCTTTTTCACCAATGCCACTCGTGGGGACATCAATGCTTCGGCAGGGTTCTCCGCTGGCGACGCTTCTGACGGTGCTGCAAAACTTTGAGCGTATCTTCAGTCTCGGTGTTGTGCTTCTGTTAACGATGGTTTCCCTTTTCGATAACATTGCCGTCTTCTTGTTTCTCATTCGCTTTCGCGAAATGAATGGCTACATGACTGGCGAATGCGACGTTCGTCCAAATGTGTACAAGAGGGGATCAGGACGGACTCAAACAGATCATCCTTGTATGCTCTGTATGTTCCCATCTTACAATGGTTCGATGCATCCTGTCCGATTACCATGACCTGCTCATACAGTTGGGGGCCTGTTCAAACCACAGGACAGGAGAGCATCTCTTCGAAAGGATTATTTCGGTCTTCGAAACCATGGCTCCCTTGCAAGATCTGATCCTCGTTTGGTCTCATGCAAATCAGTTGACGCGATGTGGTTCCCTTACCCCTTTTATTCGTCTCTTCTTCGGAAATATTTTGAATTGTCGCGAAACAGTGTGCAAAGTACGCTGTATTTCGTTGGGCGATGGCTTGAATGCAAGGACCATTCGTATTTTGTAACTCTTCACCACGTAAATTTGCCTGATTCCAGTCTTAGCGCCTCATCAGGCGAGGAACGTTGTATTATGGGTGTTACGGGGATGGACGACTCATCTAAATTGGCTGTGCCATTGATGATGGTTCCGTGTATGGTCTCTTCAACACACCAAAAACAGCCATTGCACTTTTTTTATCCATACGTTCGTTTAACTGGCGACCTTCGGGTAATGGTAGGACTGCATGTTATGGAAGCATCCACATCTGACTGCACATTTAAAAAACACACAAATGGAGCATATCAACTGCAAGGCCCATATGTTGGGGGCCCCAGCATCGCTGACAATGTGGAACGCGTTTGTAGCGTGCAGTGGTTCAAGATGAAAACAAGAAGCAAAAGTCTGCGAATTGCCTCTTCTTGTTTGCCTTGGACTGAAGGACGATGACTCTGACTGTACCCATGCATATAGTGTACACTAGTGTACACTTACCCCTGCACAAGCTGAAAGGGTGGCAAGATTGCCTTCTGAAGAAAGTAGCGTTCCACTGGATTTGGCGGCGTAGACCTGCAGAGATTTTCCGCAACTCTACTCTCCTCCTTAACCCCCAAAAGCCATCAAAGCGCTCACGAGACGCCAGCTCCGAACGCCGCCTGAAGCAACGTGCGGTGTCGCCTGCTGACGTTAGAAAAAGCTACTCGCTCGAGCATTTTCCCAGCGGCACTCGAAGAATTTACTGACGTTAATTCAACAACAAACCACAACGGAAGGCATTTGTTTTAGCCAGTGTGTTAACGTTACTAGTCAACATGGTGGTGTGGATAACGCTCATATACCAATCCCGTTATCCGCATCGTTTGTGATTTCATTATTTCTTACTTGCCACGCAGTATACAGACTTCCCTGCCCATCTCTGTTCCCCCCTCCCCCATCTGTCTCTCCCCAAACCCATCTTATGCGTACTGCAAGTTGGACTGTGGGTGTTTTGGAGACGATGTTTGTACAATAATGAACTGGAGTCGACACAAATGCAAAACAAAAAGGGATTTGCCGGAGGTGTGCATAAATAATGCGAGTTGTGTCGGAACCATGCTCAAGCCGTTTTTAAGACGTTTTCCCCCGACGACACACAAACACAAACACACGTACATCCATGGATGAAATGCATGATAGCGTGACCGCTGAACTCTGATTACTATATGAAATGCATGAATGTCATCACATTTTCTCATGGCACATAGTTCCCTTGTCTTGACACTTGTTTTGACGCAAAAACGTTCTTCAAATGTCGTACGGAGGACTCTCCAGGTGGAGAGATTAAAAAAAAACGTTAAATGGTATGGTAAGACTTTTTATTCCATAGACCCAGAGTGTGTTAAAAAAAGGTGTGTACTTTTAGACCTATGCTACACTGTCTTCAAAATGACTTGAATCTTTCCGCTAGCCTTCGATATATTGCATTTGGTGCTGTGTATAAATGAAAACGCCAGTGTTGTCTCTTCTTCGCTTTGTGTTTTCGCTTCAGTTGTTCGCCCCTTTAGAGGTGTGCGTGACGAGGTCAATAGTGGACGTCACGCCAAGCTAACCAACCCCCAAAGAGCATTTCTTCTTTGTGCCACGTTGGCTCGTTTCTTTCGCCAAAGTACTCTGTCTGATGTGTTGTTGCTCGTAGGTGTTCTAGCCTAGTAGAAATAAAGTACAGCCCATCCGAATGACGAAAAAAAAAAGTCGGTATGACAGGTTCGCGAAAAAAAATTGCAGGTCTGAATAGACACATGATGTAAACACAAATAACAAGCCAAGCAGACACGTTGTTCGAGAGTCTATGGTATATAATTATGTATATTATAATACAAATCACGAAATATCTAGCGGATATGACGTCTAGGCCGAATATAGGGACGGAAGGAGGCTAAGATGTTCGAGAAGCTCACTTCATTTGATGTATTTATTGCGATAGAAACTCTTTTAGACGGCCTCTACAAACTAGCCATACTACGACGAGGTAAGCGGCTGGAGTTGCGGCGCTCTCCTGCAGAGTTGGCCGCGACATTAGCAAGGGTGTTTTAGGGGAGTATACTGACACCCTGGAAGGTGATGGGGAGTATTTTCAAAGTGACCGGGAGGGTGTCCTGTACAGGAATGATGGTTTCGGAGTTGGCGTTGTTGGTGCCGCGAGGAGGAGGATGAAAACCATGAGCTTCTTTTAGAATGTGAGTCGTCGGTTGCGGCTCATACGTGTAGTGCCGTTCTTTCATTATATCTCTATTTATTCTTTTTTTATTCTTTATTTCTTTTCTGGTAGTGGGCAGGAGAAAAAAAGTATAGCTCTACACTTATATTGTACACTTAAACGTGCGAAGAAAACATATTTGACTGTGTGCTGCTTTCGTGTGCATGTGGCCGACGAATGTGTGTACGTGTGTATGTGTGTGTGTGTTACAAGCGAGTTTGAAGGCATACTATACACAAATTTTTGTTTATCATATTTCATTTTTTCTTCGCTCAGTCCTTATCAGGTGAGCAACAAAGATCAACCCACTTCTCCTTTTACTCGGTCGCGTGGTCTTTAAAATCAAGTACTGGATGACATCTCCCTTTTTGTGGGTGAAGTGTTCCATTTTCTTTCGTCGTGGTCTGTATACCCGGTCTCGATGGGTGTTAGGGAAGACAATACTTCAGCCTGTGCAGCTTCGCACTCGTGGCCTCTAGGGATTGCGCGTACTAAGATGAGAGAGAAAAAAAAAAGAGCTTAGTCAAACACTGTACATTTGAGTTTGTCGACTTGAAATGTTGAGAAGTATTTATTACGATTTGTTGCTTGTTTCTATGTGTTCTGTGTTGTTTGTCGCCGTTTGCAGTTACATCCACCACTTATTTATTGCATTATTGCTTTGCTATCCATGAAAAGAAAACGAACAGTTTCTCTTATGTCCTGATCCTGATTTGTGCACGAAGTGGGCTGAAACGTAACGTAAATGGAACGTGTTTCTCAGAGCTCCCATGCTGCGCCCAGCTTTAAGTGAAACAAGCGCGACGGAGTAAAAAAAGAGTGAAATGTACGTGTTACTCCAAGAAGTGTCGATTCGTAGAGTGCAGTGGTACTTGCGTTAAAGGTGAAAGTTACGTGTATATATGTACTTTAACCGTTTCTGTACAGGTCAATCTCTTTAACGCTTACGCCGTTTAGTGTGGATTTCCTCACCCCTACAAGGCGTTTTTTTTTTCTTACTGCATATCGAATAATACAAATATATACAGATTGGCGCTTATTGTTGCTATGATGATATTTTCGCATTTATTTTTTACCTGAGCAGCTTCTTCTTGGCCAGTCGTTTATATATTTTTATTTTTGCTATATCGGCGTGACTTTATTTGGAGGCGCAAAGGCATGGAATGCACTCTAACAGTAAAGGGTATTTTGACAGCACCACTACAGTGGTGTAGCAGCTCTTTCGGTGTTTTAACTCCTTTTTAAGGACTTATTGCACACCAAGAAAGGGAGTCCTAGGATGTAAACTTGCCGAAAGAGGAGTCGGCGTAGGTTTAAAAACTACTGTTTTGAAGTGCTAGTAGGAAGGTCGCCTTGTCATGCCGTGAAGTTAACAATGCTGGAGTAAAAACGGCCCCGACTTGAGTGTATAGCAATATAGGATAACTTTTAGACTGTTGGCGCTCTCACGGTGGGGGTGTTACAATGTTGCACCGAGGTGAAACTAACTTGGAGGAAAAAAGACATAACGTGCTAACGCTGCGTAGCCTGAAGGCGCGCGTAGCTTAGGGGTGTTTCTTTCGCTACTTAATCGATGGAACACGGTGCCTCAAGGCTTGTTCGCACCGGCAGAAAACGCACTTAGCGTGTGCTCCCATCGAGCAGGGAAGCTCGCCTAACAGGGTTTTTTCGACAGCAGATCAAATGGAGCCAAAAGAATCGGACCACACGGCCGCTTCGAAGAAGCTTTCTTTTATTTCGTCCTTTTCTCCTTATCTTGGAGATGTTTTACCGAGAAGTGTACGCAGTGCGCTTAGTTGAGCAGTGTTTATTCGACCGTTACAACTATATATAGGCACGCTTACTACATGGTTTTAGGTACTGGTCAGCAGCGTGTGTGTTTACAAATGAAATAGTTTACTCCACTTATAGCGACCATACTTCGTTCTTTTACGGAGCGACAAGGGGCCGAGGCCAGTACGGGATTACGACTCTTGGTACAAATGTGCGGAGAAACTAATACTGAGTGATACAGTAACACGTATCTGTTCCGTGACTGCCTGCGCACGCTGTCCTTACGATACGAAGCAACGCTCTCGTTTATTTTGTTGCTTTTTGTGTGCGTACGCAGTACGTGATCCAAAATTTTCAGTAATATCATTCAAGTACGATCCCGCCCTCCGTTCACCCGCAAGCTGTCTCGAAAGCAGCGCAGCGCTGTTAGTGCGGCCTGCGGGAGTCAGTCAACGTTTGATGGCTGAAAATACGGCTTGAAATGAATTTGATTGTGTAATAACTTTGTACGAAAACGTGTGTACGCCATGGCGTCGACAGGCACCAGCGAGCTGTTTTCACTGCGGCTTGCACTATGAGAACCTGAGCTCACCTGTCGGTGTTCACGCCGGTTTGCGAGACTGGGCATCGTGCGTCGTCTGTGTGTTTCAATTGTTCGGAGCGTAGCCCCTTTTTTACCCCTTCTTTTCTCTAGATATACGGACGCGCTGCTTGTGCTTATGTGTTGAGCTCGTGTTCATGAGTGGCGTGGATCGCCAGGACAACAAACACGTCGGTGGGCGTACCACTCGTCGCAGACGCCTCAAATTGATACGCGGTGACCGCGTGGTACCACCGGTACTCTGTGTAAAACACTGTTAGGGTCATTCTTTTTTTGACAATGAGTGAAATAAAAGGGAAATATTAACCACGCTGACCGCTCACTTAGTGTCCGTTATTTCGTGTTGACCCAACACCTCCGCAGATAAAGGCTAAGTTGAAACCTATACATAGCAGGTGTAAACAGTTGGCAGCATCAGGGGTGCAGGGAACACTCCTGCAGTGAGTGCACACAGTGAACCGCTTTACACTCTTGAACGGGTTTCATCTTTTCTAGGCAATGAAGAGAAAGCTACAGGGGCGAAACTTCTGTACAGGTACTACGACGCGAAGCAGTCCGCTATGCCATGCGTTCTGTATACTCCCCTGTGCAAAGTGATGGCTGTGCGCGACTACAGTGTTTCATATCGACGCAGACGCCGCTCGACGTTCGAGGGACATGCAAAGGGCACGGTTTTCTGACGCGTTCGACCAAAATCGCATTATATCCACGGAGCGAATGATGATGAGTGGGGCGAAGCTTCCGTCCATCCGTCTGTGCGTCCGTCTGTGCGTCAAACAGACAGACAGTCGACGGACGGACGCGGCCAGTGGATGAGTCATTGTTTGCCGATAAAACCCTCCGAAGCTTCGCCCCACTCATCATCATTCACTCCGTGGATATGCTGTGAGGTGCTTACCGCATACATGCATACATACAGGTGACGACCGACCCATGCTTGAAGGAGTTTCGTCCCTAAAACGGAAGTGACAACGAATAAGTTGAAATAAATACGAATGTCTTACTGATGTGAGCTGCATCCTGCGTCAAAGAGCTACATGCAAAAATGAAGGCAGTATTTTTCATGTCTCCTGTCGAAAATAAGGACACAATTGTACGACTGAATTCATTAACGGTAGGATATGCGCGATTTGGCTCTGTAGCCTTCACTGCGCACATTGCCAAGAAAAGCTGTCCACGACTAATACAGCCTTTCTCTCCAGAAAAAAAAGTTAGTATCGCAAAGGAAAACACTCATGCCCGGGGGAAGGGAGTGCAATTCATATAAACATCTCAATCCCTGACAAATAGTAAAAAAAAAAACGTCACTACGCAGGGAACAACCAATCATATTAGCATGTAAGGCGGACAGTGAGGCGGCCACCTACGGCTTTCTGACGCCCTTCTCGATTCGCCATTTTAAACGACGAAATATATTCTGTTTGCTGAAAGCAACTGGTTCTAACAAACTAAGACGCGCATGATCATCCATGGTAGTCGAAAAAAATAAAAAATAAAATTTGGCAGGTCCCATGTACCTTGTTAATGGATGTTATGCGAAGCATGTGGATGGAAGGTGACTGCAGTGTTGTAATTTTTTTTTAAGGAAGCATTACTAAGTGGCACTTAAGATATGTACAGGTGCACGCACAGACACACGTTAAACAGCTGCGCATGTTTTATATCACCCGTTGTTTACAGTTGCGTAACAATGCCAACAACAACACGAATATTAACAACCCCAGAAGCAGTGAGCTGATATCAAGCACTGGTGCTCGAAGGTGGTAGCCCTGGACACTGCAACGTAAATCGACTACAGTGGATTGAACTTAACAATTTACGTTAACCCGGCGTGACGGGGCTGTATCACAGAAATACACCGGCAAGGTTTGTAAAACTGAAAGCGAGCACTGCAACCACAATTGACGTTTCGCAAACAATATGACTTATCTGAAAAGTAGTTCCGAGACCTGGCGTGACTCCGTGATAGAATACTTGATTGGCAGAATGCTAAGCTTCGATTCATTCTGGGACCCTGTTTATTCTCTTCATTCGTCGGGTCAACGCTGCCAATACCAGCTTCTTCTTAACGCTTTCGAGTTACAATTTCCCATGCCTGTTCTTGCCATTTCTGGGTAGATATAAACTGCAATCACATGTGGCACATACCGGCATATCTTTAGCGCATACAGGACCACGGGTATATGCCATACGCCTGGTGAAAAGGGGCTTGAAGACATACGCGATGAGATTGTGACATTCATGTCATCACCAGCGAGTCGTATTATCGTACCTAAAAGGGCCCTAAAACACTTTTCCTAGTAACCGTGAATTGGATTAAATAAAACAGGTTATTGCCTCACCAAATCAATGCCGCAAAAATTTAAAGAATCCGTCCAGTACGAGCGGCTTTACAAAGATTTGTCACACGCTGAAATTGCATTCTCAATTCTCTCGTGCCGACGAAAGCCCTGGAAGCTAAGCAAAAGGGATGGCATAGGAAACGAAAATACGTCAAGCGCGTCTAATGACCTTGAGTATTTTTTTTTAATATACGTCGGTTTTTCAGTGTGATCGCCCGAGCACGCGTGGACAAGTCGCGGCCTCCCGCGGTGATCCCTGTAACGACCAAGCGCACCGTGTTCAAATGGCTGATAGATGGCCTTCTACGACTCTTTTATATTCCACCGTCATTTGTGGAGAGAAGAGAAAGCAATTTTCAGCTGAATTTGATAATTTATAGCGAATTGCAGGCTGCGTGCTGCGCTATAATATTTGGTTCGCGTGTTCTCGGGAGCTTCTACTACCGATCGGCAGTGTTTTCTGAGCATGCTCGAAAAGTGTTCCATGGCCCCTCTAAAGCTTTTTTTCATAGCATAAAGTAGTGCACAATAGCCATTATTGTAATAATAAAACGTTCCACCCCCCCTCCCCCCCCCCAAAAAAAAACATGGTTGATCCCTCCGCCATAGGAATCGGTATAACACGAAAGTAAAATGTCTCTTTGCAGAAGTGGTTTAGTGCTTATTGTACATTGATACAAAGAGAGCTTATACCGTCTGTTGGTGTTCGACAGCTAAATCACCATTTTTCGTAAATACATCCACGTTGACATTTAGTGATGCATCTTCATCTCGACGACTGACGTGCAAGATTAATGATTGAATAATGGTTAAACATGTCCCGGTGGTTATGGATGCCTGTGGAAGCTGTAGTACTTAACGGTGAAAGCGGAAAGTGGTGTGACAGCCGGAGGAGCATGACTGATTGTACGCTACACTTGGGCTACGGTTTTCTACTCGTGGCATGTTAGAGTTATTGAACGCCACTGCCCCATTAGAGGGCAATACAACGCGCGTTGCGTCGTCCCTCTTGGCCAGCCATGATTTTTGGCCTGGCGAGCGTAAGCGGGAACGCGAAGTTATATCCGGGCAAAGCAAGCGCGTTGCTCTATGCGTTGCACAACTATTGTTGGTATGGATGGATGCTATGAGTCATGCTGACGCTTTGGGTAAGGTCGTCCCCTGACAGTGCGTTAAGGCATTGATAAGATTGAACTACTTCTATCGGAAACGTCCCGAAAAGGACGGGCGCGTACAAACGATGTGTTGAAAAAACTAATCATGAATTTGGCGGTCATATTTACCGAGAGTATTGTGAGAGGGCAGGGGTAGATATAAAGGGCATGTTTTGAAAGCCTACTAAGAATGTGGTCGGGGCGTAGTGGATAGTGTACGCGGCAGCTGTTGTCGCCGACCGAGAAGTTGTGGGTTCGACTCCCGTTTTAGACGTACTTTCCATGACGGAAGTACGCTACTGAAACCTTGGTGGACCCTGGCATAAAATACTTTCGTGTTAAGAAGTGCCTTACCTCAGCAGTGTGCAAAAAAGAGCTGCCTCAGCGAATTGCTAGAGCAACGTGAACGCCTCTGTAAATCCTTCGACCACACGAGACCTCACTTTCTCTAGTCGACCGGGTTGGCAGCATATGTATAGCAGATGTCATAAGATGAATTGCACCGAAAGAACCTTTTTATACTTGCTAGGTGGTTCTAACCAACCTACACGTATTATTATGATACCCATTGGAATAATTCTGCTTGAAAGGGTTAATAAAGTTCATCACTGAGATCGACAGAGTCACAAGTGCGATGGGAGGCTGGAGTTGGATCTGAACGGGTGCAGGGCGTGTTGGGTCACGAGAACCGCGATTACCTCGAATGCGCCGAGTTTTCTGTCAAATACAGAAGCAAATAAACGTAAAATAAATGCACCGCGCATTGCCTCGTTGAAAAGTAAGGGCGTACCGTGAGGATTTCGCGTATTGTGTTATCGCACAACATCGGCTGAACGAGAGAGCTCCACAATCCCTTACGTAAGAAAATTTTCCTTCAAACGACCATTCCTGCGTTGACGTATCATCTACGTAACGATTATGATCGCCGCTATGACACGTGTGCGAGCAGAGACAGGAACTTTCTTTTAATTACATTCATTGCGAACTGATTTTTGTACAGTGCTCAACTCTCTTGTCTATAACGACAGAGCATCGTGCATGAAACAGCACGAGCGACATCTGCAGTCGCAAATACGCCACGTCTGAGCATGTGCGGCGCCATGCAGTGATGCGCCCGCCCCGTAGTTTCCACCTTCTTTTATATACACGGCTGCGATGAATGCTTTGGCTGTCGAAGCGCTGTCAACATTATAGTAGAACCGAAAGAAAAGATAAAAAAATAAACCAGCAATTGCCCGGATAGGCGCCTTTTACACTCTAAACATATTATCGCTTCGTGATATCATATCGCAGCGAGAACTGTTCGCTTCGTTTTATTTTTTCGCTCGCTTTTTGTTTTTGTTTTTCGCTAAATCATTCAGAGCACTTTCGACGGCCGAATCGGTTGTTGCATATGCGCGGTGATATGCAGGAATCAGTATTGCAAGGCAGGCACGTCATTGGTGCCACGCCTGCTCAGATGTGGCGTTTTTGCGACGGCAGATGTCGCTCGTGCTGTTCCACGCACGGTGATGAGAGTTGAGCACATGCTAAGAAGTGCAGAGCCAACACGAGTCAAACATGTATCACCGTCTCCTGTTACGTCACAGGCAAGCAGCCTATGCATTTTTCGTTGTCTGCCAAAAAAAAAAAAAGGCTCTTCTGTGCCCGTTTCTGGCCCGGCTATGTCACCAGTTACAACAGTGGCTACGAAGATGACCTCACTCCAATGCCTAGCCACAATCATCGGCGACACTGGGATTCTAGGACGCTGAATATTACCACCGCCACGGAACGTCGACAGTCATGGCTATAATGCTTGGCATACAGATTTTCGATGAAAATCAAAGTAAGTAGAACATTTACTCAGATGAACGCACTTTTTGAAGCGAATGACAGTGGCACAGAAGATGAAAAGGGCGCTTTTGATTTCAACGCTCCCAGAGAAGGTGGTCGGCGTTCTTGCGGGACACTGCGCTCTCCGCAAAGTAAATCAGCTAAGTTACGAGGAAACACTTGCCCTGTTAAATACCGACTTCACACCGAAGCGCAATAGTAATATTATTATAATAATCTGGAGTTTTACGTTCTAAAACCAGGATATAAATATGATAGACGTATAGTAGAGGGCTCCGCAAAAGCTGCCCATCTAGAGTTCTTTCACGTGCACAGTACACGGGCCTCTGCCATTTCACCTCTGTCGAAATGTGACGCCCGGGATCGAACGGGTGACCTCCGGGTCAGCAGCCGAAGGCCATAACCACTGATCCGCAGAGGTTGCCGCAAGTGATCAGTTCTTCACTAGGGGCCAAACTGCCACCGATTCTGTCCGAGAATACATGTTGTTGAGCTCCGCAAGCTGGCAAATAAGAGTAACTTCGGCACCGGCCTTGACCGTATACGTCACGCGAGCGCATCGTCTGTGGCATCCGAAATCGCGCTGTGGCAGAAAACACTGCTCGAAAGAAGCGAGCTTACACTGGCCAGAACTCAAGTCGTGACTGCAGAAGCCGCTACGCAGGAAGCCATGAGCAAACGTGACGAAACAGCCCCGCCGCGGTGGTCTAGTGGCTAAGGTACTCGGCTGCTGACCCGCAGGTCGCGGGTTCGAATCCCGGCTGCGGCGGCTGCATTTCCGATGGAGGCGGAAATGGTGTAGGCCCGTGTGCTCAGATTTGGGTGCACGTTGAAGAACCCCAGGTGGTCGAAATTTCCGGAGCCCTCCCCTACGGCGTCTCTCATAATCATACGGTGGTTTTGTGACGTTAAACCCCACATATCAATCAATCATCAACGTGACGAAACAGTGGTGTGCAGTTTAGCTGGGAAATCGCGCCGCTTTCGAAACCCCTCCAAAGAGAAGAATCAACGTGTTACAGGTTGCGCATGCTGCGGAAGCTATGATCAGCAAGCAGAGGCATGTGTCCCCACCAGAGAGGGCGATCGATGTTTTAGCTGTCGGAATACGTGTCATCCCGCCAGGAAATGCCACTCCCAGACGAGGCTATAGGGGCTCATGGCAGGCGTGGTATGGCACCGCTTACGCAGTTCAGTATGAGAGCGCTGCATCTGAAGCAAAATAAAGCGATAGTTTACGTCTTCACAATACCACCAGACACTGGATAAGCAACACATGCTACAGGCGTTTCGCAAGGTCATTAGTCGAGCAGAGAGAGGGAAATGAAAAAAAAAAAGCTTGCGTTGTGCATGTTCATGCGGAAGGGTGTAGTGGGCAGTGCGTTAATGATTGGTTGCGAGAACCTATTAATAATTTTAAAATCAGTACAGAAAAACGGTATGAAGGTACGCAAGCTGCACTAGTTTTTGTCTGTTAAATGTCTTATCACCGGTTTTAACCACATCTGTCCGTGACGTCGGCCGCTTTATATCATCTTGCCTTACGTTGTGCCAAGTACGGATGCATCCCCAGCCTGTGTGACGCCACCCTTCTTAAACGCTATTGAAACAGGCGCACTCGAGAAATATTTCAGGAATTTCTAGTCGCCTAAGGCGATGTGTATCAGTGTGCCGTCGCATGACCCATTATTGTGCGGAATCTGCTACCAGACGACAGAAAAAAAAGTTTTACGTGTTTTTTTGTTCACACTGCTTTCATTTTTTTTTCTGCGTAAGTATATATGATTGTTCCCTTCCATAAAGCTTCAGTTGGCACTCAGCGTCCATCCTTGTTTGCTTTTTTTTGCTTTTTTGTCTGTTTCTTTCTTTGTATATTTCCACTCTTAATCCCCTTTCCCCAGTGTAGGATAGCAAACCAAACGCGTTTCTGGTTTACCTTCCTGCTTTTGCTTCCTCCTTCTCCTCGCTCGGTCCTGTTCAGCGCTGTTTTTTTTTTTCATTCCTTTAATGACATCTACCAACTAGCTCACTTTCCACCGCTTGTTTAGGGTGTTCTCATTTTATCCTTTGCGGAAGAGATTTAATCCAAGCATTACCAATACAACTGTGAGGCTTATTCAGAACAGCGCAGTCGACTTCAGCAGCTCCCGACAGCCTCTATACAGTTTCCCGCACTTTTTCAACCGGAGCTCGAAAGATTTCAGGGGCCATGGAAAACGTAAAACTACACCTATATATGCAGAACACAAAAATAAATATGCGGACGGCGCAGAGCAGACTAATTGATTTATTTGGATGACATCTCTTTTCCACAACAAAGTGCATGCGCACCATCAAGCATAAATACATCGTGTATCACAAATTAAACAAGAACTTCAATTTCATTTATTTAAAATAGGCATAACGAAGCTGCTCTGATACACATACCAGGCCCGTATAGTATATAGTATACAAGTCTTCGATTATTTCCCGTGCCCCTCTGTCTTTCACACGGACGATGGTATAACGCGCTGCTCCGAAGAATGGCGTAGGGAAGCCTGCCTACTACTCGAAAATTAAGATTATTTATGGCGTTGTAGGTATCCTGCAAGTGTGCTTGTAACAGTTACTCAAACAGTTTAAAAGGGGCTCTGGAAGGCCACTCTTCCAGCTTGCGCTGTGACTGTGCTGAGCGTTTCGCGCAGGCCTGGTGGTTTTTCTTGCTTTTTTATTTTGAATGCGAAGCATTTTCTTAGTGAACTTCAGTGTCTCGGAGCGTATCTATCTATCTAGCCGATTACGTTTGGGTGTTCTCGTGGTCACCCTCTTAACTTGGCGTGAACCAAAATTAGCATGGGAGAGTAAGATGGTTTGATGAATATGACGTGCTCGTCAGGACACGAATAATGTCACAATCCTGTCGCGTACGTCGTCAAACACTTCGTGCCGCGGGTATTCTGGTATGTTCCACAGGTGATTGACACTTAGTATCCACCCAGAAATGACAAAAACACACATGGGCAATTTTAACGCGTGAGCATTAAGAAATACCTGACATCGGTAGCGTCGACCCGATGAATGCAAAGAATAAATGGCAGGGTCCCAGCTGGAATCGAACCCAAGCATTCTTCGGGGCAATGAAGCATTTTACCACAAAGCTACGCCAGGTCTCGGAACTACTTTTCAAATAGACGCCAATCTTCGTGAAACGTCAATAGTGGTTGCAGTGCTGCCTACCCAATTTTATGAATATTTCATACGTACTCCTTTGATACAGCCGTCAGCTCGGGTTAACGTCGATTGTGGTTAGTTGCGACGCACTGAAGTTGATTTATGTAGCAGTGTCAAGGGCCAGCATCAGCGCGTCATATCAGCTTCTGGTGTTGCTAATACGCATGTTCCAGTTGGCATCGTTGCGCTAGCGCAAACAACTGGTTATCTAAACATTCGCAACTCTTCAACATACGTGTGTGCGTGCAATATTTGTACATATATGTAGCGTCATTTCATGACGTGTCGCTCAATAAAAAAAATTGCAACACGGTCACCTTCCCTCCGCATGCTTCGCATAACGTCGATTCCCAGGTACGTAGGATCTGATGAATTTTTTTCTTTTTCTTCAAGCGTGCAGCTTACTTTCAGTGTGATGGAGAGAGAGCGCGTGGGTACGTGGTGCCCTCCCGCGGTGGCCCCAGTAATTTTGAAGCTCATGGTGCTCAAGAAAGCCATTTCGCGCTTCCTTCCACACGCACACACAAACACACGCAAAATCACACACACGTGCGCATGTGTGGTTTTGCCTGCGTTCCGCCAAGCGCGCTATGTTTCAACCCCGATCAACCGATGCAGTTGAAATGCAATGCACCCTTAGGTTTAGGTATCATCAGTGGCGTAGCGGGCCGTGTCTCCCCCAGTATTTTTTTTTATTTGCAGAATACTGGAGCTGCCGATCACAGAAAGCCTTCTCTGTATACTGGGGTCATCGAACTATCGTAACTCGCAAAGTGCGAGGGCCCGTACTCGCTGAGCTACGCCGGTCACACCAGGGAACATCGGTGATGAAATGACTGGCTCGGACGCTGTTCTGGTGACCAGGTCTGGAAGGTGAGATAGAAAGTTTTGAACGTTTGTGCGCGTCGTACGTGTACAAGCGCAACCAATGCTATATAGCCAGACGCTTTTCAGTCATTCAGAAACTGGGATGAATTGGTCGTGGCTTCAGACTAACTATGCAAGGCCAACTGATGGCCGCATTTTGCTAATATGTCGTCTACTCGCTCGCAAAGTGCATCGAAGTACCCACGCTCAGGTGGGCAACCACCATATAGTCGCGACCACGCCGCTTCGCAAATCGTTCACTCGTTTTGGCCTCAAACAATTGTCAGATGACGGGCTTCAATTCGCGAATCAGCCGTTTTCCTTGTTCTTGACGCCTGTACGCAGAGCCCGCTACGCTGCAGAGTATATTGGCTTTACAGAGTGCGCAGTTCGTACTGTACAGGATGGCGTTCTCAAGCACTCGATGGTGAATGACCTCGAAGCAAATCTAGCGCAATTATTGCTATAGGCTACACCCTCCACCATGTGGAAAGCGTACTTCGGTAATGTTGCTTATTTAACATAACCATTGACGTTTTGATAATTGTATATCATATCAATCTCAGAGTTCACAGCCTTCCAGATTTCCGGCCGGGGACTCGGTGTGGGTGCGCATCTCTGACCACGGGAGGTGCTATAGGCGTCATCAAAGGAGCCGAGAGCTTTTGGCTGGTAACGGTTCACGAACCATATGGGCTCGGCATCACTTGGACCAGATCATTGGCGGGTGCATCTGTCATCCTTGGCTTCAAAGGCGATGGCTGCTGATTCGGTACCACCTTGCCCTGACAACGGGGAACCACAGTCACGAGAGGAGTCACAAGGTCAGTGTGAGAGGAGCGCTTAAGCATCATCATAATCATCATAAGCAGCAGCAGAAGAAGCAGCAGCCTGACTACGCCCACTGCAGGACAAAGGCCTCTCCTTTGTTCTACCAATCAACTCAGATCTGTGCTTGCTGCTGCCACTTTATGCCAGCAAACTTCCTAACCTCATCTGCTCACGCAACTTTCGGTCTCCCCTTCACCCGCTTGTCTTCTCTGGGAATCCAGTCAGTTACCCTTAATGACCAGCGGTTATTCTGCCTACTTGCTACGTGCCCAGCCCATGTCAATTTCTTTTTCGTGATTTAAACTATGATATCTTTAACCCCGCTTTGTTTCCTGACCAACTCGGTTCTCTCCTTGTGTTTTAAGGTTACCCCCATCGTTTTCCTTTCCATCACTCGCTGCGTCGTTCTCAATTTAAGCTGAACCCTCTTTGTAGGCCTGCAGATTTCTGCTCCGTAGGTAAGCACCGGCAAGATTCATTAGCCAAAGAGCGCAGAAAAGTAGGTCTTAAAATTAATCTGCGGAAAACGAAAGTATAATGTACAACAACGTCGTGACAGCGCTTCGAGATGGGTATAGCAGTGCACTTGAAGTTGTAAAAGTGGTTAAGCAAGGCAACTTTATTGACGCCGTTCCTGTTCGTTCAATGCCGCCGACGCCTCTTCCAGCCACAGAGGATCCCGTATGTCCACAATCTTAGAAAGGTGTACCCGACCACGAATACCTCCACACCCTGCTGCTTTAAAACAAAAAAAAAAGAGTGATAAGTGCAATGCCATCATGTGCCAAATGTGTGTCCCCATCTTATGTCGCGTAGCAGGTAAGCAGCCTATAGATATTTTGTTGTCTGCCATGTAAACCTATTCTGTGTCGGTTTGCGGCCCGACTTTTCATAATGAATATATCGGATATTACATCACGAAAAAATGTAATCCAATATTTATTCTGAGTAGTTATGCATGCCATTTCTATAATTTAGTGTCATTGTTTGAGCTTCGCCACACGAGTAGATCGTGATGACGTAGTCGGGCTCCGTTTGCATCACCTTCTCAACGGTAGCCTTGTCCCACTTCTCGTTGGACGTATGCTGCAAGGAAAAAAAACGTCTGTGCGAGTAACTGGGGCTGTTAATTCTTATTGTTATTGTGGCTGTTCGACAAACTAGAAAATACATGAAATAATAACCGAAATGACATGTATTCAAGAATGTTCTTACGAAAATATATCGCTAGTGTATGGAAAACATGCGAATTCTACATGATTTCCGTAAAAGACATACAGATGAATTATAGAAATGGCATAGATTTCCATAAAAATTATAGAAATACATCGCAAATATATCAAACATGTGAACCTCATATGAATATCGTAATAAACGTATGGATTTACTGCAGTGGGCTGCGCCAAGTGTCAGTATGGACATAAATAGTAAACCTTGTGAAAATAAAGAGAAGCCCCAGTGTCCTTGAGTATCTTGGGCGAGTCTATAGTGACCTCAGTCCACGACCCATATTGTCTGTCACAAAGCAAGCTTTTTTGACCGAATGTAGCCGTTCCTGTGAGTCAAATCACTATGCACATCGATACTTTTTAACCGTTGTGTCGAGGGAATATTTCATACCTGATGAAAAGTGTATAACGTAACGAACTTTTACATCGGAGGAAAGCTAAGTACTCTTTGAGGAACAGCGCTATATATATATATATATATATATATATATATATATATATATATATATATATATATATATATATATATATATATATATATTCACTAAACATTCAGTTATCAGCAAGCACACGTGTTGTCGTCATTGTCGCTATGACGTCATTATAGCAAAACATGAGGTGGTCCCGTGGCCATGGATTGCATCAGGAAGAAAGGAAGGAAAGAAGCGAAATTATATATAATATACCAAAAAATGGCTGTAATTATTGTGCATTTACGCTATGAGATCCGAAAGACGTATTTGTAGCCTGACCAAAACAATTATTATTTTTCTTCATTTCTTTCTGCCTTGTAGAAAGGGCAGGTCCAGACCACGCCCACTAGACCTGCAGTGCTACTACAGTGCGCACATCATGGATGAAACACTTTCGAGTGCCATTTATTTAACCCTCTCAGACGCCAACTATCAAGAACTGTCTGTATATGTGTCAAATCACTACGTTACTTCGGCGTACTCACTGTTTTACTGCAACAAAAATAACGAGATAATTGTTGAATCTATAAAGTGTGTCATAGTAACTCGTTCCAATTAGGTTGCAATTAAATATAACCTGAACTCATTGATGCTTATTTTTGGCATAAATAGAATCTAATCTCAGGCTAAAAATATAGTGCAAATTCATTTTTGCTAATGTCAATTGTGAGCAAAAAAAATGTTCTGCTTTTCACATTGCTTTCAGGAAGCCGCACGTCGCACGACTCGTCAAACGTGGTAGTGCATTCAGAAAAGTGATTACATGTGTTATTACACTGCAAAATGAGGTTGAATGAAGAAAAATTAATCACGTAGAAGGTTCAATTCATCTAATTCACGATGTCTTGCTCTTTTTTAGCCTCTACTTTATGCAAATAACAAAAATGAGTGGTGTACACAACTCTGTACATAGCGTCTGAAAGGGTCAAGTATATAGTTGAGGGTTTGGAAACACCCAATTTGCAATTTACGCCACGAAATTTCCTCTCTTTTGTCGAATTGTTTAGCTGCATCTGGATAGATTTTACGATTGGGTCCTTGGAGGCCTTACTACGGAGCCACGACGCCGAAGAACAACGTAAAAATCATCGGTCTCGCCCTGACCGCCAACAACTTGGGATATGTTGTTAGTGGTTCATGAGAAAGAGGAAAAAGGCACCTAATTTCTGTCTGCCTTCAGGCGACACGGCGCAGTGCCTTATAGGGGTGGGGGGAAGGAGGGATAAAAAGAATAGAAGGAAAATAGAAGGAGAAGAAGACAGACAACGAGAGAAAAAAGAAGGAGATAGGAAAGTGGGGATCCGGTCGAAGCAGTCCGAGGGCGGGGCACCACAATGCGAGAGCTGCACGGCTTCAGGAGACCGCGGAGGGCGAACCGTCGGCGGGAGCTACGCTGAAGTCGGAGATCGCGAGGGCACAACCGTCCAGCTTGAAATCCTGCGAGCGAATCCTGGGATATGACGAACGGGACAGAGGCCAAAGCCTTCTTTCCCGTCATCCCCGACGGGTGCAAATAAACGTCATTTCTCTCTTTCCATCTCTCTGCTTTACACAGTGACCCTGCGCCATGCTCTCTTGTAGCCAACGTCTCGCAATGCTTCATTACATTTTAATAAAATTGGTTGCGAGTTGATTTCTGTCAAAAATGGTAAGCCTGTATACTTACATATGACTTTGAAAAAATATATAACTTTCATCTCTGTACACTTTATTCAACTTAACTAAAATTTGCTGTGGGCGTGGCACAAAAAGTAAACCTATATTGCGTTTAATAATATAGTATTCTTCGGTTTCGGAATGTTCCGTCACGCTTTATTAAAGTCAACTGTCGGAAAAAAAAGAAAAGGGCCATAGCCTTCGGTAAAGTGGCAATCTTGCCTCGTAATGTTTCGGCAGATATCTGTGAAAGTCACCGTGACTGCATTTCGGGCAAAAAAGAAGGTAAGTCTTTGGCAATCTAGTAATATTCTGCCTCGAAGTGTTTCGTCATGTTTCAGTAAAATTGGCTGTGGGTGAACCATAGAAAAAAAGGACATTCTTCAAAAATTTAGTATTTACATTAGGATAGCTTTTGGAAGTTTAGCAATCTTCGCTGTCCAAATGCGTCATCAAATGACATCAGTTTGGCTGTGAGTGAATTCTAAACAGAAAAAACGGTAAATACAGCCTTTGTTATTTTACGGTATCGTACCATTGCGCCAAATTTCATTAAAATTACTGTGGGCAAATGTTTTAAAGTGTGTAAGGCTATTACATTTAGAAATTTGGTCAATTTCGGTCTCGCACTGTTTCGCCGCATTTCATCAGAATTGGATGAGGGTGAGCTTCCCTCAAAAGAGAGAGGGAGAGAGAGAAAGTAATCTTGTAGCTCGTAGTGTCCCTTGGCCACCTAAACGTTAGTTTAGCCAACGTCTCCTTCATTTCTTTTAATGCCAGTGTAAACGCGCGCTCCTCAATGGGAACCATGCATCGGTCCGCTTTAGTTCAGGGAGTGGTCGTGATGGGACGCCACATTAATGGGTAGGGCAAGTCCCTTTAGGTAAGGTTGCTTGCGTCACACGTGCATCTAAGTGCTTTCCCGTGCATATGCGATAGACCTGTTTCCCTCCCCAATATCGTACGTTTGTCAGATTTCTTCCTTCGTGCTCCTCCTTTGTCGCTCAAAGCAATAACGCTGCCAACTGACAGCACTCTTAAAGTCGGCGCATGCACTGGAGCAACATCGCAGAGACGGTTCTCCATTGGTTGCCTGCATAGCGCCACGAACGGCGACACGCTGTCTCGGAACGCCGTATCAGAGCCAGCGTGACCGCCAACACTGAGACCATAAGGAATGCAGAGCGCCGCCCCGTGGATCTGTACACAACTGAACGTAAAATTGCTTCTTATAATTTTCGTCGGAAGTCGCCACATGATGGGCTCTTTCCCCCTATGACCGCAAAGCACACGCCGAGCCTAGGTGATGGGCGGGAGCAGGAAAGGACTAGAAAAGAGAGTAAACGGCTTGATCGGGCGTATCTGGCTAGCATTGAAAGAATAGAGGAGTCGGTTTAGCATTGAATTTTCGTGAACTCTAAATGTTCCCGACGTTTGCAGATTCTTCCACGTCGGCTTCACAAATCTTGCACAAGAGAGTATTTTTATTGAACTAACACGGAATTCAATGAATCCATCATATAGAGGCTGTTGTGATGTTGCAATTTCCTTTAATATTTGCATGACCCATCGGGATAGTTCAGGTGCAACTTTCAGCGTGGGTATGTCGCCCAGTAGGCGGAAGACACTCGTCTTCGCAGCGTGAGGTCCTGGTTTCCAAACCCAGTGTCCCCAAGATGTGTCGTTTTCTTTTACGTATTATAACAATCAACATGTTGCGGGAGGGGAAAGCAATATGGACGGACGAACCCCTGGACTTGCAATTTTCTCACTGGGTCCACATAAAAATGGTTGTTATGTAGCCGTGTTGTTTTGTTTTTTCTGCATCACCAGTCGTATGGTTTAGATATATTCATTGTCTGCGAGCAGATGTGTTTGGCCGAATGGTCAAAGCGCTGGGCTTGAGAGCATGAGGACGCAGGTTCGAGACTTGGCACCATGAAGGTAGTCTTTCAGCGTTTTTACTTTTATTAAAGATTTGTCTTCCATGAAAGAGGGATAGTCGGGCAACAGGGGGCACCAGTTTTTCGTCGAGTCGGCACAGAAATGCTTGAATATTTCAGTACGCCCCCCCTCGCATACTATATGGTTTTAGTTTATAGAAAGCTGCATCGAAACTACCTTCACTTCACTTCAATAGCAGAATTAAAAGGTACAGATTTCCCAGATGTGTTGGCTTCCCCGCAACAAATGTCAGAAACCACTCGAAAAAGTTGAGGCCCTTATCACATTTGATAAGGCTGAACTTTTTTCTGACGTCACACCCTGCAGTCACGGAACATCTGTGCGGTTTTCCCAGCTAATGATTTCCCTGATATGTCGACTTCACCGCAAGAAACGTCGAAAACCACTTAAAAAAGTTGAGGCGCTTATCACTCTTGATAACGCTCAACCTTTGTCTGACGTCACGCCTTGTCACGTGGGCATACTGCACGTACGTTTCGAGCTAATGGTCCGCCTGAGAAGGAGGCTTCCCCGCGATGCATGTTCAAAACCAGCGAAAAAATTTGAGGCCCTTATCACCCCTGATAAGGCTCAACTTTTGTCTGACGTCACAACTTCTCACATGGGCGTACTGTACGTTTGTTTCGAGCTAAAGTGTCCCCTGGAAGATTGGCTTCCCCACAATGCATGGTCAAAACTAGCGAAAAAAGTTTAGGCGCTTATCCACCTTGATAAAGCCCAAAGTTTGTCTGACATCACACCTTGCCGTGAAGGGCGCCCATGTGACAAGACGTGACGTCAGACAAAAGTTCAGCGTTATCAGGGGTGATAAGGACTTCAACTTTTTTCGCCGATTTTGACCATGCATGACGGAGAAGCCAACTTCTCAGGCGAACCTTTAGCTCGAGAAAAACGTACAGTACGCCCACGTGAGAGGTGTGACGTCAGTGAAAAGTTGAGCCTTATCTTAAGTGATAAAGGCCTCAAATTTTTTCACTAGTTTTGACCATGCATTGCAAGGACGCCAGCTTCTCATGAGACTTAAGCTCAGTACAAACGTACATCACGCACACGTGACAAGCCGTGACGTCGGACAAAAGTTGAGCCCTTTCAGGTGTGATAAGGGGCTCAACGTTTTTCGCCGATTTTTGACCAAGTATTGCGGGGAAGCCAAGTTCTCAGGGGAACGTTTAGCTAGGAACAAACGTACAATAATCTCACGTGAGAAGTTGTGACGTCAGACAAAACTTGAGCCCTATCAGGGGTGATAAGGGCCTCAACTTTTTTCGCTGGTTTTGAGCATGCATTGCGGGTAAGCATACTTCAAACGAAACCTCTCGCTCGAAACAAGTGTACAGTACGCCCACTTGACAAGGCGCGACGTCAGACAAAAGTTGAGCCCTATCAGGGGTGATAAGGGCCTCAACGTTTTTCGCTGATTTTTGACCATTTATTGCGGGGGAAGCCAAGTGCTCAGGGGAACGTTTAGCTTGGAACAAACGTACAATAATCTCGCGTGAGAAGTTGTGACGTCCGACAAAACTTGAGCCTTATCAGGGGTGATAAGGGCCTCAACTTTTTTCGCTGGTTTTGACCATGCATTGCGGGTAAGCATACTTCAAACGAAACCTCTCGCTCGAAACAAGCGTACAGTACGCCCACTTGACAAGGCGCGACGTCAGACAAAAGTTGAGCCCTATCAGGGGTGATAAGGGCCTCAACGTTTTTCGCTGATTTTTTACCATGTATTGCGGGGAAGCCAAGTGCTCAGGGGAATGTTTAGCTTGGAACAAACGTACAATAATCTCGCATGAGAAGTTGTGACGTCAGACAAAACTTGAGCCTTATCAGGGGTGATAAGGGCCTCAACTTTTTTCGCTGGTTTTGACCATGCATCGCGGGTAAGCATACTTCAAACGAAACCTCTCGCTCGAAACAAGCGTTCAGTACGCCCACTTGACAAGGCGCGATGTCAGACAAAAGTTGAGCCCTATCAGGGGTGATAAGAGCCTCAACTTTGGTAAGCGTATAGCTTATAATGGGGAAGGAATAAACAGCCAACAGTCGAGCCGAGGGCATTAATAAATTCTTTCAACGCACGAAAAAGTATAGAATTAATACAGTTCAAGATGAATATTAAAAGCATTCTTCTTGAAAGCTCAATTGAGATTTAAAGCGGGGTGCCGTTAACAGCCATTTTAATATGAATTAACGTCTTGAGCGGACGCTAGGTGGTGCCAGAGTTGGATGAGCCGTTCTGTGGAGACTTCCAGGGCAAACTTGGCGTAAACCAGATGCAAAACAGGCTAATCGAATTCCCCGGGCTCAAGCGTTCACGTTTCCATCCAATCAACGTAGTCCGGAAGCCGTTTTGTATTCATTCCATGAAACCACTGCGCGGTATTCCGAGCTAAAGTTGAGCTAATGTCTAAATCGAATGAACTTGTTCTACTGGCGATAGCAAAAAGACAGGAGAATGCTTTGTAATTCGTAAGCATTTCTTTGCCAATTAAATCGGAAAATATTCAGTCCAGTCGTCCGTCCCCCTGTTGCGAAACATGGCCATCGATGAAAAGAAATAAAAAGTAAAAGAAACTTCCTTGGAAGAGTTGGGATTCGAACGCAGACACTGCGCTCCGTAGGCAAGCGTCTTACCTGTTGAACTACACGCTTGGTTAGAGGGGGGGGGGGGAGTGTATCTGACCCAGGTGATTGTGTTTTACCAGAGATAAAAAAAAAGCGAAAAAGTATCATGGCGCCTTTCTTGAAGTGATTCATGGTGGTCGAATAAAAGCCCCCTTTAGAACGAAATGTCATGCCGACACGATGCGCTGCAATATCAGCGTCAAATGAAAGCCGAACAGTGGCAAGTCTTGTCGACAGTGTAGTGTGCACCGTCCAGTTATCATAGCTTGACGGCACGCACTATACCATGGCAAAGGCTTGTCGCTGTTCGGGTTACATTTGACGCTGATAGTACACGTAAGAAATGTATGCCTCTGCTAAAATTGAATGTCAGACATGCGTTTCGATGACTGCGAAATGGGCGTGTCAAGCGGTTTAAGATCCTTAGAAACGCTAAAAATATGACTCCATAATTTCCAGAAACTAAAGGCTTGGCTTTAACTTAAGTTGAACGACTGACTTTAATTAGATTTGATTTAATTTGACGAAACATCTCTTGACCGAGAAATACTCGGGGGGCTACTGATCACATGGAACGAATTACCACGATAAAAGTTCTTATCGCATGCTTGCCATTAGCGTTGACCCGGCCGGCAACAGTTCTGACGTAACCAAGCCCGCAGCCCCTAGCGCTGGGCCAGAGTGCTATAGCGCTGGCCGCGTCCATAGACGATGGCTATAAACAAGGCTACGCATGTTGGCTCTAAGCGCAGGTGCGAAAGTGATTGATTTCAAATGATTTCAAAGGCTTATGACAGGTTTACCTTGATTGCGTGAAACTCACCCACGGGCAATTTTAATTACATTTGACGAAACATTCCTCGACCGAGGATACTAGTTGGCGCGGCTTACCTTCATTGCCAGAGATTGCCCCACAACTAAATTTAGCGCTATGTAACGGAACATTCCGGGATCGTAAAAATACCAAATTTCCAAAGGCGTACCTTTATTAACACTTACCTTTATGGCAGAAATTCATCCACAAACATTTTCATTAAAATGACGCGATGCATTCTGACACACAACCCACAAGGAAGAACTGCATGAGCAGGGTCGTGGAGAAAGGGAGAAAAAAGGGGGGCTAGTGGTTGTCCTTCTCAGTTTATTACTGCAGCTGTCGTTTGACTACGTCACTGCCCAACAGTTGTTTCTCTTTTAAGTATTTTGTACTTCCCCTTCATTTATTTTTTATTAATTGTGTATTCTCCACGCGAATGTATAAAATTTCGGATGACCCGAGCATTGCTCCCTGGATATGTACAATATTAACGAGAAATCAAACAAACAAGCCAACAAAAAAATAAAATATATTCGGCGGAGGCAGCCTAGGACGCCAGCAAGAGCCGGAGGGTGGCCGATGTTGAAGGATGGCTGGTGATCCCCGTCTTCTCCAAGAAGTCCAGTAGACTGAGGAACGATTGGATGTGCAGACGCACCAGAAACATCAAGTTCGTGGAGGTCGCAGAAGGGAAGCCCGGTTCCCCGATGCAGGCCGCTCGTGGTGGCCCTCTCCGCATGACGTAGTGACGACGTCACACCAGAGCGCTCAGGCATTCTCTTACCTAAGTAGTGTTGCCTGTAAGCTGTAATGACGCCGGAGCGTTCCTGGGCCAGGGCTGCCCAGGCCCTATATGCGTTTGTCATGCTACTCCAGGTGCTGGGTCATTATGATACACTGATAAACAAATAACACATATAGCCACACACGCATAGACTACAATATTTACAAAGTTCCATTCAGGCTTGAGGCCCGAAAAAAGTCTGAAGCGTTTTCGTGGCGCGTAACGCGCTGGAGCTGCTTGACCAGGGGCCCAGAATGTATCAACTAAGTTCGAGTCCCGTAGCAGGCTTAAGGCCGCCATCAGAGAATATCTGTACTGCGTTTAGCCTGCATTCACAGATGACATGATTGAGATCTTCTGGAAGTATCTCTGGGACGCTCGAAATCCGAGTGAATCCCCCACTGGGATAAATATGCTCCTCTTGGATGGAAGACCTGTGCACACTGCACGCTTCATGACATTACGCTACACGCACACAAAATCTGGCCTCATCGCTTCCGTCGCTACGGGCCTGGCAATGCGATTTTCTGTCCAAGTATCTTGATTCGAAGAACTGAAGTCCACAGACCTGCCACCAATGAGGCAATTGAGCGTGGTCTGTGTTATCATTACTGTATATGCAACCTGGAAAGGGTCCTGCAACACTCGCAAGTAACCATCGAGTGGCTTCATTAAAGGTATTTAGTGCCTCATGCACCGGCCGCCACAAGTACGTAAAGTACGAAATGAGTTCCAGATTTGTCACTCGCTGTGATTGCTTTACGTCTACTCTCTTCCAGACGAGCGCGCTGGAAGCTAGACTGGGAGGGATGGCACGTGATAAAAAGTGTGACAGCGCGTGTGCGCGTGGCGGCCTCGGCAGCTACGCAGCTCACGACGCTCAAATCAGTCAATGGCCGCGAATTCGAGTATACGGCGCGATCATTCGGTTACATGGCACCATTGGTAGATAGAAAAAGGAACGACTTGATGAAAATTATTTGACAGTTCCAGGCCACATACGGATCTATGTTGTTTGGCTCCCGTGTTCTCACCTTGCCGACAAAGTGCCGCGGGGCTAAGATAGCATATACAGTGACTCTAGTCAGTCTCTCTCCCACGGGGCTTAGCTGCTGCGCGCACCTGCGACTTTCACCATGGCTTTACTCGCCATTCCTGCGAGTGTTTCAGTGAGGAGACACTTACAATGCTCTTGAGACCTTCCTTACCTTTCCTTCAAGAACTATTATCGGCTTTGGTGGCTGCTGCTGCCGTCTTGGTATTTCGTCACGCAGGACTTCGGTGGTCCTCTGGTAGGCGACTCTGGCACAGCCGGCTCCTGCATCTTGCAGGCTCACACGTTAAATTTCACATTGAATAATGATGCAGTAATCACGACCCACAAGTGTTAAAGTATCCCAGAATTTGTTCCGTTTATGAATTAGAAAGCTTATAATAATTCCTGGGGTTTTACGGGCCAAAACCACAATATGGTAATGAGACACGCAGTAGTGGAGGGCTACGGGTAATATCGACCACCAGGAGTTTCTTAAAGGGACACTGAAATGAAACAACGAATGGGTTTAGATTTAGAAACTATGCTCCTAGAATTCTAATCTCGCTAATTTCCCTATCATAAGTTTATTGGCAGAGTAGATAAGCAAGGCCAATGTTACATTTTAAAATTTCGCGCTGAAATCTGAGCACGTAACATCACGGGTATCAGTGTACCTAACTCCTTTTTGACGACATTGGCTCAACAAAATGAGCCGAAACTTCGTATGTTAAGTCTTTGGTCTCGTGGGAGATCAATTTGCTTCATCTTTACCAATAAAGAACTAAGTAGGACCCAGTACACGTCGAAATTTCAAGGTCCCCCCTTCCCCCCCCCCCCGCTACACCCGCTGTCATTTGCCAACCCTCATCTTCATCGCCGGTATGCCGTGTGCGACACCCCGCTGCGTAGAGTTACTCCTTTAGATATCTAAAGATAGCATTCACAGTACATTTACCGATGTGGTCTTTGCTAGTAATCATCATCGGCAGCATGCCGCGTGCTAGAGCGTGCCGGCAGCAGCTAGCGGCGTAGCGCACGGCTCGCGCCCTCGCAGGAACGTTGGCTCGACGTGGAGCTGCGGGAGCCCCGTCCGCCACGCTGACCGCGCGCAAAGTAGGCCAACGTCCTCGCTACGCCTGGTCCGGTCCGACCATGGCCAGCCTGTCAGAGAAGAGGCTGCTGGTGGGCTTCGACGACTTGGGCATCCCCGACTGGACGCAGGTCGAGTTCCTGACCTTCTCGCGCGAGATACGCCTGTGCTCGCTGTGCGGCGTCGTCTCAGCGAAAACAGCCACCGTCGGCTGCCAGCATGTCCTCTGCAGCTTTTGCTTCCGCGACCAGGGAGAGGGCCCCAGCATCGTCTGCCCCATTGACAAGGTGCGGAATAGCGCGTGCCATATATGAATCTTCAGCGCCGTAGAGCTTCATATACAATAAATTATACTAGAAAAAAATCTGGTGACAGATTAGGGAAGCTTCCTGTATGGCGGGCTCTTGCGCCGATTCGACCAAACGTTACTTACATGGCATAAAACTGAGTTGTAGCTTCGGAAATGAATCGCCCAACATAAGACTGCAGTGCTGTGCATGCAGTCATATGAAACGCAGAAATTTGATCTAACTGGTAGTAACCGAACTTATACATCTTAACAAGCGCAAAACCACAATCGCACGGGAGATGCGTGAAGAGGAAGCGCGCTAGTACTGTTCACGTCTTTACCTTGCGTGATTGTGGCTTTGCGCTTATTAAGACGTGCAAGTCTTACGCGTATAGAAAAGCAACACAGCTTCGAAAATTGAGGCTAAAAGGTAATTCATCCTGCTGCAGCCCGCAGGAACATTTTTCAGCCTTCTCATTTAACTCATTTTGTCAGTTGCATGACGTCACACGTGACGTTGCCTATCCAGTCACGTGACTCCCGCCAGTGAAGGCTACCGAAGTTAACTTGTAGCGCTCTTTAGAATATCTTGACATGTTCTTCATTCTTTCCGAATAAAAGGAGGTGGCGCCAGTAAAAGGGGCTCTGCAACACTTTTACAATCAACCATCGGATGACTACATTGAAGTATATGGCCTCACGAATCGACCGCCGCAAAAATTTTCAGAACCCGCAAAGTACGGGCGGAGATAGAGATTAGTCGCACGCTGCAATTAATTTCTCTCTCCTATCGTCCCGACGAGTGCGCTGGAAGCTGCGCGGCACGGGGAACGAAGTTCCGCGCACATCAATTTTTTTATATCGACCGCGCGGCTTACGTTCAGTGTGCCGGGTGCCTCCAGTGGCGGCCGCGGTCAGTATGCAGCTCACGATGTTCAAATAAGCCTATGGCCGTGTATTTAATTATACGGCGGGGTCATTTGGGTATATGACATCATCTGTAGAAAAGAGAGGGAAATATTTCTAGCTGAGAATCATCAGTTTCGGGTCGTGTGCTGCGATATGTTTGGCCAGGAGCCTAGACTACCGATCGACAGCTCTTTCTGACCACGTTGAAAAAGTGTCGCAAGACCCCTTGAGTGAGCACGACGCACATGCTCGCCTGTAAGAAGTCGGGAGCACGCAAGCTCTGCTTTGGCAGTGACACTCACTTCGCGGTGCTCCCCCCCCCCCCGAAATACGCGAAAAATAGGGCGAAAATGACCATTTCAAGAGGGTGCCCCTTGCGAGCTCTCCCCCCCCTCCCCCAGGAAAAATTTCTGGCTAGGCGCCCGTGGCAAAGTAACAGTGAGAGCATTATCATATTTAGTTTGCCTAACGAAAATCCCATTCAAAAATTCTCTAAATTTCTGTGGCGTCTGGTAAGGAGGCCCTTTATTAAAGGCGTCCGACATTACAGAACCACCCCGTAAACTGACAAGACAATAACTAAAGAAAAAATTTAACACTCTCTGTTCTTGCCGGATTAGCAATATCTCAATATCTTTGTTCTACCTCTACTGTCTTGTCATGTAAATGAGAAAACTGTGGGTCAGTAAATGGCAGCAGACTTCTACTGCAAAATCTATGACACCAATTTGTAGCACTATACATTCCCTCTGACCATATATCAATTCTGTGTAAGCTACTTGTCCATTTTCCATCTAGGACATGAAAGTTTTTTTTGTCCACTATACGTGGATTCCCTACATTGTGGTGTGAATGCAGAGCTGGTGTCAATTACGCCTTATTGGACCCAGGTGGAGACTTCTACCAGCAAGGCCAAGTTCGAACGGAACAACACCGAGCTGCTACTGTCGCTGCGCGTGGCATGCGTCAACCGTCGCAATGGGTGCCGCCTGCTGGACACACTGCGGGGCATGAAGGAGCACCTCAAGCAGTGCGAGTTCCAGGCCGTCCAATGCCAGATGTGTGGCAAGAAGATTAAGCTTCACGAGGTTCCGGGCCACGCACGCAAGGACTGTTCCCGCATTCCCAAGTCTGAAAACAGTAAGCGAGCCGCCGCAGCGCCAGCTGCCCAGCCAGCAGTACCCGCCATGCGCACAGCGCCACCGAAAACCATGGTTGAGCAGACAACCATGGGACCAGTGCAGAGCCACGTAGTGCAAACTGGGCCGTCTCAGGCCATGCAGGCTCCGGCTATGCCACCACAAATGATCATGCAACCAATGCCCATGACACCACAGGCAATGATGACTCAGCACCTCCAAGCGGCACCTGTCATCATGCAACAGGCCCCGTGGCTTGATGAAGTTACGACGCTGCAGCAGAAGGTGAACAAGGTGCATGAAGACGTACGCAAGATGGCCACCAGGATGCAGGCACTCAAGGATGAGACCACCCGGGAGCTAGAAGTAGTCAAGAAGGAATTGCAGAAGATGCAGAATGAGAAGGGAGATTACAGTATGATTGTCAATGGCATTTCTGGCTTGCGCAACCAAATGAAAGACAACATGGCAGATGTGACTGAGGAATTCGATGCCATTAAGGAAGAGCTGAGGGTTTATGGAACAAGCATTGAGGACCTTGGAGTACTGAAGGAGACCATGGAACTGAGGATCGGAGATATTGTTCAGCATGTGGAGTCGCTGAGTGAAGTTGTGGAGGAATATGCAAACCTGAGTACCACAGTGACCGAGATCAAGAACTCGATTGCTGCTATTCAGGACATGAAGCATGTGATGGAATTCGTCACAGACTTTGAGCAGACTTTACTTGGTGACATTACGAGTAGTTCTGGCGACAAGAAGAAAGCATTTACCCAGCAAGTGGAGATGTTTAAGAAATGCGTTGAAGTAATCGATGAACTAAAGTCTACGGTCAAGCTTAAGGATATGGAGCAAGTTGTCAATGAACTAAGCACTATCAAGGATGATCTGGGAAAATATAGTGCCCTTAATGACAAGGTTGAAGGAATATCATCAGATCTAACTGGGCTGAAGGCAGTAGTGAAGGAGGCTGGGGACTTCGCCAGGAACAATCCTGTGCTGACTCAGGAATACCGCACCGAGCTTGATGGGTACAGGACGGAGGTCAAACTGATACAAGAGAAAATGCAGAAAATCGGCACCGACATCGATCATCTGAAGAGCACTTCAGAAGATACAAAGGACAAAGTTGGACTTGATGAAGTAGTTGCTGAAGTTTCAAATCTAAAAATGAAATTTGAAGACATTGATGCCATAGAAGAATCGCTTCAAGAAACTAAAGATGGATTCCTGCGTATTAATATTCTGTCAGTGGAGCTTGACAAAATACGCGAGAAAATCGATAAACTTGAACAAAGCGAAGTAATTAACAAGGACACAGCCAAGAAACTGGAAGAGGCCACCACACAGTTGTCTTCCATGCAGACAGTAAACGACAGTATCCAGAGGTTGCAAAACAGCTTGCAGACACTAAACAAGCGCTTCATTAAAAAGACTGAAGAGCTGCAGGCAAGCATTGGGGCTACTGTGTCAGAAAAGCTTGAAGCTTCAGAAAAGTTTAAGGAACTGGCAGAAGTAAAAGCAACTCTCGCCGAGGTAAAGAAGGATGTCCAACTGTTGAATGACCTGAAAGACACATTCTCTACAAAAAGCGATACCAAGCAAGAAGGCCTTGCAGATGTAGCTAAAGACTTGAAGACTCTCAAATCCATTATGCATACGATGAAAGAATCAACTGCATCAATGCATGAAAAGGTGAAGCACTTTCAAGACCTGCGAAAGTCGGTTGATGCGATAAAAGAAGACATGAAGGATTACCAAGAGTTAAAGACAAACTTTGCCACTCTAAAGAAGACCGTAGAGGAACTACTGAAGAGTGCCGACGACTGAGCATTCCACATCAAAGGCTCTAGTTGTACAGTGCCCACGGTGCAGAACTCTTGTGCTCAATGCAGTAAGGACATCTCGCGAGACGAAAATAAAGGCTTGCTCACTACAACCATAGTACATTGCCACAATACATTTATTACAAAAGCATTGTATAGGCTTAACATGCAAAGTAATTGGCAGCGCTACAAAATGTTAAAATTTAACTTACAGTGTCATGTACAATGAATTGCAAGTGAAATATCAATACAGGAATGCCAGCTCTCCTGGTTTCATGTTCAATATTCTCCAACTGCTTCTGATGCACCTCAGGCAATGCACATCATTCCCATATTGGGCTTCCACTTGCAACTTTACCGTTAAAGTCGGCTAGTTCGTCACAATTTCTTTGTACATAATGTAACCAGCTGAACTCGTCGTGGAGCTTTTTTTGGGAGGTCTGCCGCATTCCCAGATTCTGGTTTTCCACCACCACTCGGCTCGGGAGATTGTTTCTTGTCCTTGATTTCAATGGGGGTAGCCATATCACAATCCTGACCACTTGAGGGGTTATTTGCAAATTGGGCGATGCTAGCACCCTCACAAGCTTCCTTTGGACGGCTGAAGCTTTTCCGGCGATTGCTGCTCGATTTCTCCCAAGTCCATCTTCACGTCGCCTACGGCTTTGGGCACCATATTGTCTTTACTGCACTCATTTACCATGCCATCATTACCACCGCTGTCTCTTTGATGGTTGTTGCTTTTAACTTCATTTTTTAGAGTGGTGCTGAGTTTTTCTACGCTGCTGTCTCTCCTTGTCTGCTGGCCTTCCTCAAGCACAACTCCATTGCATTTCTTGTTTTCCAGAGCTGCTTCGACATTTCCGTTAGACTGTTCGGAGTTTTTCCCATCATCAACGCTGTCTTCGTCAATGATGATAACCTCACTCGGTGTCTTAATGGTGCATGGACTGGTACTAATTTTCGTTGTGGCTCCTGATATTTTGGAACTGGCACTTTTCCTTTTGCTGCTTCTAAATATGTCCACCTTCTTGGCTGAATTATTTTTGGGTTCTGAAGGAGAATTGCTTTTTGATCCAGATGGGGAGTCACTGCAATTAAAAATAACAAAGGGGTTAACAGAAGTTTTTACTTAAGCAGTACTGTGAAGTGCAACTACGGCCAGGCATCAAGAGCACAGGGAGCCACTGCGACTAGGGCCTGAGAAATGTAGCGATGTTCTTAAAGGGACACTAAAGGCAACTATTAAGTCGACGTTGATTGTTGAAATAGCGGTCCAGAAACCTCTAGGCATTATTTTTGTGCCAAGAAAGTGGTAATTTTGAAATAAAGTAACGTTCTAGTGGTTCGCATCGGGTTAGCGCACTTCAAATTACCTGCCTCAAGCGGAACATGCCACGTCACTGTTGCGGCACACAACGTTGCTCGGCTGGACTGCGCGGCCGCCGACACTATAGCAGCAGAACGAAAGCAGCGAACTGACCATTGAACAAGTCCTGCCATGGGCTCGAGGTGGCAGACGTGTTTTAGTTCAACTAGGCCCTGCTAGACGTCACGACCTGTCCCATTTAATCAGGCAAAGATTGAACTTTTGAACCACTCGTGCCATTCCCCATAGTAACGTCCGGCATTTTTTTTTGAATGAATCGACCAGAACTGAACAAGCAGCATTTTATTATGTCTCTTAATGCACAGGTTCATTATTTAGTGCAGCTAATTCAATTACTAGTGATTAATTGTAGGCGGTACGTCTGATGTAATAGGCATCATTTTGCAAATGTCCTATCGTAGTGCATGTGTTCTCACGCATTTAATTTCTCAGTAAGTAGGGCACTGCTGTTGATAATATAATTGTTTCAGACACGATACATTGAGCTTTTACTCTGACAAATTGTTGTTTTACTTTAGTGTCCCTTTAATTTCACAATACTCTATTTTTATCTATTGCTCCCAGCTGGCTGATAATTTAGACAGCTTGAGACAAACAATTGGACAATGTAAAAAAAAAAAAACAGATTTGCAGCAAATCCATAAACTATTTCTGCAAAAAGTACGATTTCTGAAATTAACAGCCAAATGTTGCTTACAACAGTGGAAGAAAAATCAGTTGTATATTTTTAAATTATTTTTTTAACAGGAAAAGCTACAATACTGCCTTGTTTTCAAGAGCCCTGAACAAGTTCACAAGATGTATCGTGGTGAAGAAACAACACAGGAGAGAAGCAGCAACCACAATGCTAACAGTGCTTGTACCCCTGTCCTATGGGCACTTCAAAAGGCTTCCAATCAATAGTCTATTGACTCAACGGTCAAATGTGCAGGCATGAGTCAACAGTCCATTGAGCCAATAGAGCACCTCACAACTCTATCAAAACTTCGCTGTCGATGGAACAATGGAAGTGGAGACAGCATGAACATGCCCTCTCTTTCACAATGTGCATGCAGTTGCAATTAGAAAAAAAAATGAGCTTGCATGCTTTAAAAGCACTATTATATGAACATTACGAATTATTGAATAGGGCATTCTTGCCACTTGAAATGTGGCAACAGGACGTACTCAAAATAACAGCAATGTGCTCGTCTTAACCACACCATCTTGCTGCATATAGCTCGCCACAGTGGCGCTGGTCAAGAACTTAAAAACAAAATGTGTATTCACAACAAATAAACAATTTATTGAAATGCTTGAACAAAAACAACACACGTGTTCAAGCTTTTAACTAAATTCATATAATTTAACGGTATACGGCATGAATACGAAAATAAATATCTGCAGCAACACACAATTTTTGTGAAACACGCCACAAACGCTCAATAGCTATTCAAAGCCCATGTAGCAGTGTGAAAACTTGATTGAGCCAATGAGGTCATGGCGTTTTGATGGCCATGGCCTGGGTGGCTTTTCGAAAGTGCCTGTGTGACACAGGCACTGAACACTGAAGTGTGCCAGAAACTGTGCTGCCAAAAAACAATGAGAACTTCTTACCAGATTTACCAATGAAACCCGCCTAACTATGTTTTCTGTTCCTATGACTATATTCCCTTGCGCACAATTGCTTAATTACGAACGGCTCCCTGTAATCATCCTGCGAGTCTTCAGAAGATTTCGGTCATTGCGCACAGCTTGCCCTAAAAACTTGGAGAACGCTTGAGCTTCGCCTTGAAAAATGAAATGTGATAATGTGGTCGCGATCCGTTCATACCACCTTCCCATTCTATTGCAATGCTTCACTTTTCAAAGGACAGCTCAGCTGTGTCGCATTGTAAGAAACGACGATGTGCATAATATTGATAGTTTTAGTGGGAGATGCAACTCGAAAAAAGTATTTTTTTAATTACATATTTTTTGCTTTTAATTGCTTTCACAAGTTTAGTTTCTCCACTTTCATGACAAAAAAAAGTCAAAGATTTAGTTAAATGCGAAGTAAGCTAAAATCACCTGTAAGAGGACAAGGTGGCTAAAAAAAACTAAAAGGAGCTCATTGTCTAGAATCCCCTA